>JADLZK010002253.1:0-344316 GCA_015847255.1 Hyparrhenia diplandra | reverse complement strand
ATAGTTCAAAAATCAAATCAACATATATCAGCAAGCATAAGAGGACCTACATCACTTGAAATAAAGAGACAAGCCAACTATCATCTTGGATATTAAAGTTAATAATAGTTGCTATATAAAGGTCCATGTACTGGATATGGCTCACCACCATTCTCCACCATAATCAATAAAAGGAAACGGCAGAAAATGTTTTAATTTCCGCATCAACAATGATGCTATCTGAACTGCTTTGATGTAGGTGGACCAGCAAGCTTTAGTGCAAGCCTCTTTGAGGTTTTCTATATCCACTTCCTCACAAGAAAACGCATCTTTCAGCATCATTATCAACAGTCCATAAGCTGTAAAGGTTCAGATGTTCTAGCATTAGATGAATCCTATACACTTTCCCTCAGAAAATTGACTCAGCCACCATGTCACTTCTAATACATCTTAACAAACTGGAAGTCCTCTTTCGTTGGAGAGAACTCTTAGATGCAAATACATCCCAATGCCACAAAAACCTGAAGGAGCTTTAGGAAACCAAAAATGATACACCATCAGTGCCTCGTGCTTCTTAATTTTGACCAATGTCAAACCCTCAGTAGCTCTGAAAATACCAAGCACAAAGAACCGGCAGTTCACCACAACGAAACAGTTTGTCAATCACAAACAAACTTATCTTTAAACAACAAACAGTGTAATCACATAAACAATACTCAAGTTAACAGCTATGTCGCCAGTAAAACATTCCTTCTCGACAACATTGACTATATTGAGAGCTTTTTGTGAAGAGGTCGACCATTTTGACCAAAATTAGTTTAAATTTGCCATCAAGGCCAAATAGCCGACCTGAGGTCAATTCTGATCTGTCTAGTTCAGAGGAATCATTCCTACTATCTTGCCTTCTAGAGACAGTCTTAGAAGATGAGTCTACACTGTCTAACAGCATATGTCAAGATCATAAGCATTGCCATCCACACTCATGCTTGCAGGATTCCAGGTAAAAAGGAACCAAAAAGCATTAATAATTCGCTAGAATATCATGTTAGCATTTATCCCTGATGAATGCAGTTAGAGTACATAATGCATGAGTGTGAAATATCTATAGCCATACAACAAATACAGAAAACAAGTACAGGGATATTTGACCTTAGTGCAAATGCAATCCCTTAGATTAGTTGATGAAACCAAGGAAGCAGTTAAACAGAAAACCGAAGACAAAGGTGGTTCAGCAGTCCCAGATGAAACAACACAGCCCATATTGCAACATAACCCACAGGTGCCACAGGTAACCAAAACAGAGCAGAGCTGGTCAACATTAGAGATGTTATTCTCCCAGTCCCTCATTCTGATGAAAACGTTTGTTCTTGAAGAACCAGATTGCCAATTAGCTTGTATGATAAAGGCCTTGACCCTAACAATGTTTGTATAGTTCAGAGCAAGGACTCCTTTAGTAGGAGGGTCATTCCTAAGATAAAAAAGAGATTAAATGCTAATAAAATCCTTCCACCAACATATCAAAATAAGAAAAAAATGAGAACACAAAGTAGTAGTCACAAACATTGGTGTGAGATAATCGCCAAAAATGGCATATCCAGATGGAGTTAGTGGTCGCCAAAAAGATAGCACTTGATCATTCGCTTTACCTAAAACAAGTCAACAAAACACTGAATGCAGCTTACTAAATAGAACTCAGTATACACCAATATAACTACTTCCCTCCAATCAGAATTATAAGCTGGACGTCGACACAGTCTACAAGGTCACACTTTAGCTAACAATGTCAATAAAAGATAATAGCAATTTAGCTTATATAGAGGCGCAAGTTATATATTATGAAATTTTTTCACAATGAATCTAGTCAAAACCAATCTTTTTTTCAATCCATACAAAATTTTAGATATTTATAGTCAAATGTAAAATATTTGACTTAAAAACCTAGATGGCCATATATCACCGACGGCACAAGTCATCCCGTACCTTGCATAGTTGCAACTTTGTCAAACTGGTAGCACACCAGTGAAATTTTCTTGGATCCACATCCTGAGAAATGCTGAAATTTCTTCCTCAACTGCTAAAAAACAGTCTGAGAATACTAAAGGAAAAATTCATATATATTTCAGAAACCAGCAGATGCAAATTTGTCTTTCCAGACGATTTGAATATTTCACAATCATGTCAAATGGTTCTATAACTCTGATGCCATTACTCTCCATCTTTAAACCAAGTATGTTTCCATTCACCTCCATACTGTCACCTTTCATTATAAGCCTGCCACACAAAAAACGGATCAATCCCCAACATACAAAGAACATAAAGACAATTGTTTAATGTGTGAGGTACATGTTGGCAAACTTTAATCCCTAAAAGAAATGGTGTGCTTCAAAGTTCCTTGGATCAGGTGATTGTGTGAATTCCTTTGTTGGATGGTGTTATGTCAAGTTGGACAGTTTTGGTCCTGGATGTGCTGCATCAGCATACTGTTAGTTCACAGTTTGTTAGTTTGTTAGCAGATAAGACTCATTAGTTACTTGGATAAGATTTGTTAGGAGGTTTGTTGGGTGCCTGGTCTATAAAACCATCCATAGATAGCCAGGGAAGGGAAGATAATAGAACTAACAAGCAATTCAGAGCCTCCGAGGGAGGGTGAGTTAGGGCATGTTTGGATGGAGGGACTAGGGACTAGAGACTAATAGGGACTAAAATTAATCACTAGCCCCTCCCAAGAGTCTAGTGAAATTGGGACTAAAAAATTAGTCACTAGTCCTTATGTTTGGTTATTTAGGGACCAAATGGGACTAAAAATTAGTCCCTAGTCCCTAGTCTCATAGGAACCAAACAGGCCCTAGCCGATCTATCTGCTGTTGGTATCCAGTGCCCAATCAACTTACCACATAATCTTTGTGTTGGTTGTGGTTCTGACATGCTGCATGAGCAGCCTAGGATTGACAAATTTTAACATCTTTGTTTAGCATATATTAATTATTATGTACCTATGCAGTCATAAATGTAAACTAAAGAGAAACAAATGTCAAAAAAAAAAAAGCATACGTTAGCTCCCCATTGTAGCTTTCTATCATCAGCTCCAGACATCCAGGAAAAGAATTAATGGCAACTTTACAATAACAGTTTTCTTTTCCAAAAAACATCTAATTAACCCATGACATACAATAAGGGAAGAAAAAGAGAGGGATGCATCATGCATTTTCAACATCTGCTACATGTACTAATATCAGTAATGCATCAATCTATAAAACTACATCCAGCCAAAGGCCAGTAGAATACCAAACCTGCAAAATGCATCTGTGCGGGCATGAATAACCTTTGTTGATAGTGCTAAACTTTCACCAGCATTCCTTGATGTACTATAGAAAGTAAGCTCTGGTCCAATAGCCTGAAACAATCATACAATGCAGTTCAACCATAGAATTATAAAATGGCAATCATGCGTGCAGCAGTTTCAAAAGTTACATGATGGGGAGTGAGTTCACAGTTTGTAAGTTGTAACCTGCTGGACAAAACTAGCACTAGTTACCAGTTTATGAACCTTGCAGACATAGGATGCTACTGTTAAGCTGTCTACACCGCTCAATTGATCCAAGCGCTTTTATGAGGAAACTTAGGGTTGGGCAACAGACTCTTAAACGTCCCCTTCCAAGATGTGGCCTGCAATCTTTTCTATCTATATTGAAACAGGGCACCAGGCTACTTGAATTCACTACGTGAGTCAACCAATTCATGCAAAATATTAAGCTTATAATGAAATGTGGGAAATATGCTGATATTTCAACAATTATATTCAAAATGAAAAGGAAAAGTTGGAGAGATTCCTGAACTGTCATGAATCTCCACGGTTACTAGCTTTCATGAGCTTGTTTGAATGTCACATTGGTAGCTTACACAGATATGGTATCATGATGCAGTAGAAGACGAAAACTATGAACTTAACACAGTTACAAATTAAATATGACTCAGCAATAGCTAGAGGTTTAAAGCAACACCTGTAGTTCCATAATAAATTCGGTTGACACATCAGGACTTCCATTTCTACGAAAGTGTCTCCTGCAATTTCCTTGCTCGGAGTTGACAAGGGCCCATCATCTTCTCTTGCTAAGTAGACATGGTCATTCTCTGATGCTGAATAACAGCTATCATCACCAAGAGAGATACAAGAGTCCAAATATTCACCATTCTGCAAGGCGGTATCGCATTGTAAAAAGACCAAAACCCATATAAGTGTGGTTAGTGAAAAAGTGGGAATAACGAAAAACTGAAACAGTAATATTACCACTATAGTGACATTCCGAAATTGCAACCTCTTACACCCCAGCACATGAATGAAACTCTCAGTACAAGGGCTTGAAATAATTTTCCCCTCTCTATCCAGCAAATATAACTTTCCACCCTTCCCATCATATATGAAGTGATCAAATCTTTCATTATCAACAATCAAGGGCTTCTGAGGTGAAAGACTAAATGTTGAATGCTCCTGATAATAAATCTGATCATTCAATACTATTGGAGTGATCATATGTAGAAGGTCCTTGTCTTCATCATTGGATAAAAGACTCGAGCAGATGGCACAAAGAATTCGACACTGCTAGTAAGAAGTCAAGTGCCACAAGAAACTTGGGCCGCTGAACACATACAGAGACAGATGACGAAGATTTTCGGAAGATGGCATCAAGAATAAGCATCGAGGGATTGGCTCAAGGCCTAGATCTTTTGTATTCTCCGCTCACCTGAATCAAGTTCGTTAGGATTATCATAGACATCAACAGATGATGTGTCGCGAACAGATGCTGATTTCCCAATGGCAAGCCTTAACTCATCTTTTGTTCCTTCACGATCATCAAAAACAGAAAATCCTTTGAGAGTAGCATACAGAAAATTCTCTTCCCGTGTGTTTGATTTATAGAGAAGCCATGCACTACTCGCCTGCATACAGAAGATTATACAGTGATGTGAAACAATCTCCAACAAAGAGCTATATCCTCATGAGAAAGAAATCCCGAAAGTTAAAAAATATGTACTTTGAATCTGACCTACACTCAGCAAATTGGACACAAAGAATACTTAAACAAACATGAAAACAGCATAAAAATTCTACCTGATTCTAAGCAATACCAATTCACATCATATTATATTCTGTCCCAAGTTAAGAAAAATGTGCTTGAGTACTTCAATCCCTCTAGGTTGCCCTTTAAATTGCATTCACTATTACGTAGATGAGATAATTGACCCATACTTCCTTCAAGCCCGCAAACCCAGTTGAATCATTCCAACTAAACTAAATGTAATTCAAATTCTCATCCATTGGACTAAGAGTCCACCTAATTCCCTTCTTGGAAGACTAACTGGGATCCATTTTTCAAGTTTCTCTGCAGTCTAGTGGTTAGAAACAGGTCCTAAAATGAAACACACCTCATTTTGCGGACTTTAGGCAAATGAACTAAAATCTACTAACTTTTTGGGTGTACAAGATTATACTCTAAATTTTATGTTTTTCTCCAAACCCATCACAAGGTAACTGTAGTCTGTGTGTAAAAATACACTTCCTGATACCAGTGAGCTGGATAACATTATGCCCACCACAGTTTCTGTATTCTACAAACAAAAAGGTGGTTGTGTGAAGTCCTGGCCCAATTCAAATGAGGCCCATGGTGGCCCATGCGTATTTGCTTGTGAAGTTGCATTTGTTTAGTCCAACCTTGCTACTTCAGGATGCATCTCTTGGACTCCATGAGACTGCTTGGTTCTTCTGCTAGGCACTGTTACACACTGCCAAGCGGGATGACGAGCCAAGACGCATGTTCGATTTCCTCACTTGAGCACCTCAGGTCCATGCACGCAAGATTTGCCTGCACCCACTGAGAGACAAATTGGCTTGCTCAGCTCAGTTGAGCTCCTTGTGGTTCATGCCGCTGAAGCAAGGCGAGGCAAAGCCACTGCCGAACCAAGCAGCCCCCCATGTGACCAACCCCGCAGAAAGCAAGCACCTAAAGGTGAGTGAGTTGGTGAGAGTATCGTGCACACAGCGCTTGAGTGGATCTAAGCAGTTTAGACTCTAGGTTGTTCAATATGGTGCTGTACAAAGTAGACAAGCTCTCAACATGATCATAATTACGATTATGCAAAAAGCCCATGCAAGGGAAAGGAAAAGCTCTGAAAAATAAATGGAGCAGTCAATGGGGTTCAAAAGCATTTTCTGCACAAAAATTGAGTACCTGAACGCCGCCAGAGGAGAATCTCTTGTCGATCCTGAATGCAGAGAAAGCTCAACCAGATTTATTGAAACAGAAAATTTATTAGTTATCCATGTTTCTGCATCTTTGGACAAGTCATGAATACTTTCTGAAGAAGATGATGATACATGGGATGGAGTAGTGGAAGTGCCATATCGAGGATCATCCAGATTAGGCACAGGATGCGGTGTCTCAGAGAAGTTAGACAACGCACACTCGGATATAATTTCATATTCTCGATTGGATAGTGCTGCTTTCAAAACATCCACCTGAGACATTGTAAAATAATAAAAAAAAATGAGTATCTCAATGGTGCTAGAAGTAAAATAATCTAACCAGGGAGCTTCAATCAAATATGCATTCACAGAAAAATGTGCTACCTTAATTGCTGCCTCCACTGCTGGCAACTGATGCCTCAGATCACGCAATGATCTACGAAGTTCAAAGGAGAGACCTTCCACATCTTGAATTATGGTTTCACCACGCACTTATTCATACCAATAACTAAATTTATGTCCCGTACCTACAAAGGAAAGTGTAGTCATGCTGTAAGAATGATTCTAACAAGGTAACAAGGAAAGACACTGTAATGAGGAATAAAATGTGCAAAAGCATTTGTCTCCCTACTAAATCATACAAGTTTAACATGGTACAAACTTGGCTTAGATTTCCTGTAAGCCCCAAGCATAAGTCATGGCTACTATAAGCTGCAGTCAAAATCCTGTCACTATTTTGTGAAATGATGATTTGCTATCTTGTGTTCAGCAAATTATGGCATAGATTTGTTCAAAGCAAACAGCATTAATCTGGTGAGATTTAAATGGCCAATCTCCTTTAATGTGCAAGGAATCTTTGTTTCCAAAATGCACATTGCACAGCCAGGTCATCAGCTTCAGCTAGTAATCAACAACCAACAGCAATACCACTGCTAGGCTACCACATGACAGCTAAATTACATATTAGCACAATTTGGGCATTCAATGGAGTGGCCCAAGACAAAGCAATAATTTACATGGAGACACAGCTCCTGCGATGTAGACCATTTGAACAAGATCATCTAATGATATGATGATGGAGACTACTTCCCAGTATCCAAGCTAATCCCCAATTATTATTCTTATAATAAATAAATATGTCTAGCAGGTTTCTCAATTAAAAAGACAACATGCTGACAAGTGAACTTACTGTAACTGTTAAAATGTCTAAGTGAACAGCGCTCATCTCATTCTTATCACCACCTATCCACTGGAATTCATTTTGGACTGTAATGTATAGAACATCAAGCTCCAAAAAGCTGCAAAGGAAAGTGATCGTCTTCAAGACATGATACAAGTAAATGAACAAATCATATTCAGACACAAAAGCATCCTTACTCATTACTATCAGTTTCACGGGGCATAACAATTATAGGCCTGCTGAATGAAAGATCCAATTTGAGAGCAGGTGATCCTTCCATATCGGTTTTGCTAACCCACTTCTCTGAGTTAGTCTCATCATCTTTCAGCTTTACAATTCACGTCAGAACTTTTTGGGACAAGTCCCATAAAATAACTGATAATCTGCACACACACACCAAGAGAAGAATGGAGCGAGAGAGAAAGATTAAACCACTTGCAGGATTAAGAAACTAAATAAGCTGGAAGCACCATACCTCTTGAACAAAACGGTTCAGGTAAACAATTCTAACTTCTGAAAGCTGCCCTGCAAGGCTATAGTCATAACCACAGTAGTCTTCATCACCAACACTATATGAACTAAAGTCAATCTGCGCAAAACGGTTTCGAAATTGATTATTCTTCTGTGATTCACAAAAGGCTTCTTTTCTAGAACCGACCAAGTAAAGCATAATAAGTTATGATATAGATTAAGCAAGTAAAATCAAACAACATGGAATACCTCCACAAACGAATCGACCTCCAGGATTTCGCATATCACAAACCCAAAAGTAAGGGTGGCTGCTAAGAAGGCTATCATCACTTATTTTAAGATTTCCGAGTGCAGCCTTTATGCTGAATGATGATGTGAACACCTTGAGTAATTGCCAAAGATAGTCAGACCCATGCAGGCATTAAACAAATCAAGCCAAAATAGACCACACAAATTAGAGATGATCACGTTACCTTTATATCAGTGGAGAGATTATTTTGTGATAAAGTAGCAAGCCGATCTCCATTCTCATTCATCAGTAATATCTGTGCCTCTGCCATGCTGGATGTAAGATGAAAAACTATTCTGCTTTTACCATTAGCCAGTAACCGCTTTATGGTTGGCTCTGGTTCCAGATCAGACTTAGATTCCTCAATCGCACCATCTTCTACAGTAGCAGAATATGTACTTTTATCTTTATCAGTATCAGGCCCGTTTTGCAAGGTTGATGGCATTCATAAATTCCATGATTGCAATAACAGTTGGCCGATGGCAAAAGAACGATAAAGTGGCAACAGTTACAACTACCTGGTAAACAAAGAAAATAAAAAATGTCACACATGATCAAGGGCTAGGAGGAATAACTACACCTATACAGAAAACCTAAGCATGTCCCAAGGCACTAGGAGGAATAGTTGTACCTATAGTCCTATACAGAAACCATAACAGTATTATGTAATGAAACTTTTGAGATTTTTACCCTGTTGTCCAGGTTGTTGTACTGGGGGGAATGTTGATCATAAATCACTATCTGGGCTTTCACAAAACTATCGAAAGTGCCACTATCTTCCAATGTGAATCCCCCAGTTTGAAGTTCAGTGTCTGGTATCAAATCTGGAATTCGATTAAATGTTGGCGGCTGTAGGAAGGAACACTAGTAGGTAAAAAGTTCTGGGTGCTAAAATAGTCTGATATAGTCCTCTCTTGATGCATAGGTGTCTCAAATTCATCAAAATCATCTGATGCCTCAAAAAAGTTTTCCTCACTGTCATTTTTCTTCAATTGGGTGCCTCTAGATCCTGCACTGTTCTTTCGACTAGGAGTTGGGAGTTCTTGGGTTTGCATGCTATTGATAAAAGACCTTGCCAAGAACCTTGGCATAGGACTCCCCTGGGTAGTAAAACTGGTCTTCAATTTCTAGTGACCCCAAAATAGTTCCTATCAGTAAATTACCACCTTTCATTGAGAGTTCAACCTGTTTATTCCAAAAGAAGAAGAAAAACATATATTAATACATATCCCAGTCACAAAGCAAGGACCATACAATACAAAAGAAAAGATTGATACCTGGCCACCAACTGCCCGAAATTCAAATAGGCTGCTCTCCTTAGCAAGCAGAATTTTTTTTAGTTTGTGGTTACTCTACAGAAGCATGAGTTGCATCAAAAAGACTGAATCAGGTTACAAAGAAAATTAGGTGAGAAAGAAATACCTCATATCCACATGAAAAACATATCTTTAACTCATCAAGAATGCCAGCAACAAATAATTTCTCTGTGTCAGCAACATCGGGAAAGCTGCCTTTGAATGAGTGGGCCTCTGATGGGAGAGCAACTCCAGGAAAGCTTGAAATTGCAGCAGAACCCTAAAAGCAGGCTAATAATTCTATGGATGCCAACAGAAGATAGATATGTACTGAAAAAATTGACCAAAAATGAAAACAAAACAAGAAGTACCGATGCACGGTATATAGCACCCTGTAAACGGCTCTGCCATATCTTTCGTGCCCTGCGTCATTATCAAACAACAAAATTAAAGCACCAGTGTCTTCCAGAATCTGTAAAAAAGAGTAAAGTTCATTGAGATAATTATGTCAGGGGATCTGAAGTAGAACAGAATGTTATGAAGTGCCACTAGACCGTTCCTTTGGGATTAACTTGGCCAGAATCATGCAGCGCCAGGATGTTATGCACGCCGCTTGTAAGCTCAGTAGGCACCTGATGAACTTGTTTCCCACGTAAACTGCAATTCAACACAAAGGTGTTAAAACAAGTGTCCCAGCACATAAAATGCAAAAAATAAACATAAACCATTCATATAATCATATGAAATTACTCCACTGAGGTGTAGCTCCAAAAAATAAACATAAACCATTCATATGAAAAATCATATGAAATTACTCCACTGAGGTGTAGCTCCAACGAGGCACCCCAGGAGTAAGATTCAAGTTTCAAATGGTGGGCCAACCATCCAGAATGAATGTGCCACACCCTCAGCTCTGTCCTCTGCTGGGCCTTCCTTGGACCTCAAGCACTCCAGACCTACTGTCCCTATCCCAGCAAAAGCTACAGTGGTGCCAGATCTTTGAACACATGCGCCGAACATGACACTATAAGCTCCAAACTTGACAGTAACTTAGATTCAGAACTATAGGAAAGTGCATAACCTGAACCATTGCTTGTATGATGGAGACGTTGAATTTTCAAATATATAGAGAAATGGACCCACTAGACGCAAAATATCTGCGCTGCCAAGCAGCTTCTCGGTTTCCAACCCCTGACAGCAGGTCATGAAAATAATTTAGAGAAAGAACGTGATTCCAAAATGATTGAACATTAGTGAGTAAATTATAAAAGAATGTAAACCTTCCATGTGAGAAGAGATGACGATCCTTCAAAGTCAGCATTATCCCACAAGTGTTCATGATCTGCACTGCTATTGCCACTAGCATCATCTTGGAAAATTTTAAAATTTCCATTAAACGATGATAGCGTGCAGGAGAGAAATGAAATCCTAGGGAAGGCACCCGTATCGCCAGTCTTGTGGAAGGATAGAGAGGACTTTCTAACTGGATCTGTCCAAAAATGGAACAGCGGCCCATGTCATGATGATAACATTTAATAGACCCCCCACACACACACACACACACACACCCCCCCAAGCCAGCCCCCAAAAAGGTGTGGGTGGAGTATTGTTTACCTGCTGAAGCTTCAAAGCAATCCCACACTTGTCAATTACCGGCAACAAGTTTATTTCATCAGATGTTTCATTCCAATGGTAATCACCATCCACCAGAAATGCAGAGACATCACTAAGCACCAAATTGAAGTTTAGATACATATCCTGATCTTCTGAAGCATAGGCATCCCATATTTCCTGAAAAATAAAGTGACGTTAGTAGCATACAAACCAAAGACTTAAGATATAAAAAATCTTAGTTGCAAATAGAAGACAACCTCTGTCCGAAGAACTAAATTTCCAAGGTCAAGCAAAAGCTTAGTCTCATGTACATCATCTGGTCGAACTTGGTAGGAACGGTAATTTTGGAGCAGCAATATCCATGTTCAGTGAAAACCTAATAGGGGTTATTTATGCTATGCATTAGTCAGCGTCGAAGAAGGGGTTGACAAAAGAAAATATTGCTAATTCTTTAGTGTAGCTTTTAGCATAGAAGCAATGATGTAGATATCTGAAGTAACTGAAATACAAAAACCAACAACATCAGCATAAATTTCATGGTACAGACGAAGTGACAATAATCTTTATTTCAGGGAAACCACAATCCCATTTTTCAAATTCCTTTTGAGGTTGAAATTCTAGTAAAATATATTTACGACCCCCACCCCCATATTGCAGTTAAATATTCTGCATAGGCTAACCAAGTACTAAACTGTGGTTGCTTTTTTTTATTTTATTTTTACCAAAATAAAAATTATTAGTCAAAGGAAGCTAATAGTGCCCAGGTTGTACCGCTGAAAGCTAGGGCCACTTGGAATTTTTTTACAGTACCATTCTGTCCTCAGCAAAATATTTCTTCAGTATATGAGAATGGTGGAAGACCCACATTTTTTTTTTTTTTAGAATATGAAAATGAAGGAAAAAAAAAAAAACACTAACCTGGACTGATCTTTTAGCACCGAAAGTCATTTGCTGTTGAGCAGTCCGTTTCACTTCATCTAGTGTCATCTTCACAAAGCAACACAGAATGATCAATTAATCATCTGATCACATGAAACAGTCTTGTCTCAAATCGAATTTACTCATAGATACCTGTACAGCAGCAGCAGTCTCTAGTGCCAAGTTCTGGCTAATGGTAGGGCTACTCTTGAAGAAGCCAACAATTTGATCGATTGAATCCTTTAAATACTATAAGAACAGAAACTCAAATAGTGAAATAGTAGAGCAAATTCATGCACACTAAGGTATAATGAGGATAGCAGCTTACAGTTATATAACAAGGAGAAGCTTTAGCTGTCAAACTCCAGTCTAGTTGCTCATCAAAAGGTTTGTAGGAGAAGATGCCAACAAAAAGAATCAATGACACTTGCACTCTAGAACATAAGAACACAAAATCGTGTGAGTGGCTACCATAGTTACAATTGTAAAAGGCAAATTGAACAGACACAGAAACCTCAGCAAGCAGGCCATATGGAGATAAAAGCCTGTAGGAACCCAGCTTCAGACCAAATATTTTTGCCTCCGGATACATTTTCAAATTGCAGCAGAAATCTTGACACGAGAGATCAGCAAGGCACTCCGAATCATCAATGGTAAGTTTTGATGCATTATGTTTCATACGTATTTCAAAATCAAATTGCATCAGTTTCATATCCTGTTGATCAGGGATATACTCATTGGTTTCTTTGTACCCGATAATCCGATTTAGTCTTTCCCAATCTTCATCAGTAAAACTCTTTGAACCTTCCTCGCCCTTTGAAGAGCCAGTCCTATATGAAGACAGATTAATTGCTGCATTTTTAACAACATAGAAACAATAGGGTTTTATAGGCCAGAAATCAACCATCCAAATGACCACCAGGACTGCTTCTTATTTTGTTGAGCATACTGATATGTTTCCACCGACTGTTCTACAAACTTGTGAGCTAGCATCCTACACAAAATTAAGAAGATTGTATGTATCAAATAAAGGTAACTGCACTTATCATTGGCATAAATGATAGGGTGTATGCATATGAATCTCAAATTACATACAAAATTCATCCAAACTGATGCATGGATGTTTGTCCATTTGCCAATTATTCTGACAAGAATCAAGCATGAAGATAAGACGATATCAGGTTGTTCAATGTGCATGTGCATTCGAAGTGACGAAAAACGAGGACATGTACTGTTCAAGGGACTAACTATACAATGTTATAGATGTAGAGCTCCAAAAATAAAAGCTCAAAAGCAAGGATGGCCTAATGCAATGATACGCAATCTTCTGCGTATTTGAGTAAAAACAAAGATGACCTATTCAAGAATCAGAGATTTTCTGTCACAGTTGCATGCAAAATAATATTTCATAAAGTGGAAATAGTTGCAAGACGAGACAGGAGTGCAGATTGGATAAAAGGTGAACATGCAGTTTACGAGAAATAAGTGTGCATATCACTGTTGTTTGTAAGGAAAGAAAGGGTGTGTGCAAGTTCTCTGTCTTTCATGGGAAAGGGCAGCTGAGCAAGTGGGAAAAACAGTGCAATAAGGTGAATTTCTTTGAAGACCTAATTTGTGAAGGCGAAACTTTGGCAACCTCCCCAAACTCTACATCACACTCTTTTAGGAATCTCTGGTGCAGATCATCATGGGATGCTGCTACCAGCCTTTTCACTTAATATTTGCAGGATAATCCCCATGGAGATATACTGATGAACTGAGGACAAAAATAGAAGCACATCACCTCCACTGTAGAATAACCTCCATATCAAGTTCACGGTCCATCCTCTTAATCTCCTCATGGTCATCAACAACCAGTCGGCTCATGTCAGATTTCAAGAGGGATGCATATAAAGATACATATGCCTTCCGAAGTCTTGCATTTCTCAATAATTGCTCCCAAGATAGACTCCCACTGCATCCATAAGTTAGATACATCACCAAAAGAATCAACAAAGATTGTATTGACATAAAGGCACATGAAATGAGGACATATTTGATGATATTAAAGTAGTTAAAGGAAACACTGTCAAACGAAATATTAGTGATACTACTTGAAAACACAGGAAAAGTACACAAGAGAGCCTCGAATCAGTAGCCAGGTGAATGGTTGAGTACCCTGTCAATGCTCAACTGTTTTCTTTTTTCTTACATAAACACGTCACATGTGGTACAGTACTACAAAGAAAATTAATGGGCACACCAAAATAAAGAAAGAAGACAAGCAAATATACCATAGCATGATTAAAAACAAATAGTGGGATGTGCATTGGATTTATTATATGCTAAAGGCTAAAGAAAACATAACAACCATTCATCCAATCTATATGTATAGGTAAGCCCAAACTATGCTAGAGGATAATGAAACCAGAAAATTAAAAGAAAAAAACTGAGCACCTTTTGATGCCAGTAAATAATGCATGGAATCTATATGAGAATTGGAAGTCAGAGAAGAATGTGCAGATATGCATACATTGCTTTCTTCATTTCCTGAGTGACCACCTTGTATGCATACTTCCACCAAGCTCGTGGATCTGATTTTTACTGGTAGAGATGGTCGGAGATGAGCATATCTCAGCCGTTGATTAAAAGTAGAGAAATTATCAGCCATCTTCAACATGTCCCTGTAGGCATCCTGGTTTGAGGGAAAGATATTAATTTTTACAGTGCTTTTGACAAAACTGAGGGAGAAGACAAGAGTACAAACCTTTGACAATGACAGAGTAACATCATCCAAATCAACTGCAGCATTTTGCAATGCTTGTCCTGTTTTCTTTTGCCTCAGTAAGTTGTATCTTTGTATATTTTGCTTTGCCAGATACAGGTTGTAAAATGTACGCATGCTTTTTTGAAGCAGATCTGGAACCATCCTGCTCCTGAAACTCAAAAACCTGAAATGCATTTCACGAACCAATAAATATTTGTCAGGTTTCTGGTGATCAACGGAACAATAACAGACCCCACCAGAACCTCACTGGCACAGCCTGTATCAACATTCTACCACATGTTTTTCTGGCTGATATTACCAAAGACAACTGTCTTTGTATCCAAGCAAATTTATACTCTCAAGCTCACGTATTTATTTGCGCACGAACACAAGGAGGTACCTGACTCCACTCTGATGGAAGTAAATCCTCCCAGGGTTTATCCACAATCCAAGGACTGCTATCAGAGTCAAAATACACCGCCAGACTCTCAAGTTCAACAGACTGCAAAATGCCAAGTAAGTTAATGAAGTAATGAAAGCTGGTCAAAAGTTTTAAAAAAAAAGTCAAACTAAAACAAATAAGCACACCAAATGTGCTAAATGCTCAATATATTCACTGTTGAAGCAAACAGAATCCATTAGGTCCAAAAAGCTTTACATCAAATTAATAGACCACCAAAATTAGAAGAAAAAAAAAAGGTGAGCTACTATTGTTTTTTTTACTTTGGAGCCTAATATTTGGCTACGCAAAAGAACAAAAAATCACCATTTCCTGGAGATGGAAGATAGATTTATCAAGGAAATGCCAGAGGTATTTCCTCGTGCACTCACTTTCTACGTGGATCACAAAAATAAAACAGAACTGAACTCCCAGAAGTTGACAGCAGCCATGAGTAATATCAAACTAACTGTGGACACAAAATGCAGGAACAATCTACCTTTTTCACTCGATCCAAATCACCACCCGTGGCAAAAGTCTCCTTGCCAAAGTCATCCACTGTAACCGCTGAAAGCTTTGAAAGTACGAGACCTGCTGCGAAAGGGTGGCCAGGATTGCTACAGGAAACAGGTCATGGTGTTCTTATACTCCTTAAAAATGTGCAGCCTGAATGATAAACCACTGAGCAGAAGTGAATTACCTCTCTACGTCTTCGTATCTGATATGAATATTGCCAATGGATAACTTGATATTTCCAATTACAGTGCCAATGAAAGACCCAAGCCATGATGAATTCTTCCACAAAAAAAGGAAAATCGTAGTGAGAAATGAAAAAAAGTATAAGATGGTCAGATCTAAACCACCACGACAGCAGGTAAGAAAATATAGAGAAGGTTGACTATCCCAACTACACATAGAAACAGTACTGGGGCATACTAGTTCAGATTTCAGTTGCTGTTGGCGCTCCAACAATTTGATCTCCATTTCCTGTGTAAACCAAAAAAAAATCAGTATGTGCATGGATCCAACATTAATTGCAAACATCACTTAGCTGTCATCAGAAGTTTATTACCCTAACTCGACTTCTTTTTGCTTCCTGGACAGCATCCTCACTGCAACCTTCAACTTGTGTTGCTGGTTCAGCTAGTATAAAAATTCGATCAAGATAAACCAAAACTGGCTCTTGTCCCAACCTGCTCCATGGAACCTAACAATCATCGACACAAACATCACTGAACCCATTCCTCCGTATTACAGAAAACAAATTCAGTATATGACTATATGTACTAAACCAAAGAAATTACTACTCCAAACCTTGAGCTTCACAGAACCAAGAAAACCAGCTTTGACTCTAACAGGTAATTTCAATGAATTGAGCGCTTCTGGCTTCAGTTGCATGTTTGTGAGCTCTACATCACCTGAACCAAATTTTCAGAAAACAGACATCATTAGGTAATAGAAGGCGTGTCAATGATTAAAAAAATGGCCAATAGCTGGGGCAAGAAAATTGTGTCCCCCTGATCCCCTTGTGCATGTGCACAAATTAATGTGGATATCTTAAAGCTCCAGCTAATAACTTCACTAAATAACTGGACCACATTGCATTTCGATGTCATCATGAAAGGAACATTAGTTTCATCGAATACCCAGAATGCGCTGCACATGACCTGAGCTCCCTTTACTCGTGCCTTGAAGCCACTGACACAAAAACCATCTGATGCCTATCATACACTTCTCATGACAAGACTATCATTACAAGTTCAACACATTCCTGCTATGCTCTCACCAAATGTTGAGGCCACATGTCACCTTTTCAAATGAACTTGCGATCTAACATCCAACAATTAATGTAGATGTCTAACAAAAACTACGCACTCAAATACACCCCTGCAACCATTTGCTATGTGATTTCCTCCAAAAGATCAATTGAAAATACTGCTACCAACATGTATTTGTTTTTGTCAATTAAGGTTGGGAAACCATTTATGCCCCATCCAACAAATTTGCTAATTTAAAACAAAATGTACTGATCAGAGAAGAAAAGGTTCTCCTGCTCAGAAGCTACCACAACTACAGGTGTCATTATGCCCTATCCAACAAATTTCACAGATAACCACAGCGCTCTAAGCCTTCTGCTGATAAATTTCTAAGCCAACTTTACAAAATGCTGGGTTGCTTGAAGACATGCTTTCGTGGCTGATGATATCTAGACATTGCCGATTCTTGGTAAAACATGCTCAGAAACAAGCATGCAGTCTCACAACTGAATGGCCACAACAATGTGTCACCAAGTCAGCTCTGCAATTCTCTGAGCACTGAAACTAGAACCTCTTGGGAACAAGCATAGCTAAAACAGTTGTGCAATCACAGAGGGGCCAACACTGGGGAGTCGCAGATTCACCAAATTCAGCAATCCCAACCTCTGCCCCTGACATAACTAGCTCAAATAGTTGTCGTTAGCCCCCATCCAATGCAACCACCACGTACATAGCATACAAGAAGAACCCACGCTCAGACTGAACTCCTCAACGTTATCAATTGATCCGCGCTAACACTGCTACTAATAAGCACGGCTGACGCAGCAAAGTTACTTACTAAGAATAAAAAAATGTCAAACTAACCCCCAAACTGCCAGTGTGATGACACGAGGAGTCGGATTAATCAAAGCAGCAGCGACGGGCGGATAAGAAGGAAGTGGCGGCGAGGCGTCCTTACTGACCTCTCCAGACGCTGATCTTCAGCGCCTCCTTATTGAGCCCCCGGACGTAGTTGCCGAGGTACTTCTGCAGCAGGAAGGCGACCTGGTCCTCCAACATCTCGGCCGCCGCCGGCGATCGGCAGCGCCCGCCGGCGCCGCCACCGCGAGGCCCGAAGGTGCGGAGGGGCTGCGAAACCGCTCCGGCTGTCGGTTCCCCTTGCTCGGCGTGCCGCGTGAGAGAGAAGAGAGAGGACTGCTGGGCTAGCAACACAGCAGACAGCCCGTAGGGCAGGGCAGGCGGTTTTTTTGTCTTGCTCTTGGGCGAGTCGAGGAGAAAGGGGTGGAGTAGGGAGGCGGAGGAGATCGCTAGAACAACAGGTGGCGCGACTAATTGCCCGGAATGCCCTCGCACGTTGTGGGTATCTACGGATCTCTTGCCTCGGCCCGCGATTTACGTAAGCCGTCAAGACTGAGGATTACATGTGGCGTTCCTCGTGGGACGTGGCGGTCAGGAAGTGACTCGATCGTCCAGCACGCACGAGAGTCCACAGCTGGATCTGTTTTTTTTTAAAAAAAAATGCACAGCTGGATCTGTTGAATGCATAGAAAAACACAATTAGAGTTGTTAATTGTAGTTAGGTAGACTTGTGTCAGTAAAATACTGCCAAAAAGTGCTTAACGAATTGGCTTTAGCTTCTAACAACAACAGGGGGCACACCGCACACGGCACGTCGGCATACGTGGATAGACCGCCACGTTGCACGGTGTTATTTGGATTTTGGAGGCAGCACCGTCGCGCACTGGCGCCGGACGCCGGGAGGGTGGACGCGACTCATCCGCTTTATCCCCGAGCACGCAAAGGTGGCAGCGCGGGCGGGCGGGCGGCGTGACGAGCTCGTGCGTGGTGTGTCTGGGCCCCACAGGGCAGATCGTACTCGTGCTTGCTTCCATTTTTGAGTTCCACGGTGCGGCGGGTGCGGCATGCGGCGTGCCACGGTGCCACGTCGACCACCCAGCCGAGGGACACCTGTCATGTTAACCGTTGTCGCGCCGGCCAACGCAAACACGGGAGCCGCCGAGGCCAAGTCATTTTTTCTTTCTACTATAGCCTCGTTAGAAGTTAGAACATGGCTATACAATCCATGACCTATTTGTCCTATACTCTATCATTTTTGCTTTTTTTTCTTGCCTCGTTGGAATTACAACCTTTTGTTTTATTTTTACATGTGATGTCTTTTTAATTTGGCATTTCTTTTGTCGGAGAGTTAGGAAGTATACTTGGGTGATACCTCGTGCTCCCTCCCTCCAAAAAGGGGGCCGTTTTAGATTTCTCGGACATCGCGTTTGACCGTTTGTCCTATTATTTAAAAATATATATACATAAATCATTATTAAAATATCTCTAATGATAAAATAAGTCATAATAAAATTAGTAATATTTATAGAAAAAAATGAATAAAACGGATAGTCAAACAAGATGTCAAAAACACCTAAAACGATATTTTTTTTTTGATGGAGGGAGTAGGTCCTCATGAGAGTTGATAAGCGAGTTTAGAGCCCAAACAGGGCGCCCTCGGGCCTGTGCAGGCGAACCTGGACTCAAAAATCATAGGCCCCAAGATTTACTAAGTACTCTAGATATACATGATAATTTTGGGCTTTGTTTCAATTAGAAAATCAATGAAACCTAACTTCTGTCGCTAAAAAACGTGGCCTACAAGAGTAGGAACCCAACCCACATGATTGTGACTTCCTTCAAGAATTCGAGAGGTGGAGAACAATATGTGATGTGGCCGGAGATTTCAAAATTTTTCACATAACCTCTCAGCTTTTGTCACCTGGATGGATCAACTTCCTGTTCCTCGCCCTCGCCCTCGCCCTTGCCGACGGCGTTATCCGTTATTCAAGACATAGTCGCAATCCAAACCCGAACAGAGACAAGATCGCCTGGTGAATTTCATGCGCAGCCCCTATTTCATTTAGTCAATCTTTTTTGTGCATTATCTTTTTACACAAATTGATCTAGTGTATAAAGAATATCGATTGAAGACTTCAATTTCAAAGAATGCTAAAAGAATATAGCTTTTCACGTGATGGATATACAACGGGTAATATATTGATATTTGTCATTATTTTCTTGTTTTGGCACTAAATATTAGGCCTCACTTAGTGTTTCGAACTGGGCCTCATATTTTCCCATAACACGGCTGCTAGTAGAAGGTGACTTAATGGCTTGGGACTTGGAGTGATTGATAAGGGTATTGGACTTCTAGAATCGGTTCTGAAAAGGTCCATGTTGGACTGTTGGAGCAACCGTTGAGAACCGAGTAGTACTCGGGTTGTTAGCACGTACATTCGGTGTGCGTGTAGCCGGAGTGAGTTCGATTCTTTGGAACCGTCACGTCTCTCACCGAAGTTTTTCCCAAAGTCTTCGGTCGGATTATTTCCGAGCTTCTGCCTCTTCATGTGGTACGCTCAAGGAGAATGTGATGTGCCTCGTCGCCTACGGAGTCAGTGGATTCCGGTGTGGATTCCGGTGATCTTAAGAACGGTGCGGTCTTCTAGTCTATGTATAGTTATAGGTTTGCTTGTACATGGGTGTCACGACAGATATTGCATCCTACTCCCTCCGCCCCTTTATGTGTGTCGCCCGGGAAGCGTGTTTGTGAGGGAAACACGGTTTTCTAGAGACAAACATTTAGGAATAGAGGGAGTAAGTCCTAACCTGTACATATGGCCAGTGTTGTCGCCTGCAACATCATCTAAGAAAAGCACACTTAACCGAATTGGACAAAATATAGTAAAGGCCGAGAACGGTATAAACCATTGTTGACACCTAAAATTGCCCGAGGAAAGTTCAAGTGTCATATATGATTATAATGATGGCTCGGCGACTCCTCCGGCAACTCACCGACCACTCCCAGACAGCTCGGCAACAGGAATTGCTTGAAGTCCGACTGATGCATCTGTGCTAGTTCCAACATGTGAGAAGTTGAGGCACGAAGCCATATGACGAGCACCTATCCACTTTGAACTCGAGTCCGACAGGATCATGTCACGAGGGCGATGTATGAAGGAGTGCAGATGCATTACGTATCGTTGTCTTGGAGTCATTAACATGGAAAGAAGAAGCGAGGCAAGTGCAAGGAGGCAACCGGCCGGGACATATATGCATATATATGTACGTGACCATCACGTACTCTTGATTTGCTAGAGCAAGGAGGCAACCGGGACATATATGCATATATACGCTATGTGACCATCACGTACTCTTTCTAGCCAAAACACGACTGACGCCAGCGTCGAGCCGGCCGGGCTGTGCAGGTTCGGAACCGATCACTTTCCTAATTCGGTTTCGGAGAGTTTTGGAGATTGGAACGTCCAAGGACGGTTTCTTAAAAGGATAAGACCACCCTCCTCTATATAATAATAAAGAGGTTCATGGCCGATTTGATCTCATCTACATCCAATCGACAAAATCAATCTACTACTGTCTTGCTTGTAGGTCATCCCCTCTCTCCTTCTTCTTCACGCCGATGCCATGAACGGAAGATCGACGACAACAACGCCCTAGAGCGGTCAGGCCGGCTAGGGCAGCCCATAGCTTCTGCGCGCCCTCACGGGGTCCGTCCCCGGGCGTGTGGGGTTTCGGGTTTCAAGAGACTTCGGCCGGCGTGTCTTGCGTATCGCGCTCCCGACGAGGCTCCTCCGACGACGTGTCCTGCGTGACGCTCATCGTTGGAGGCACACGATCCGGTGTGGATATCCCTAGGCGCGCCGCCGATCTTCTCGATTTTCGCTTGCCCCTTCGAGAGCTATCTAGCTCTTTATTTGGTGTGTTACGGATTTATTCGTTAACAACCATGTATAACCTAAGATATCGTATTTCATTCTTACCGCATACTTTCATAACACGACATATTTTCGAAAGAGTATGCTTGTCTGAACGTGACAAAACATGGCAAGATTGAGTGCGACATCAACCACATACTCTCTGTTGAAACCGCATTCTATTCTTGCTGCATGCCTCCCTAACCCGGCAAGCCTTCAATATTATTGTTCTAATTCTTTTATCAAACAATTTCTAAAATTTAAACAAATATGTGCCTACAAAAACTACTCGTAAGATGACCATGGCCCAAGATAGAGTAATCATCCTCGCTCAGGACATTTATCTTTTATCTTTTTCTTTTTTGGAATTACACAAGTACATAAGCAAACGCTCAATAATCAACACTACGCACACTCACCCTTGATTCTGTTTGATAATTGATTAATTGTAATGATCATAAAATGGATATGATAAGGCAGGATATATGATCGATAGTGAAAGAACGACACCATATATCAAAAGCTTCTTATAATAACTTGCCATGTTGGTATAAACCGAATAGGTTACAGGTGATGGTAATTCTTCTCGATACAAGCAATCATTCTTCTCAATATATAGATAGAGATTGCTCTTAATAAAGTAGACACAAACACAAAAAAAAATGTCCAGCATCATGATTGGTTTTGAGCTCGGAGTCATAACAATGGTGTGTGCCAATACTAACTTCTCAGTAGATGATTCTGCAAAGCATGCAGACGTGAAGCAAAGTAGCAGGGATTGAATCAAGAATGTCAACGGATAGAAAAACAAAGTACAGATCAACATACACGTTTTAATGAGCTTGCGCCTGACAGGCGCAGGAGCAACGATTCTGATCACAGATTTACAGTGAGGCAAAAAGATGCAGCAGAGCTCCAACAGATGAGCTACACTTTCAGGCCCAGCAACAGGTGGTCTAGAAAGTTGAAACGACGGTGCCATTTCTTTCGGTGCTGGTTTCACCCATTGGTCAGCTCTTTTGGAGTACTTTGTGGCTTGTGCCTTACTTCAGCCGCACTCTGCAAGAAAAGCTTGATTCTCAACTTTTTCTGTTTATCTATATATATATATATATATATATATATATTATATACTACTAATAAAGAGAGAAAATTTTTTTTTTTTTTTTTTGAGAATTACACAAGACAACGCAGACGCTCACAACACGCACGTACGTACACTCACCCCTATGAACACACGCACGCAAACCCCTACCCCTATGAGCACCTCCGAAGGACTGGGCGGCCGGCCAGATCTGGAGATTCTCGAAGTCACCATAGGCCTCGTCGTCGTCGACGGGAACGTCGCTACCACTTAATGCATAACGCCGGTAAATCCTTGGGAAAATCCCAGGAAAAGGTGCGAAAGCACCGGGATTTGAACCCCCTGGGTAGCGTCCCACTTGGACCGCCCTACCATCGGACTACAAGCCACCCGCAAGAGAGAAAATTTCTTGTCCATCTTTTTTTCCCGTCTACCCTCACCGAATCCAACCCAACTACGCACTGCCTGCCTACCTATATTTTTTTTTTTTTCTTTCGCTCGCCCAATCACCATGCAGGCCCGCCTGAGGGAGGTCGTGCTGTGCTCCTGCACTGGGCCGAACCCAAGGGGCCCAACTCCGTGCGTGAGAGGA
Source organism: Hyparrhenia diplandra (assembly GCA_015847255.1). Classification (NCBI taxonomy): domain Eukaryota; kingdom Viridiplantae; phylum Streptophyta; class Magnoliopsida; order Poales; family Poaceae; genus Hyparrhenia; species Hyparrhenia diplandra. The sequence goes on along the minus strand of JADLZK010002253.1, from coordinate 320,939 downwards.
AGTTTGAACTTTGAAGCTGCAACCGACTCGCGACTATGTTTGCCTAATCGCTTCCATCCCTTTTGCTGAGTATTTAATATATGTTTAATTTGCTTTTTCTTTCAAATTCTATTCTTTATTAGGACATAAGTTTTTTTTATAGGAATTACATAGTACAACGTATCTATACCTATCAATAAAGAGAGAATTTCCGTTCACTAAAATTTCTATCCACCGCCTCCCTAAGTGCTGGGAAAAAAAAAAAGCGATCCAATACAATATTAATTAAAAACCATGTCCTTGTTCACCAAAAATTTCTCGATCGATATATGTATACAATTGTCGTTTGTACTCGCAAAAGAAACTTTGATTGATGCTCTTATATACTTAGGAAGTAGATCACATCTAGATTGGAGACCGATCGCTAGACTACCACCTTTGTCCGCCAGCGACATGGTTGTGACGGCTGCGGGCGGCAAGATCAAGTTGGCTAGCACAAACGTGTGGGATGACATGCTTGCCGACGTGTACCCCGACGACAATGAGGCGGCCAAGAGACTTGAGAGGAAGACCAAGGACACGGAAGCCGTGGAATACATACACCGGAAGGCGGTGGTGGCGGCGGCGGCTTCAGAGGCTGCCATCGGCGAGGTGTAGAGCAACGCTGGGGCGCTACCATGACGCACGACCACAATGAGAAGAAGGCACAAAACGATCGCAGCAGGAATTAGAGGAAGAAATTGTAGCAGCCGGTAGCAATGGCCAATGGCGAGGCTGCTAACACAGACATCGTCGTTATCGAGGAGCAAAAGAAGAAGAAGAGGACACGCCACTGGTACTAGCGACGATGATTAAACAAGATGAGGAGGAGGAGGCCATGGACGACGGCAGTGACGATGAGTCTGACGGTGAGGAGGAGACTAGCTGCTAGACGGTGGTGCGAAGGTTGCTACATGCGGTAGTAGAGGCGGATTTCATCGTCTTCTGGGTGCATGCTACTACGCGTCCTCACGCCGCAATTAGCATGACCAGCAACATACATTATTAGTTATTAAGAAAATGTTTAAATAATAAATTATATAAATAACTGCACAACAAATTATGTATCCCGTTGCAAAGCACGGGCATATTTACTAGTATACTGTAATGTCCGCTATGTATCTTTTTTTCTCTCTGGGTTGAATTTCATATATGATTGCGATAGTTTACATCCCAAATCTTACAAAGACAACCTTGAGAGAAAATAAAATTACAAACATGTCCTTGCAAGAACTGCCTGCCGTCGCCGGCGATCGGAGCAATCTTCCGCAGCTTGAAGCCGATCCCATTTCTGATGGAACATCAGAGTTTTTTTTGTTGGCACGAGTAGTATGCGAATTCATCGACATACCTTAACACCGCTGAACGTCCAGGCCGTTGAGGATGGCCATCGACCATCATCTCGCCAAAAGAACAAAGACCTGGCGCCTCAAGATTCGCCGAGACCCCCATCTCACCAGACAAAGACACAGCCAGGAGGGACTGGCTGTAATGTATGTATCTACTAGGAAGAAATGGCCATGAAGGCCTTAATCAAAAAGGCCTATGCTGATTCAAAGAATATTGGATGGGCCTTTTATGGCGTCGACTGGGTTTCCTAGCCCATTTTGGCAAGGACCTATCCTAGGCCGCGTGCCCATACATTGATTAAAGGCCCATCTAGTCCATCCATCCTCCCTTTTGGCCCGTGTCTTTGCATAACAGAGAGAGGCAGGCAGCAGCATTCGGTCCATGTTACATTACACGTTAAAACGTCCACATTTTTTATTTTTGCGTGCACCATCTCGTGATTTGATTATTATATGCTATACAAAAAGGATTGCACGATGCACATGCACTAGCACGACCGCTCGAATTGTCGTCTCCTAATAATAAATAACCTAACAAATATACACACACGCATCAGCTTGCGGCTGAGGGCACAATGAACCACACCAGTTGACCTACCTAGAAAGCCAAATCGTCCATTATATATTTTCCCTTTGTCGATGGATCAAAATCACACGCGCGGCGGGGGCGCATCCTGTACCTGATCTCTGCGTTCATCATTCATTCATGCACTTCTCGTGGTCGGGGGCAAGCAGCAAAGAAAAGCATCATTCCCGTGCCTAAACCACTACGACCCCCGCACGCTGCACTGCTCCGCCTGCTCCGGGAAAAGAAAACTAGAAAGGGCCCCGGCCGGACGTGTGGATGTTTTCTGGTCAATTTCGCTCCGGCGGTCCAGACTCCAGCCACTTGTGTTTTCCCGGCCCGTTCGTTTACAGCTCATTGCCTCTCTTTCACGATTTGTCTATTGGAATTGGAAAGGATACGTTGTATATATCCATCCAGTCCAGTGGTGACGATCGATTGACGTCGCACGCAGAGGGATCTGTACCCTCGCAACATCCGATTGATGCATCATCGTATCCACCACCGCAACCCAATCTTCCAAGCTATCCTTGCTGAAGCTGGAATCTTTTGGCGTTTCTCTATGCGCGGAGAAAGAGCATCACCGTTCCTTGGTGCACGCATTTGATTCTCTCGCGTGCGTGCGTGCGTGCGTACATCCATCCACGACCACGACCAGCTAGCTTGCGGAGGATCCGAGTTTGGTATCAGTAATTTTCAGCAGCTCCCATTCCCGTTGACGAAAGGGCCGGATGCCTGTTTCATCTCCGGTTCTCTAATCTACCAATCACTTTATTTACCGGACGGCAGACTGTTCCTTCTCTTCACTGGCAGTATGTTAGTATGAGTATTGGTCCGATATGATATTTTACGTCACTGCTTTTGTCACTCTCGTGTGTTTTCACTGTCAGTTTGCAGCCGGCCAGGGCCATTGGTACGTTGGGACGCCACACCAACGTCATTATTCTAACCTCCTCCGCCTAGTGCGTACCGACCTCAGGACCAACCGAACGATCAAGTTAGTAGCCCGTGCCAAGTGCCAACCTGGATAAATTTTTCTCCTTCGCTTCGCCTGTATGGGTTTCATTATGCCTCCGCCTACCTCGTCTGACCGATACATGTTCTCACTCGCTGACAACTGTCCGCCTCCCCACCGAGGACCGGGCAACAGCTAGCAATGTCGATACGTGCGTCAGCTGCTGCATTTCAGACATTTCTATTTTCTCATCATGGTAGCGAATTGGGAAGGGCCACTGGTAGCAAGAGAATGTGAAGGCGTTGGAGCCGATGATAATGGAGTTGGAGCCGCTTACCCACACAGCTGAGCTGGCACTTTTGTCGCCCAGCCCCAGTTGCAATTTTGCAAAACTGAGCTCAACGGATGAAATGGAGTTGGAGCCGATGATTCAGATGAGTTCCCTGCCGGGCTGTTCCGGGTTCAGGCCAGGCCTGATGTAATTACCTCCACCAGCATCATCCTCGTGTTGCGCAGTGCACATTAATTCAGTCAATTCAGATTGGGATTTCGTTCAGTTCAGGATACGGGTTGGGGTAATAAAGGCGCCGGGATCGGTGTGGATCGTGGCCGGGCCGTAAATGTAAAATGTCACTACTCATGTGTGATGTGGCTCGCATACAGTATATCGCATCTGTACGAGAAGACTATACCCACATGCATGCAGTGTACGTCTTGCGCCGCTCCGCTCTTGGTGCAGAGGACCGACCTAGCGCGCTGAGCTGCCGCTTGCCGGTAGCTGTGGATTCATATTCATTATTCGAGCCGGGCTGCCTGCCAGAGGCAACGTCAGCAGCAGCAGCTACAAGCCTACAAGCTTTAGCGATGATGGCGCTGCTCTTGGCACGTACACAGTACTCCACGGAATTCGATTCGAGGGAACCTTGATCAGAACTCTTCTTTGTAGGTGAGAGTTTGTTGGATTATTGCCGACTAGCGTTGTTGGTTGGGCAAGTGAAGTAGCGGTACATGCATCCATGGCTATCTGATTGATTGAATTGATGAGCCCAGACGTACAAATGAAACGGGGGTGGAGTAGTACATGACAAGGTCCACGGGCTTAGGGTGTCACGCCGTTTGTTTGTCGTTGACACCTCACTCAAAGCGCGCACCGCTGGCTCTGGCTGCAGCGATCGACGTCGATGACAACGGACGTGTACTGGACACCTCAAAGGCGTCCGGGCACCAAGTCACCAACAGGTACGGTGAGGCGAACGATTGATTCGTCGTCGCGTGCTTGTGCTTGAGCCGCTCTTGGATCTCATCAACCAACCCAACCAACACGTACCTGTCCGTCGTCATGTCATCATCTTTCTACCTCGAGATCCAAAGGTAAGGGTCACCTGTGGGCCCCACCCGTCAGCCTCCGGGTGAGACGGCCAAGCAATCAAGCAGCTGTCTGTCGATCGCGGAATCGCGGTGCAGGTACTTGTCACGAACCCCCACTCACGATTCCAACTCCCTCACGCTCGATTGCGCCTTGTCTTGTTGGCGCACCATTTTGCTTGCCTCTCAGTGTACCGGCTGTCCAGCGGCGATGCCGAAGCCGAGCGCACCTCTCTCTCAACCGTCCACCGCCGTCCGTCCGTATGCATGCATCATGCATGCGAATGATGCGATAACAACGCCGGCCCGGATGGCGGAATCCGCTTTTCCTTTGGGTGGGCTTTGCCTGCTTTGCGTGTGGTACATTGCACACAGCTCCTACTAACCAATCCTACTCCTGCACGGTGCCGTACGCAACCGATTGATCGATCGAGCTGCGGCGGTGGTTCGTCTCGATCGTCGATGATGGATCGGTACGCGCGCGCTTCAAGCGCACAGGATACTTGCTCCTGTAGGTCGTAGTCCGACTCACGTACGGTCGTCATACATACCGCGGCGAACTGTCGGGCCTGGTGCCCTCGGCATGACCAAAGCCGTGCGCCAAGGATACTTCATCGATCGAGGCCCTTGTCGTGTCCATTAATTTCCATGCAAGGCGCCCATATCTTTTGCTTTGCCGTGCCATACACGTACGATGTCTCGAGACATAGCCGCGTGGGAGATCTTGGGCAATTACTGTGGCAGTTACGAGTTACTGGCATTATGTGTGTCACTATCTGTGGAACAAGTACTATAATTACCTGTTACCTCTCACGCAACGCAAGCAGCACCGCCGACACAGGGTGAAAAAAAAAAACGAGAGGACCGAGCACTGAGTAGGAGCATGCTGCGCGTACGTGCAGTGGAGCCACCGGTATAGGGCGTGTTTGGTTGCCCTGCTGCACTCGTACTTGGTTCCCGGGATGCAATATACGGCTGTTTGGTTTCCTGCGCTCTCCCCTGGGCCAGGCCCTCGGCATGCAGCCAAGGCTCTAGAGCCAGGCTCCCTAAAAACGAGTCTCCCTTCCGTTTTCTCCGAGCCTGGCTCGCGCGGGCAGCGATGGCGTACGCGTGTGTGAGTGCGGGAGTGCAAACGGGAGGGCAGGTCCTGGCAACCAATCACCGGGTGTGTGCAGCCAGGCGCTGCAGGTCATGCGAACCAAACAAACAACGGTTGCACACCCGTAGCCTGGTCAGCGGGAGCTTGTATGGCCAGGTGCAGTGCAGGAACACCGAGAAGGGAACCAAACAGGCCCATAGCTGCACAATGAACGCTCGGACGGAGGCACACCGGAACACAACAGCCCACCCCGGACCGGACGGCGTGCGTGCCGCCCCACCACCACCAGCTAGGCTCGCATCGCGTCGCATCGCTCCAAACACGACGACAGGTTGGGTTCCTAGGAGAAGGAACTGCTTCTTATTTTTCTTATAGGGAGCTCTCCAAGCAATTGCTAGGTTACTAGGCAGACGTTGACGTTGGCATATACTCCCGTATCGCAGGCTCAGAGAAAGCAACAACAAGGTGCGGTCTAGCTAGCTTTAGCTTTCGTTCTCGCGCATCGTCCCAACAACGGCGCGGCGGCGGCGCTTCAATGCAAAGATGGCAAACAAAACACAAGAGATTTTCTAGCCGTATCGCCCACCCCGCTGCTCACAAATTCTAGCTCTTCGGATATTTCGGCTTGATGCCTCCCTTCCACCGGCCAGCCGTAGTGCCATGCCCGATGGAGTGACGATGTCAGTGTGTGGCATCATATGCTATATTGCCAATCGCGTGCACAGCACCACCCCCACAGTGTTGTGTGACAGGAACTCGTGCAGCTGAGCTGCAGTCTTGGTGGATCGGTGCCTCCATCCGGCTGCACAACTGCACAGAGGCCAGAAAGCGCGGCAACCAACGGTCGCCCGCGAGGTGCAGTGGGCACCCACCCGCCAGACACCGGACCGACCCCACTACTACGAACTTTGAATGAATCAGCCCATCAGTGCGGGTGGGCCCGCGGCGGCCCAACTTCCCACCAAAGCCCGATATCCCGTGACCGGTTGCGATCCTGCCGTGGGCGTGGGCGGTTGCGCTCCCGCCGAATTCAAAGCCTGCAACCGCACGCCGCCGCTGCCTGCGCGGCGAACCACCGACAGGGGCAGCCGCGACGCGCGCCCGTACGCCCGATCGGGATCGCACGGCAGCGTTCGATGGCGATGCCGAGATGGTTCACGTGACCCGGCCGCGTCTCCCGCCACCACATCACGCGAATCCGCGCCTCGCCTTTAAACGCATCGCATCGTCCCCAAGACGCTGCTGCAGTTGTAGCATTTGCACTGTGTGTGTGTCACGTAGGAGGGCGTGGCGTGGGTGTACCACAGTACCAGCAACTGCAGGGCCAGGGCAGAGCCCCCTTGCATTGCATCGAATCCTTCTCACCTCGCGGATGTGTACGTACCGGACAAGTCATTAATCAAGGGGCGGTAAAAAGTGAAAAAATTGCGCATCATTGCCTTCCAAAATGTACGTGCTGGGTCCATGGTCGATCAAAGTATGGCTTCCAGAAATCCACAAGAACCAAGGCAAAAGACAGCAGGATCCTAATCCAGCTACTATTACTCTACTACTAAAGATAACTAATAGAAGAAGCAGGAGATTGACTAATACTAATAGAAGGATTATAATGGACAAATAATAAAAACAGAGAAAAGAAGTAATGCACTCTACACAATTTGCCATCGTTCATTCCCCATTTTCACCGGCCAATCCTTTTGGCAGGAGCACCAGTTTTCTTTTTAATTTTTTTTTTCCTTTTCCCCCTAACTAATGGTTGGTTGCTACGAGAAGAACACTTGCACCGTGCCGGTGACCGCGCCACGGCACATGGGGCAGGCAGCCGCGCCGTTACCGGCGCCGGCAGCGAAGGGGGCGGCAGCGGGGACGGAAGGCTCGCAGTCGGCGCAGACGCAGAGGTGGCGGCACGGGAGCAGCACGACGGAGGCCGAGCGCTGCCTGCACGTCCGGCACGGCCTGGCCGGCGGCGGGGCGATCTCCACCACCCTGTCCGGGTCGACGAAGCAGGACCCGGCGTCGTCCGCCGCCGCGGCCGCGTTGTCCTCCTCTTCGACCTCGGCCTTGCCCCTCGCCTGCGCCGCGGCCGCCGCCTGCTGCAGCTGCGCGTGGAGCGCCGCGGCCGTGGACTGGTCCGCGACCGCCTTGGCCTGCCACGCCGCCGCCTCCGCCCTCAGCCGCGCCACGCGGTCCTCCAGGTCGGCGCCGCGCCGCGCGGCCTCCGACGCCTCCACCTCCTTCGCCCTTATCCGCTGAGCAGCCGCCGCCTCGGCCGCGCCGACCAGCGAACGGTAGTGCCGCCGCCGAGTGTCGGCCAGCGCGCGCCGGAGCCTCTCCGCCTGCAAGCGAGCCCATCAGCAACAGCGATATCGGCAGCCGGCGGCAACGACGGACAGAGGCGATCAAGCGGTTCTTACATGTTCCTGGATCAGCCGGTCCATCTCGTTCCTGTGCTGATCGCGCTGCGCGGCGAGCTCTTCGGAGAGGAGGCACGACGCCGAGGCCGAGGACGTGCAGGACACGTGCTCCGAGCCGTCGTCGAAGTCGAGCCGGAGGCCCATCGTCGCCGGCCGCTTGTGCAGTTGCGCCAGGTTGATCAGCTTTGGGCGCCTGCGGTTGCTGCTGCAACGAGAAGAAGTGCGGCGACATGGGCTCCGCCTCGCGCTGCCGCTTCCTCCCTCCGCCGCAATCTACGTGCACGCCACAACAACCCAACAAAATAAATCCACGCGACCTTGGAAGCAGAACAGAACAGAAGGGCGTCCAAGAAGACGAAATCTGCGGAGCGCGCTTTGTTTGATCTGATTGGTTACTTACCTCCATGCGAGAAGTCCAAGAAGAGGGGCGGAGTCTGCTGCGGCGCCATCGCCTCCTTGTGCGCCTGATGCAGCTCCATCGCCGCCAACCGGCTGCTCTCCGGCGTGCCGCCGCCGCCGCTGCCGCTGCTGACACACCAGACGCTCAAATCACCCGTCCGAATCCGATCCGGCAGACCGACGATCAACGCGGCGGAAGAAACGATTAGAAGATGTACAGCGGCGACGACGGCAGGTACCTGACGAGGAAAGGGGACTCGCGGTGGTGGTGGTGGTGGTGATAATGCGCCTGCACCGCCATTGCTGGGCAACCAAACCAAACCAAACCAATCGAAGCGACGGACGGGTGGAAGCACGCGCGCGGCGCCAAGCGTGTGAGGTGAGAGTCGGGTGGCAGTAGGAGGAGGACGGAGAGAGTCGCGGGCAACGCGAACGAACTGGTCCACCGCCTCCTCGTCCTCGTCCTCTCTTAAGAGGAGGGCGTCATGGAGATCTCGGCGTCATGGGGAGCGTGGCGTGGCTGCTCCTGTCAAGGCTCACCTGCTTCGCGCATGCAGTTTGCAGGGGAGGACACGGGTGGCAGGCAGGTTGCGTGGCTGCCTGCTCTGGAGAGGGGTGGGTGCCGCCGGGTGGTGCTGATGCTGATGCGCTCGCTGGTGCCTTTGCATTTTCCTTTTATACATAAAAATATATAATAAAGCACCCGTTTTATATATTTATTTATTTATCTATAAGATAAGATGATAGTAGATGTTTTAGCGTTAGAGATGGCTACTGTGAAAACTGTCTGTCAATTTGTGATTTACTACCATAATACTGATACACACGATTAAACTTCTCTGTTTTTAACGAGGAGAGGAATTTGGAACTTTCTGCATTTAGACCATTTTATTTATTAAAACTAAGGGAAAACATATGAGTTTTAGAGCGTTTCAATCTTAGAAAAATGTTCTACATGTCTCTTTTTTATATATAAAGCATTAAACCTGTACAGATTTTGGAGGAAAGTAGCATCAGGTTAGACGCATAAAACTTTCTTTATGCCTATATTTCTACATTTCTCCTATATTACTTACTCCCTCCCGTCCCAAAGAGTTTGATGTTTCTACTTTTGAACTCTATGTTTGACCATCCGTCTTATTCAAAATATTTAATAAGTAAATAATAAAATAAATTAATCAATATTTAAGTATCTTTATTGATAAAATAAGTCATAATAAAATAAATTATATTTGTGTAAAAAAATTGAATAAGACGAATCATCGAACTAGATGACACGGAATCCAGGGTTGACAAACTCAATGAGACGGAGGGAGTACAAGCTTCCTCATTTTCTTTTTTTGCTACGAATATGAATGGCAACATGCAGTTATGAAAGGAAAATATATTATCTCTCATGAGTTATTCTTTTAATTCTAATAGTCGATTGTACAAACTTGTAGCTTGAATTTTGTGGAAATCTAATCCTATGTTTTAATACTCTTGTGTTTAAAATTCCTATGTTTCAAAGTGACCTTTAACCTTTATAATCAGTTGTGCTAGAAACAAACTATTCACCCTCGGGCCTCGACAGATGAAACTGCAATATTTTCGGCGCCTAATTAACAAGTTCAATATCAGCTTGGTTGTAGGCTTGTTCTTTTTTCTTTGACAATGACATGTGACACTTTGATCCATAGTATTGTGTTAGACGGCTTATTTTTATTTTATTTTATTCTGATGGTAAATTGTCTCGTAGTGCTGAGCACAAAATGTTGGAGAAAATGCTAAAAAACGGTGGGCGCGGTTGGTGCTGGTGACATATTTCATCATGTCACAGTACTGTTGGAGTGGTATCCCTTTGTAAGCAAATCATGTTGTTTTTTGAACGGCTATGGGTGGGTGAAATATCCAAAGGCCCCATACGGAATCGCCCCAAGAAAAAGATTTGAAAACAACCTGTCTACTTTATCATACTAGTAGTACACAATCAGTAACTCAGGCCTTGTTTAGACCGCTAAAATTTGTAACCTTTTGTAATCAGAAGACACTCAGAAGATGTTTCGTTTGTTTGTGGTAAATATTATCCTACCACGGAGTAATCCAGCTCAAAAGAATCGTCTCACAATGTACATCTAAACTGTGTAATTAGTTATTTTTTTACCTACATTTCATACTCCAAACATATGTCTTTTGGTGTATTTAATGTGATGTGATGGGGGAGAGAGTGGGAAAAAGGTTAGAAATTTTAGCAATCTAAACAAGGCCTCAACTCACAAAAGTGATTGAAAAAGAAGACACGTTAAATTGAAAAAAAAAAACACTAGAGTCCTCCTGTCCATGTCATACCGATCGATGCACCAGCTGTCGTCTCTCAACAATCTTTAGTATGGAGTACAATTCTATTCTACTAGTACAACAAGTTTCGGTTGCAAAATGAAAATGGCTTGATAATTGATCAGTTCGGCCTGAAAAATGCCGATTCCGAGTTCTCACACCGTTGTCGTCGATGGCAGAGCGTTTTTTTTGCATGTGTCCGCGTCTACGGTTTATGCCATGGCACCTTCCAAACTATGCATCATGCGCGTTTTTAGTGTGAAATGGAAGGAAAATTTCGTGATGGCATGCACCGCAAGACAAGGAATTAAACCTTCTTGGAGTGACGGGCTGGAAGAAAAAAGAGAGCAAAACGTCCAAATCTGCTCGATACCGGGCGGTGCTACAGATTTTTTTTTTTTTTTTTTTTTAAAAAACTCGAAATCTGTTGATCCTGCAGTTTTCTCAACTTGTGTTAGGTAGTAGCCCCTCCAGAGTCCAGAAACTGAAAAACAAAATCCCAACAACAACGCCTTGGCATTCACTACATCGGTTTTCTCACGTACTACTACGTTTTCGCCGGGCGTTTATTGGAGTCTTCTCCTGCCTTGCCTTGGGAGGATGAATGAATGAATGAATGAATGAATGGGGTGTTGAATATATCCAGACGTTTTCGTTTTCCAGTTGATCGATTCATACGCAGGCGGCTAGCTACCGCCTATGAGTTTTGGACAGAGCACCTAGCCGGAGTCGTCGTCACGTTGTGTTGAGGCGTCCTTGGCTGAAAATGATTTGAACGCATCTACTCTACTGAAACCTTGTTCCCATCGTCAAATATCAACTGAAAGCCCAACAGGATCCCGGTCTGCCAGACGAGGATAACTTTTAATTTAGTAGAAAAATTTACGCTTACGATTCGGTTTTTATTTTAGACCCATGCACTATCAGATTGATCTTGTCAAAAGACCAGCAATCTCTATGAGCAAATCAAGAACAGATGTACAGAGAGACTATTTAATGATGGATTAATCTAAATGCTTGATATTCAACCTGATCAGGTGCTTGATTAATCAAATCACACGTACTGTAGTACTCCTCAACCATAGAGAAAAGAGGTTCCCGTTTTTCATTTGCGTTTCCTTCGCTTTGTCGATGCTCCAAGATCTGTGGTGGCAGTCGAGTCGGTTGTCGGTATAACAGATATCTAGAGCCGCAAGCATAGGGCATCCTGCAGCATGCGAGAGATTATTCTATTGTGGTATCGGTTCCAATTGAAAAATTCGAGACGGGAACACGGCACGGCACGACACGGCCAGGCAGGCGGAGACTCTTTCGTGGCGCTTTCTTCACTCGTAGCTTTCGTTGTTATGTAGGCAGTGGCTGCTACTATGGTAGGAGTAGGTGCGTAGCACTACGTTACCAAGGCACCATTATTTCATTCATCAGGAATCAGGACTGGGCCGGGCTGGCGGACAAAGACGTTGCGCTTGCAGTTGCAGGATGGGCGTGGCAGCCGAGCCGGTAGAATTCAGAAACGTCGGGGCCGTGTTGACGCAAACGCAAACGCTGGGGAGAAAACAAGGCCCCGCGGCCGGGCGTCACCGAAACTGATGAAAAAAAGGAGAGAGGGATTGAAAAAGGCAGGACGAGGACGAGGACGCTGCTGCGCTTGGAGATTTCTCCGCGACCGCCACATCGGGTCCCCTCCCCGGCGGCGACGCGGAAGGCACGGCGGCCGCCGCGCCTAGGGTCTCGGTCAAGCGGGCCGGTGGTCGGACGACGCAGCAGCCGGTGACGTGCGGCGGCGTTTCGTGCATGCCGGGGCACTCACTCCACTTTTACAACTACTGTACTCGGCGAAACTACTACTAGTACAGGACGCTTCTGCTTTAAATGTGACTGACTGCGGCGTCTCGAGTTTTGTTCTGGAACGGCGAGATTAACCAAAACAACGGGGTAACTTCGTCTTCACTTTCGCCGATGGGGTCAAGATGCCGTTGGTTGGAGCTAGCGCTGCTACAGTCTCGTCGTCCTCGGTCGGTGACATCCTGGTCGTCATCGGGCCTGGCTGGTGGCCGACGATGATGATGACCGCGTCTGTGCGAGGCGGCTCTGCCTGTCTGCGATTAGCACAGGGGGCAGAGAGCTTTGGCCGCCAAGGGGTGTGTTTAGCACCCCAAATTCCTCCCAAATTCCACTATGCAAAAAGAAGATTCCCCATCACATCCGTCTACCAAGCAACACGTATGGAGTACGAAATATAGGTAAAAAAATTAAACTAATTATACAGTTTAGATGTACATTCATGGCATCGATTCTTTTCGCCTAGTTACGCCATGGTAGGATAATATTTACCACTAACAGATCTAAACGCCACTTCTGATTAATACGATGTGACATACATGTCACATCCATCCAAAATTTTGCACCAAATTTTGGGTGCTAAACACACCCAAGATTTCTCGCAACGCTCTCGTCAATCGTACACGGAGTACTACACTGGCGCAGAAGACTTGCAGTGCCGATGGAAGTAAAGGAACGGTGTGTCTGCTTTGCCGAAAGTGAAACAGTCAAATCTCCGGAACGCACGGCCATGCAATCTTCTTTTATCTTTTATTTATTCATCACACATTGTATCACTGCGCTGCAGTCAGCACAAAATTAACAAGTGCTATTAGCATAGCATGCGGAGTACTACGCTACGATGAGGATCTCCACCGGCCCGTCACTTGATTAAACTAGTAACTCAAACAGTCGCGTTAATCCAAGGAAAACTAGCTGGCCAAGTCGGCCGTTGCCACTCTAATGTTAGTGCATTGTGAGTCAGATGAGGCAGATTCAAGCCAAACACTACTTCTCTCTCTCTCTCTCTCTCTCTCTTCTTTTTTTCCCCTTTTTTTTCGACTGCCTCTCGGTAGCTGGAGTACTCTCTCCATCTCTTTTTTTAAGGCTCCGTTTGGAACGGAGGATTTCTGTAGGAATTTTGAAGGAAATCGATTCCTATAGTTTGCTGACGTCATTGGTGTTTGGAACGAAGGAAAGCAGCCTCCCCGCTTCGGAGGAAATGAAGGATTCGCTTGCAAAACGCAGAAATAAAGAATCCAGTCCGAGCTCATGGTTTTCGCGGAAGTCCGAGGCAAATCACCTCGTCCGTCGCCCGTGGAGAGAGGAAGCGGAGGCTTCGACGGGTTAGCTAGGATTCTTAGCAATAAACAAACTAGTAGAATACCCCTCGGCGTTGTCATGGGATTCTCTTACTAATACTTTTTATATAGAATACTATGTATCTCATCTCAACAACATAAAAAGAACGAAAGTAAGACTTTCTAATGATGCGATAATCTTTGGTTTGTCCGCCTACCCTCCCCTCATACGACCCCCTCCAAATTTAGAAGGACGTGATCACCGCATGCAAAATATGTCCCACGCCCGTCGCTCCACTTCCCCCATGCGATTCGGTTATTTTTGCAAGAAGGAAAGCAATGGTCCAAAAATAAGAAACAAATCAATCAAATCCACGGTGAAGTAATTACCTCCGCGCTCTCCTCTTCCCTCCGTAAAATACTCTCCACAATCACGACATTCATAGGGAAAGCAATCACGCCCTCTCGCTCTCGCCCTTCCCCGCCCCCCGACCTCGCTTCCTGCCCCCCACCCGTTTACGGCCACCGGCGGCGGTCGCGCCCCCACCGGTCGGACACCCCACCCCATCAGGGGCAGTGCCCACCCACGAGCCGGACACCCCTCGCCGCCATGACGGGGCGGACCGCTTCCCCATCGCGAAGATCCGGCGAGGCGACCCGATGCATCCGTAGAAGGCGGCGGCTCGGTGACCGGATTTGGGCCGCGGACACCGCTAACGGAGAAGGCAGAAGCGGTGCATCGTAGGTGGCGTGGTGACCGAATCGCGGACGCAGACGCTGCGGCCGGATTGGAGACGCAGCGGCGCTGGCGTGCCTCCGGTGAAGCAACTTCGGCATCAAGGTTTGACCCCAACTCGACTCCCCCTGTTTCATTCTTCATGCCCTCTGCGAATCTCTCTTCGCGTCGAGGTCCATTCGATTATATGTGTCGGTGGGCGATGCTCGACAAAGTGGCAAGTGTTGATGGAAGCAAGTATGGATCATTTGATTATATGTAATGTGAAGTAGTTCAAATCAAAGCAATAAAGTAGTATGTACGCAGACTAAGGTACTCGGTGATTTCAAAGTTTTAAGTACTTAGTCTGGTTCATGTAACAAAAATCTTACATGTCTTCTTATATCTGGTTGCAAATTTAAGCTTCCCTAAAATTAAAACTATAGCGTTAGCACGGGTATTATACTAGTCAATAATCAATAATCCTGCACTTTACTATTTTCTCATGCACTTCGGTTACTATTTTCTCTTTCTCATATATCATGTCATCGGAGTAAATTATCATACAGATTTGACTAGAGAAGAGTAATAATCGCATATGTTTATTTGCTATAATTAAAATTTAGCTTTGTACTCGTAAATATTCAAAATAAGAACAAAACAAATATTCATCTCTTTAATTATACCTTACATTTTGGAAATCCTATGTTATAAATTCCTGCGTTCCAAACTCCTCTATTTGTATCTTCCCCTCAGTATTTTTTCATTCCTCCTGTTTTCCCACAACACTCTTACCTTATTCCCGTGTTTCCTACCATTCCTCCTCTTTTATATTCCTCCATTCCAAACAGGCCGTATCTATCTCTATGGTATTCATACTAGTTAAACTCTACTTCCTCCATCCTAAATTGTAAGTCGTTTGACTTTTTTGACACCAACTTTGACTACTCGTCTTATTCAAAAAAAATTGTGCAAACATAGTGAAATTTAAGTTATTCGTAAACAACATATTTTAACAAAGCAACTCATGGGAAAAGAATTGACATTTTGGACAACTTTTAAATAAGACGAGTGTTTTTTACGGTGCTTGAGAGGAACCGTGTTTCCTCTCATTAATTGTTTCTCTGCCGGTTCCTCCTTAATTATAATTATAGGGAAAATTTAATATTTTTGCTAATAGATTCTTAGCTCCTCCATCAGATTCGTATCCCAATTTCGCCCCCTCCGCCGGGTGCTCGCCTCCCCCTCCCCTTCGCTCACGTTTGTCGCCGACTGCAAGCTGCCTAATGTGATGGATCTCATGCAGGGCTACGCGCTACGCATGGCCACACGGGCCGCGGCGGGTGTTGTTGTACGCCCGGGCGCCGACGGCCGGGTTCCATCGGCACGGCGCTGCCGCGCGACCGTGGAGGCGGATCGTTGGCTGCAGGCTGGATGTGCATGTTACGCTGCGGAAGTCGCCAACAATGCTTTGGTCGAACCCTTTGACGATCGCCATGTATGCCGTGGACTTCTCCGGTGGAGCTGCCGGAGTCGATGATGACACCGCCCTCCTAGAACCCTCCTCAACTTCCCGGAGATCGAACACCGAGCTCGGGATCGGCGCCTTGGTCTCGCCCACGGTGATCCCCACACAAATGGGAGGTAGTAGAACGTGTTGTACGGGTAGTCCTTGGGGCTCGCACGAACGGGCGGGAGCTCACCCCGAAAGCACGATGCTCGTTGGTTGAAACGAGACGGAGCTGAGGCGGGTCGACGACGTGAACAGCGGTGGCGGCGGCGGACTCTGGTGGCAACGGTGGACGCTCCTGGCCCGACTCCGGCTGCGGAAACGGTCAAGCCGACCAGCATCGACAACGAGGCGACTTTCTAGATATCAAGACGGTTTGGCTCGAGGCTCACCGAGATGACTTTGGCGGCGCGAGGTGAGCGGCGGGCGCGCGGATGCCGGCCGTGGAGAAGACGACGACGGCAGCGCGGCGCACGCGGGCGGATGGTCTGCGGGCGACTCAAACGACTCACAAGGAAGTTGGGCGAAGCTTGTGACGTGACTAATTTTAGTGGAGGGAGCTCGATGACGACGGCAATGGCGCCGGGCGACGATGGTCGTCGGTGGTGGCCTAAAAAGAAGAAAAGAGGGCGGCGGCGTCGGCTCGGCGTTTTATAGGGCAAGGGAGAGCCGGACGGTGGATGGCGGCGTCGCGAAGGTGGGCGGCCGCCAACAACGTGGCCGGGCTCGCTGAAGACGCCGGGCGTCCACGGCGACGCCGGCGACATGCCGGTATGGAGGAGGAGCAAGGAACCCCCGCTCACCCGTAGCACTCAAAACCCTAACTTCCTAAATTTTGATCAAATTCTCCCCAAATTTGAACTGAACTCGAAAAACTCCAAAAAGTAACTTGGCTTAATTTTTCAAGATCTACAATTTTCACAATTGGAAGATTTTCAAATTCGGCTTCTAAATATGACTTTTTGAAATGGGGTCAAAAAGGGACAAATTTGAATTCAAAATTACTTTAAAATTTACATAAGAACTTGAAAAACTCAAAACACCAACTTTGTACATCAAGACAAGATAGACAAACTAGCTTTTGGAAGTTTTATCAAAATTTGCCTAGATTTTGAAATAACGAAAAGGGGATAAAAGAGGGAATAGAAAATAGGGTTTTCGTTCAATTCAAACTTGAATTTGATTCAAATTTCAGATTCCCAACCTATACTATCAAACCATCATCCAACAACACAATCAACTATAACTAAACTTATTTTTGTCTAACCCATTGCTTAATCGGTAAATAACACCTGGGTGTTACTGTTTTTTCCTTACTGCATCTCGTCCCCGAGATTCGAAACGGGACTTCAAGAAAGCGACGAGAGATTTCCATAGCTTTAAAACTACACCAAAGATGATAGAACTTGCCCACACGATAAAAGATTACAAAACCATTGGTGATACAAAGAGGGTACAAAGATTACTTCCCGGGTCTAGTGACACATCTATTACATAGCAAAGCCTTACTCCAGAAACTTAGACAGACGAGGACAAAGAAGAAACACCGAGAAGATAAGCGACCAAAGCGCAAAAGGACCCCAACAGATCCGAAAAACGGATGGGATCGAGGAGGCACAACATGTCAAGAAGGCACGCAATGAATCCTAAGGCCATAAGCTAACTTGATGTAGACTCGACCTTCTTAGGACTAAAACGGACTTCTTCAATGAGACGCGCAGACAACCTTTGATCGGCAACCCGACCTGCGAATAAGAACTTGAGCTTGAAGTACTAGCTCCCACGTCTTCGTCTCTGGATCAGTTTCTTCTTGAACTAGATAGCTTCACCTTGGAGGAGGAAATCGACTCTGCGATTCTTAGAGGAGATTTGCGATGGGCTTTGGAGAGATGGAAGTGGCGAAGCAAGGTACCCGGGTTGCGTTTTTATAGCGCCAGTTGGAGCGGATAGAGATGCTACGGCGCGACCGAGGAAGAGAGGAAACCGAGAGAGAAGAGAGAAAACCAAAAGCGTTCACGGGTGCAAAGGCCACCGCCTATGGTGCGCCTGCGTGCTCAAGCCTAAGGTGATAGGATTCCCCGCGACGTGGAGGCGAAGTAGCGGGCCGAAGCCATGGAGGGGTCCGGTACGGTACAAGGGTGAGGGCTTCGAGTAGACATGGCGCATGAAGGAAAAGAAAGAGAGCGTGGTGAAGAAGAAGACATGACCCGACGAAATGAGTGCGGGTACAAACGAGACCGCAACACGAAAACGAGCGCGAGAGGGGCCGATGCTCACGACGTTCGGAAGACACGTGGCGCCAATAGAATGCCACAAAGGATCCCAACCCGAAAGCAGGCCCGACAAAAATTTGAAGTCGAACTGAATAATCCATATGCTCTTTTGCAATATCACGTAAATGTTGGACATGATTATAGCTTGGTAAATCCTAATCAAATGCCAAAGACAAAGAAAGATAGAACTTATCGAAAAGCAGACAACTTTTCCAATCTTTCATGTCCTCTTGATCCAACAAAGGACGACATAAGTTGCTTGACACCGGGTCAACGTTACACTCGGCGATCGTTAAGCGAGTCCCTTATCTACCACTTCTTGTAGTCTCGTTAATATTGATGTCGGTGACTTGCTCTTCAAGGGTCACCTTTCTTGTAACTTTCGAAAGAAACTCACAAACCAACCGATCCGATATATGAGTCCTCGGATAGAATATAGATAAAGAACCAAGGAAATTGACGGCAAGGGAATGCTTAGTGTAGTTTTGTAATGGATTATGATTAGAAATCATTAATCATAATACCACGGTCAAAACCACAACCACGAGAGAATCCATATGATAAAAAAATTAGTGGTGACCAAGGATTTACAAAAGAAGGATAGCAAACAAAGGAGTTCCAATGTGTTATCACTATGGAGGTGATTCAAGATCTAAACCATGGATATAATTCTAGAAGAGTTTGGATAGAAGAGTTTGGAAATAATCAACCAAGATTCTAGGGCGTAAAACCAAGGAGTTATCGAAGATCAAAGAGAGATGTGCATGGCAAGAGTTGTCTAAGAGACCCAACGAAAACTTGGCTTGATTCCACACGGGCGCAAGCAACGCAAGCCGTGGCAAAACTTACATATAACATCCTAGCTAGACTAGGATTCACCCAAAGTTACACCACGCAGACTAGCAAGAAAAACACAAACAACACCCAACATTGATAAAATTCATTCATGAAAACTAACTTATTAAACATCTAATAAATTCACAAAAATTTACCAAGCTCTCGGTCAATAACAAAAACCTCATTTCATAAAACATATGAAACACCTCATGTGCACTATATGAATGCTAAAATCAACATATGCAATGCAATGATATCTACTAATAATGCAACAAGATGATCATGAATAAATGGAATATGAAGATCTTTCCCCTTAACGTAAATCAAATTCCGTAGTTTCAAGGTGACAAATCCCGTGGGACAAGTAATGGGGAAAGAAAATGTGTCAAATATATATTGACTTATAAGAAATTTTGTAAAACAATAAAGTTGATATCAAAATTTGCAAACCGAAAGCAAAAGGTGATTGCAACCGATAAGGTTTTTTTGGGAATTTATAGAGAAATATGGATATGGATTTCCAAAAGAGTTTACAAGGAAGGAGAAAACACATTAATTATGGACTATAGTGAATCATGACCATAGACCCCGATATGAGCGAGCGCCTGCAAAGTATTTCCTTATGGACGCGGTCCATAGGAGACCCTGTGTTTCGACGCTATTTCCCCGGTCACATGCCATGGTTCTACCATAAGACACAATTATTGCAACTCTCAACCAACACATGTTGGTCAAGCCAAAGTGAAAAGAAGAGCATGTGTCATAATAGAAGAAATCAAAATACGACACATGTATGAGTTGAGAAATCAAGGAGTAGTCTAAGGCTTTTAAATAGAGTTGACATGGCAAGGTGTAAGCACCCAAAGATTAGGAACTTATGAAGCAAAGATTATCAATTGGAAGTCCATTAACCAAAAACCCGGTATAGGACGAAATTTAGGACAAACAACTATAAAGAAGAATAGTTGTCCGAATGGAAGGAGGAAGATGCAACATTAAATGGATGATATGATGCATGCTCGTCCTATATGTCTTCACAACGTTAGAGTACTGCCTCTTCATCATGTTAGCGAGGATATAGGGCTTTACTTTATATACTATCTTCTCTGCACCAACGAAATGTTGAAAAGCACTTAGCGGAACATTGTCGGTGAAGTTGACTTCCCGCTTGTTCTTCAAAAGATGACATGAAACTTCTTAAAATCTTTTACTTGACTCGTCGGAAAAATCTTCATGAAGGCTTCCAAAGAAGCATAAGGAAAGGAAGAAGATCATTTTTAAGTTGTTACTTTCAAAAACTTTTAGATTACAAAATCATTTTAAAGTTTTCAAAAAGTAATATTGTAGCCGGTCCTAAGTATGAGCTCGATACCATTCTCGTGACGAACCTCCTAATTATTTGGGCCCACCGCACCTCTTTTTTTCCCAAAGACCTCGACACCGTGTGCGATGCACCCAATAACTTAAGAAGCTGTCGGGTGTCATCGGAAACCCCGATTACACCACTCTCATACCAGATCAACAAAGGAGTAGCTACAACATTACAACATTTGTTATAAAAATACGGATCGAGTGCGGAAGAATAATAACATTAATTTTACAAAATGTGAGTAAGTTACATTTAAGAGAACTTAACTTAATTTGTTGAAGCTAGGTAGAACTAGAAGACACGGATCATGTCGAGCCCATCGACATAATCTTGGTTAAACAAAGACGAGTCGGTACACGCAATAGGGGTTAACAAACCCCGAGTACGGGAGTACTCAACAAGACTTACCCGACAAAGAAAAGAGGAGAAGACTCAGGAATGCTGGTCTTAGGAGTCAAGGTAAGGCTTTAGCAAGAATCAAGAACTCTTTTTTGCAGAAAAGCTTACTAAGAGTAAATCCTTATTTTCAATATTTTAACTCATATTAGTATATCATACAATCTAGGTGATTCTATACTAGAGCAATCACTTCTTAGATAAAAGCCAACTTTCTTTCTTCAAAACATATTCCATCATTTACTACGATGAATGGGCGTAAGAACGGGTCTCCATAACCGAGAAGCAACGGCGATTCATGAACCGATTATACCCAAATGGGGATCACTAACCACACGACATATGTAGCACTTAAGCTTGCATATATCAACCCTCACTTAGTTCGTCCAAAACGGGAACGAGGCCTGCGCCACCCGAGAATACAAGTACACCTCCAACCTGGGACTTTAACCCACTGAGGGTATCTTGTACTCCCGCCATCTCTCCACTCCCGGTCGTGGTTGCCATTCCCCGATTTGGCACACCCCCAAGATCGAAGGCTTACCGGGGTATGTGGCCGCTTAGTTTCGACTAACCTGGGGTGACAACCAGGCAGCCGTGCCTTAGCCAACAGGCCTCAGGCGCAACATGCGTTCAAAAGTCCCGAACTTAACAATCCAAACAACGGACGGTCCTTACACGACCAACACGGGACAAGCACGACTAGGTATCCCGCCGCTTTCAACCTACGTCCCGTCCGATCTCAAATTCATCACTACATCTCTTTCTTTTTCCGAAAAAGGTACCATCTCCTCAAATAAAACATTTTGATGAAAAAGCTTAACTAATTAAGCGAGGGCTAAGCATCACTAAACATTTTCGAAATGAAACAAGGTTATCAAGGATGGTATTAAAATAAACAAGGATGGTAATGCAACAATTAGGTTATCACTCAACTCCTAATTACTTAATGCAATAAAGCATAAACAAAAGTGATATAAGCTTTTAAAATATCAAGGAAAGGGTTTAATGAACTGGGGCTTGCCTATTAGACATGGGAAAGTCGATTCAGTTGGACCACCCACGTCACACTTGACACCAACACCTCGGGTGGATGCACCTTCTCCAAAGCTTGGTCATTGTAAACCACATCACTCTCGTTTACACTACACATAATAATGATGCATGTTTAACATGATGGAATTGTAAACATGATGCTTGATGAATGCATGAAATAATAAACACTTGAGTACAACTTTCCTTCACGATAAAGTTGCAACCCAAAGAAAACCAACTTGTTGAACTACTCTACAAGATATCATCACCATTGCCTAAGGAGTTCTCAAGGACCATTTGATCGTGGTATGATCCAAGATTCACAAAACAACCCCAAAGTCACACAAAACCCTAAGTTATTTGACACCAAACAATTTATAAACCACATGAAATAATAGAACATAAAATACAAAATAATTTAAACATTTCAAAACGACTCCAAACTTTTTATACAAGTTGGACACATCATAAAAACAGTACCAAATAAATTTTCATGATTTTTGAATAAATATTTTATTTTCTAAAAATCATAGAAAATGCATTTTTCAATTAAAATTTGTATTTTTAAAATATGCAAGAACTACTCAAAACTCAAGTTTTATAATTTTCATAAGTAAACATACTCATAATAAGACTCTACAAAATTTTCAGAATTTTTTGAACAAGTATATGAATTTATACAAAATTCACAAAGTTTAGCACTATTCATAACTCGGGAAAATAAATAAACACTCTTTAAAACAAAACCCGGCCTTCGGGCCCAAAGTGGCCCGGCTCGGCCCACACACAGGCAGGCGGCCCCAGCGGCCAAACAGGCCGCCCACGGCCGAGAGCGGGACTCCGCCGTTGGCCGAGGCGACCGCCGGTCTTGGCGGGCGATTCCGGCGGCGGTGAGGTCTCCGGCGACGTGGTCTTCACCACTCGACTCCTCTCTCTCGCGAAAGCACGCTGGTGCCAAAAACCCGCACCCAAGAGTACGGCGGCACACTTGCCGGCGACCATGGCGGCGCCGCGCGACGGGCGGCAAGGCTCGTCGGAGCCTTCTCCCGTGGCGAAACCGGGACACCGGGACGAGTCCGGCACCATCGCGAACCCGAATCCTCGACATCGAACTTAAACGAGTCCTACGCGGTGGCTACGGCGGAGCTCGTCGGCGTAACGTTCCGGCGGCTACGGCACGGACAACGGAAAACGAATGGCACGGTGACGCGGGAGCTCACCCCGAAGCACGATGCTCGTTGGTTGAAACGAGACGGAGCCGGGGCGGGTCGACGACGTGGAATAGCGGTGGCGGCGGACTCGTGGCAACGGTGACGCTCGCGCGCGTCCGACTCCGGCCGCGAAACGGTCAAGCCGACCGGCGATCGACAACGAGGCGACTCTAGATATCAAGACGGTTTAGCTCGAGCTCACCGAGACGCGACTGGGCGACGGCGGTGGGTGACGCGGCGGGCGATGCGCTGATGCCGTGGAGAAGACGACGGCGGCGCGCACGGCGATCGCGGATGGTCACGCGGCGACTCAAGCGACTCACAAGGAAGTTGCGAAGCTTGTGGCGTGACTAATTTTAGTGGAGGGAGCTCGATGACGACGGCAATGCCGCGGCGCGGCGATGGTCGTCGGTGGTGGCCGGAAAAAAGAAGAAAAGAGGATCGGCGGCGTCGGCTCGGCGTTTATAGGGCAAGGGAGAGCTGGGACGGTGGATGGCGACGTCGCGAAGGTGGGCCCGGTGGCCAGCAACGTGGCCGGGCTCGCGAAGACGGCGCCCACGGCCGCGCCGGCCGACATGCCTGGGTATGGAGGAGGAGCAGCGGAACCCCTGCTTCCTTTGTAGCACTCAAAACCCTAACTTCCTCGAATTTTGATCAAATTCTCCCCAAATTTGAACTGAACTCGAAAAACTCCAAAAAGTAACTTGGCTTAATTTTTCAAGATCTACAATTTTCACAATTGGAAGATTTTCAAATTCGGCCTCTAAATATGACTTTTTGAAATGGGGTCAAAAAGGGACAATTTGAATTCAAAATTACTTTAAAATTTACATAAGAACTTGAAAAACTCAAAACACCAACTTTGTACATCAAGACAAGATAGACAAACTAGCTTTTGGAAGTTTTGTCAAAATTTGCCTAGATTTTGAAATAATGAAAAGGGGATAAAAAGAGGGAATAGAAAATAGGGTTTTTGAAGTTCAATACAAACTTGAATTTGATTCAAATTTCGATTCCCAACCTATACTATCAAACCATCATCCAACAACACAACCAACTATAACTAAACTTATTTTTGTCTAACCCATTGCTTAACTGGTAAATAACACACAGGGTGTTGAAGGGTCGAGATGGGGACTAGAGGGGGTTGAATAGTCCCTTTTAAAAACTAATCGCACCGGCTAACCGAAACAAATGCGGAATTAAACTTATCGGTCTAGCCAAGACTTCACCCCTCTAACTAAGACTCTAAATCACCTCACAAAAGATCCTACACAAAAAGAGTGAGGTGACAAGCCTAAATTGAGCTCCTAGTCAATTCTAATGCAAGGTCACACAAACCTAAGCACTAGTACTTTAAGCAAGAGTGAGCTCCTACACAATTCTAGTAAACACAAGCACAAAGCCCCTAAGCTCACTAGATGCACAATGGACAAGGCAACACACGCCTAACCCAAAGGCTCAAATTACCTAGCTACACAAGCTAAGCAAAGTAACTAAACAAGCTACACAAGCTAGATAGTTACAACTACTCTACTCAAGCACAAGTACAAGTATATATGAATGTAAGAACAAAGCTTGAGACGAAGAGATTGCAAACCACCGCCAAGTGTGGACACAAGATGACACCGGTGATTTTTACCGAGGTCTCGGGAAGCTTGCCAACTTCCCCTACTCCTCGTTGTGTCGACCAACACTTTAGTGGTTCCACGGTTTTGGCTTAATCACCCGTGATGATTCTCAAGCTTAATGGCGGTTGCCAAAATCCCACACCGGGAGCTCGATCGAGACACTCACACGGTGTGAGTTCTCTAGCCAATCCCTCGAGGGTGCCGGTGTGAACCCACACACAAGTGTGGTAGCTCAATGACACGCTCCACTAGAGTTGCTCTTCACGATCCCCGCGAGGTGAGCACGAACCTCTCACAATCTCTTCTTCGGAGCACCGCACAATCTTCTTTGCGTGCTTCACGAAGCCTCTTGCCACCAAGCCGTCTAGGAGGTGGCAACCTCCAAGAGAAACAAGCACACCGGCTTGCAACACGAACACCTAGTGCCACACGATGCAATCTCTCAAAGCAACGCACTAGAACTCGATCTCTCACTCAATCGGATGAACGATATCAAGCATATGTGAGTGGGAGGGCTCTCAAGCACTCTCAAGCATCGACACAAAAGTCCCAAAGGTGCTAAGCACCCGCCAAGGCCGGCCACACCCTCTATTTATAGCCCCAAGCCAAAACTAGCCGTTGGGGGCGAAACACGGTTCTACACCGGACGACGGCCCGGCCGGACGCACCCGGTCCGGTCGGTCCGTCCAGCGTCCGGGTCGCCCAAGGTCGGTCACAAACGACAAGCAACCCGCCCCGACCAACGGCTACTTGAAGTCCCGGCCGGTGCTTCCGGCCGGCACGAAGCTTCCGTCCAGCGTCGGGTCCCCGCGTCCATCAAAACCGGCTTGCGGGGCTCTGCCGAGCACCGACCGGAAGCGCGTCCGCGGTCGCGTCGATCGCCGCAGACCGAAGTCCCGGTCGGCGTCCGGCCGACGTTTTCCAGCGAAAAAACTCCACCGAAACACCGGCGCCTTCTCTTCCTTTGCTTCGACATGCTACCCATCAAGTATACCAAACTTGAGCACGAGGAATAGCATGTTTTCATCTCCAACTTGCATCCGGCGCAATAGAAAATATGCATCTCATTTTCTCGAAGCGCCCGAATCCGCCGCAAGCTTCGGCGGGAGGATGAGCGGTTCCCAAACCCAACTCAACTCTGCAATCACCGCCGCCTTTGCAAATGTGCCAACACCACCAAGTGTACATCACCATGTGCAAGTGTGTTAGCATTTTCACAATCATTTCAAAGGCGGGTTAGCTCTTGTCACGCCACTTTCGATCCTAACACATCGCAAAGTTAGATCGCTCAAGTGGCACTAGATGACCGATATGCAAACAAGTTTGCCCCTCTTGATAGTACGGCCATCTATCCTAAACCCGGTCATAAACTTCTCTAAGCTCCAATGACCGGCGAAATGAAATGCCCTATAGGTTATACCTTTGCCTTGCGCATTTCCATTCCGCTTCATCTTCAAGTGCCGATGCAACGCATGCACCAACACGATCAAGAATGATATGATCCACTCCATATCATCACATGACCTTCTTGGTCCATCGATCTCGACCTCACTTGCTCTTCACCGCTATTGCGTCGGTCCATCGGCGCCAAGTCCGATGACTTGCCCTTCACACTTGCAACCGGTCCTTCAAGCCAAGTCTTTGTCTTGATCTTCACCACCTTGGTCACATGACTCCATGTCATGTTTCATATGCAATAAGCTCCTTCATTGCATCATCACATGTGTGAACTAATCTCCTGTGTATTATCTCAATCACACATATTAGTTCACCTAATGTTGACACTCAATTACCAAAAACCACAAGGGACCTTTCGGTGTTACTGACCCGAGGCACCTCGGGCGGATCGGGTCCCGCGATCGCGATGTTGTCGAGATCTTCGCGTCTTCTTGTAGTCGGCAAGCGAGCCTCCCCGAGCTAGCGGGAGATGATACCTCGATTAGCCCTACGTCATCATGCGCCCGCTGATCTCTACAAGGTAAACACATGACCTGATGACTTCGGTCAGTGGTTAGCTACTCTTAGCATACCTCCGCTTTTGGTGTCGAGGGGCCATGTCCCAACAATCATCATTGAATGAATGTTTTTTAGGGATAAGTCTGACATCATTTTTATTAAAAATAAATAAATAAATCTATAGGCTTGTATAAGTTGTTATTAGTATTATTTTAAATAGAAAATCATCTCTAAAACTAGCCACAGGACCAAATTTATTCAGTTTCAGCAGGTCAATGATGTGCAGTATTTGATTTTCTTTACTACATAAAAAGGACGAAAGGAAGCTGCCTAATGATGCAATAATTTTCGGTTTGTCCGCCTGCCCTCGCCGTGCGATCCCACCGCAACCCCCTCCTTGCCTTTCCGCCCGCCAAAATAGGAAGCGAGGAGGCCAGGGAAAAAAATAGGAAACTAAAAAAACTAAAAATAGGAAGCTCCTCCCTGCCTTCCATGAGATTCGCATGCACCCTAACACAACCGACCAATCAAGGTCCACTAAAAATAAAACCTCCCTCGCCTCAGCTTTGATATCTTCTCGTGCGATCCCATCACCTGTGTGTCTCCCACTCGGCTGTGTAAAAAAGGAAAGAAAATTCAGGATTTAATCGGCTATTTTTATTTCCTGACATCACGCGGTTCTCTCTTTCCCTCTCCAGTTTTTCTTAATCCGATTTTTATTGCCTATCAGTAGTGCGGCACAACCTGGCGCTCTCATTATGCATGTGTGCAAAGAAGGATGCCATGCGTCCATGCAACCCATCAAGAAGGAAACTGCCATCATCAACGCAATCAATCCCGCCATCGTCGCCCTCGGGATCAATCACGCGATCAACTCACCATCGCGCGCAGCACTCGATAGCAACCTCTTGTGTGCTGCCCTCACCTGTTCGCCACTCGTCCTCGATGTTGCCAGTAGCACCCAGTGCCTATGCCTGCGACGACGGATCCTTGACGGCCAGGCGCTGATGGTTTGGGGCACCGGCAGGCCCGGGGTGGAAGTGCCGCCCTCATCATCGTCTCCTCCAGCAAGAATGAGCTCCCCAAATCTACCTCGCCATCGTCTTCCAATACCTCGTGGGACCTTGCGGCTATCCTCCAATACCTCGCCACCGTCCTGGAGTACCGAGTGGTTAGTATATCCTCTTTTCTGGATCGTGATCTGTGCACCATCTCTGCCTTCTTCTCGATCTTCATCTTATTGTTGTGCCCTTGCCAAAGAATTACTCTAGGCGTGGGCATCAGACCCTTATCAGGCCAGTCAGGCGTACCGGCGGTTCCGACGTACAGACGACCAATTCCATTTTTTTCCAAACAATGGCCAATGATGGCTCAGTTGTTGCATACCAGTTTGGTGCATATCATCTTTATATATGCAATACTTGTAGCATTTATCTATCTTTGATTCATGAACAAACCATAAATCTCGCATCAGAAGACAGCTAAGCTACGGCGTTTCTCCTGAACATAATAGGTACAGTGAACTACATTCAAGTTCTTCCATAGATACTGCTACCTCTTTCTTGCCAAAGAAATAAAACTTAGCCTATCCATGCAGGTATATGAAGATCTGTTGAGTTATGACTAGGTCTCCTATCTCTGCTTGCTTTGCATTTTGTTTGCCATAAGGGATTCTATGATGCCCAACAATGGTACTGCCCACCCCTACAGCTTTTTATGTAAATTAATTGACCATGATGTGCCTATCTGAATGCTATCTACCAAACCTGCCCTCCTTTGTTCTTTTCTAATGATAGAAGATCTAATGTAAATGAACGGTTGTGGAATAATAAACCTTTTTGTTCCCATACAGCTGCTAAAATTCAGGAGTCTCTATTTTGCTATTAATGACAATTTGTGCAATTAGACCAAGATGCGCTGGCAGTGCCATTGACAGAAGTGATGGTCCAGTGTCTTCTTATTGTGGTTTCATTCTTTGCATGTTAAGCCATTGACAATGCCTTTTTCATATGATTTCATTCTTGAACTTCAATGAAACATAAGTAAGAATGCTTGCACCGTAGAATTGTAGGTTCAGTAAATAGTAGCACTGAAGTAGATAGGAGAACTATCAAATATTTCTCATGTGTGGGCTCATGGATGAATGTGTTCTACTAAGAGGTCTTGGCATTTTGTGACGTCTCCCTAACCATATTGTATTTCAGCATGCATATATATGACATTCACCTGGTCACTGTGCCTTCTGTTTTTAAATATAGTTTTTGTGGTCCTATTCTACATGAGCTCAAATTCCTCTTTGGCTGATGTTGTACAGAGTTTAAAGGACCTAGCATTTCGCCCATCCATCAAGGTCAGCTAACTGCCTAACTGCTTGATCAACATTTCACAAAGTGAGCCGTCTCTTTGGTAGGGACAAAAATGCTCACAAGTCGCACATGCAGTATAGTTACCAACTTATCATGTTAAAATATTTGTAAAGTTCCTCTCTTGACATTAAGTTGATTACATGAAAATTAATTGTTTGTAATCTTTGTTTAATTTTTCTGTATAATTATCTTATCATGCGATCTGTGCATTTTTTAATAATTTTTTTTTTCTCGTTGCAACGCACGGGCTTCTACCTAGTCATAGTTAAAAAACACACTTTACCCTTCCCTTTTCATTATTAGAATCGACTAGGAGGCCAAACCAGCCCCTCCACCTGCACCCTCATGGTGTCATGGAAGATGCATGCACAGGGCAAGTTGCCGAGTGTGGCCAACAACTGCCCCTCCATGCATTCTTGAACCAGTGGCGAATGCATCGTGGAAGATGCATGCACAGGCCAGTGCAGAACTGCATCAATGAACAAGGTAATGGTACCCAGACATGATTAGTTTGCGACGGATTGTTATCCATGTATACAACAGAATGGCTCATGCGTGTAGTACACTGCTGGATTTTTATCCAATCTCTATACTAGAGTAGGAGTACTGTAGGTAGGGAGTAAAAGCTCATGAAGTCGAGATCTCCGTGCTGCTGTACGTGTACGGAGTACATTCAGACATGTGTGCGTGTGTGGATCGTCTGCGTGTGTGCGTGCGTACGTGCAGGCCGGGCCTTGTTTAGATTGATAAAATTTGTAACCGATAGCACGTTTCGTTTGTTAGTGGTAAATATCATACTACCATAGAGTAACTAGGCTTAAAAGAATCGTCTCGCAATGTACATTTAAACTGTGTAATTAGTTATTCTTTTTACCTACATTTAATACTCCAAACATTTAATACTCCAAACATATGTCTTTTGGTGTATTTAATGTGATATGATGGAGAGAAAGTGAGAAAAAAGATTAGAAATTTTAACAATCTAAACAAGGCCTTAGTGGCCGTCCTGCAGACTGCAGGCCTCTGGCAGGCATTTCGCCGTTCGGATGGGCACGCAGGCAAGTGTAGGCTCTTGATTGACTCGGATCCGCGGATCTCGATGGATGCGGTGGGCAATGCAACGTGATTGTGATGCCCCGCTGGCCGGCTTGGCTTGGCCGACGTGATTTATGCGCGGAAGGAACACATCCATCACGTCCAGCGTCTAGTCATCGAGATACGCGAAAAGAAGCACAAGCAAAGACGGCAGTCTGAAGGATTCGCTTCCCGTCCCGGCGAGCCCGGTCCCGGACCCTGGTGAAAGGAAGGAGGAAGGGAGCATTGGATTGTGCCATTGAAAGGAACGAGTTGGGAACGGCAGTAGCTTTCGCTGGTTTATTTTTTGTGTCGGCCGGTGGAGGCACCACACCAGGCCTGGCGGTGGAGGAAACAGCTCTGCTCGCCGCGACGTGCGCTGCTGATGGCTCGTGGCACCTCGTCCGTCGCCCGCCTTGCCTCCTGTCGGCTGAGCTTCGTTCGTGACGCGACTACAGTTTTATAGAATTTTTAGCTTCAGTGGATTTCCATAAGCGTGAAGGGAAGCTACTCAAATGAAATCAGTGCGTCGCCACACTCAGCCCCGCGTAAATGAAACCGTTCCCTTCGGGTCAACCGCTTTTTAGTCTGAAAACTACACATGGAGCCAGGGTGAGGTGGGGTGGAACAAGTGCTACGAGAAAGGCAAACGTAGTTACCGAGCAGCAGGTAGGCATGGCACGAGAACGAACGTCTTTATTTGGCGGTCCCTTGTTCACCATAGGAATGGAATTTCTCGACCTGGCCTGAATGGATGACCTCGCCAGAGCTAACGACAGCCCCAAAACTTGATTCGGATGCGTTCCCACTTTGTATCCCCATTCCCCAATGGTGGCTGGTGAAGGAAGGCAGCATGGTATTCATATTCGGTTCCTTCGCAGCGGCTGAGACCCAGACGATCAGATCCATCGTTCGCATTTCCCCAGATTATAAAGTCTGTCTGGCTGAGAGGCTAGCAGCGGGCTACATCATCATGGTCGTGAAAGCAGCCAGCAGGGCAGGCAGGTGGACGTGGTGTGGTGGTGCTGCCGCATCCGTCGCTACACCCGCATGTGTTGTGCCTCTGCCTCGGGCCTCAGCCATTGCTCCGACCACCGCTTTCCTCACTCACTTTGCCTGAAACTGACCCTGTTCTTTCATTACTTCCTGCGTGCAGATGGTGGTTCCGTTTGTGGCTGCACACTTGATTTGTCAGCGTCACCGATATTACTACGAAGCTGGGTGTTCGTAGTATAAAATAACAGTTGCATCTTTATATCAAAGCACATGAGGCCAGAAGCCAAGTGCTGCGTGCATCTCAAAGCACACAACACAAGGCCATATACATATATACATATGGTAGCAGCAGTTCAGGAGGGAGGGCCCAGTGGATTGACTGTCCACGCGGGAGCGGGACGCAGCAGCATCAGGCCGCATCAGGCCGGAGCACTCGTGAAGAGAGATCGCATCTGATCTGATCATGCTGACCGGCAACAA
Source organism: Hyparrhenia diplandra (assembly GCA_015847255.1). Lineage (NCBI taxonomy): Eukaryota > Viridiplantae > Streptophyta > Magnoliopsida > Poales > Poaceae > Hyparrhenia > Hyparrhenia diplandra. Next base: position 289,488 of record JADLZK010002253.1, on the reverse strand, counting down.
CGCCGACCGTTGTTTTCTTTTCTCTCGAATCCTCAAGGTAGGCACCGGCACCGCCACCGCGCAGCACCACTAGCCTCTGTCCCTCCTCGAACACCTTGCCCCCTCGGCTTTGCTTTCCCTCCTCAATCGCTGTCGCAGCAGCGATGGAACCAGTACAAGATGCAGCGATGCACAAATTACTGACGGACGAGCAGCAGAGAAGGAACAGGGTACTATTACGATGCAGAGTTGCAGATGCAGCAGCAGCCCAGCCCAGAGCCAGAGCCAGAGCCCAGGCCCGCACTGCACGCTCAACTTCGGGAGCTCTGAATGGTGTGGCCATTGCGGAGCCCAACGCCGTGACAGCGATGAGTGACCCACGCCCGCCCCTGCCTGCCCTGCCTCGCCGTCATTATTCGTCCTCCCTCCTCCACAGCCGCAGCGTCATGCTGCCGCCTGCCGGTGCCGTCGCCGTCGCGTTTGGCTTTGCCTCTTTTCCAGAGGACGCCCGCGCCGCGCGCGCCTCCAAGCGCAAGCATCGATCGTTTCGCGCTGGCCTACCCTTCCCTTTGCCGTCGCTTCCTTTTCCTTCATTAGTTCCATCCACCATAAAGCCTTTTGGTGCCACAATAATCTTTCAAAAAACAAAACATGGACGACAAGCGCAGCGCAAGTCAGAAGAAAGGCAACCTTGCATGCCATGCAGTTGCCAAAGTTTTTGCAGGGGGAAAACAGACAAGTCGACTTCCACAAGTCACAACAATGCCAAGACAATAGTATAACGTGACGTCTTGTGGACCTGATTCTTGTTCAGGAAAGAAAACATTAGCAGGAGCACGGCAGGTGACGGCCGATGCAACTGCCACCAATTGATAGTGGTATAACGCGGTCCATCAGAAATGGGTTGGATGTCACCACCGACCTGTGCAAATGACCAAGAACCAACCACACTAACTTGTTGAACAACAAATAAATGCTCCGTTCTTTTTATTTTTACTTGATTCATTATTGAGGAGGGGGTGCTTGTAGTCCAATGGTAGGACGGTCCAGTGGGGGGCGCTACCCACCAAGGTTCAAATCCCGGTGCTTGCACCTTTTCCTGGGATTTTCCTAGCATTTACTGGCGTTATGCATTAAGTGGTAGCGGCGTTCCGTCGGCGACGAGGCGCCAATGGTGACTTCGAATCTCCAGATCTGCGGTGCTCAGTCCTTCCGGAGGTGCTTCATAGGGGTAGGGTTTGCGTCACGTGTGTTCATAGGGGTGAGTGTGCATGCGTGTTGTGAGCGTCTGCGTTGTGACGTGTCATTCTCAAAAAAAAAAAAAAAAGTATATATGGTAGGAGGAGTCGTACTGTAGTAGTAGTTCCACTTCCTTCAGCATGACACAGAGCAGCCGGTTCAGCTCGACTGCATGCTCCAATCTTCTGGATCCGACCTCACAATCACAGGGGGTGTCTTCACCTGCCTGCAAAAATTAGAAAGAAAAAGGATCTCAGAGATGAGGTGCAGGGCTGTGGGGTGTTATTTTGTAAATAAATGAATGAATGTTTTTTTTTTTTCCGGAAAAATTAGAGTTACCTCATCATATCATTGTTTGACTGGGACAGATAACAAACTGTACTAGGTATAAAGCTGGCATTGTCGATAGAATTAATAAGAAAACCATCACCAACAATGCAAGTGACGGGTTTATAGAACAACAGGTGTTGGAGCAATTGACAGACACATGCAAATGCATGCAAGAGAGTGTGCTAAAGCAACCAGCAGTGCTCAGCATTGCTGAATGGTGGGATCAGCCTAGCTTTATTTATTTATTTATTTATTAAAACAAGATTGTTTTAATCTAGCTCTATCAAAACTTTGACGAGGTTATAGACGTGTGACGTGTCAAACACCGTGCACTTTGAGTTTTTCACCTGCAGTGGAACGCCCCGCCGGCTAGCACTTTGAATTTCCGTCTGAGAATGGTAACATCATGCTTTCGTGGTGATAACAGCTAGATTTATAAGAAAAAATAGAAAAGGATTCATATCGTGTAGGTGATAGATGGGCATGTTTCTCAACAATCAAAGATAGTCAAAATTTTCATATGAGAACACGAGCATGTACCGCATGCATGTTGCTCTTTGTTAGACTATCTCCAACCCGTGACCCAAACCCAAATCTGAGTGATACACAGTGTTGTTGCATCTCTAAAATGTCCTCTAACGGAAGAGGCAAAGGAACCATGCAAAATGCGTAGGAGGCCAACGACGACACAAAATAGCATCTCTCTCCTAGACTCGAATCCCACCGGCCCTGTTCGTTGGCCCATGCCCGCTCTGCTTGAGCGGCCACACGTGGATTGGTGTTTTCATTGATCTCACTTTCTCTCTTTTTACTTCATCGTCCTTGTGGATTATCGTCCATATAAATTGGCATTGCGTGATCAGACAAACTCATCTTGACGATTTAAATTTTATAATTCATAAACATATAATATCTAGTTACCACATCCACATACTCGGGGATCAATGTTGGGTCTAACATTACTACTTTCAATCTAGAAATAACTTATTTCTTAAGGTTGCTGGAAAAACAAAGGCCTACAATATAATGAGAATATCCCGTCTCCAATGAAAGCCACGAAAAAAATTAAAACCACTCTAGATAATGGGTTTGAGTCTCATATCTATTGATGTTCTTGTTGACATTTGAGTCTATTGCTGAGGTTGGTTGAGATGTCCTTGACCAGATGGTTCCTAATGCCACCGCTAGAATTCTTGTGGGGGAGTATAGCGAGGGCAGATGTTCCTACCCACGGATTGGCGTTGTATTCTTCTTTTCTTCTCTTCAATCTCCCGACGCTTGTTCCCAATCACAATTGCCCTATCCACCAATGTTTGGAAGTCTGGATATACGACAGTCAGTAGTTGTAATTGAAGTCCATCATTTAGTCCTTCTAGAAAGCGTTTTTGTTTCTTTGCATCATTATCCACTTCTCCTGGAGCATAGCGTGACAACTCAGTAAACTTGTTACGATACTCCCATACTGACATAGATCCTTGCTTCAAGTTGAGGAACTCCTCCTTCTTGATCGCCAACCAACCAGCTGGAACATGATAAGATCTAAAAGAAGCCTTGAACTCTTCCCAACCAATTTGATTTGCATCTTCATGCCCATACTGGAATGATTTCCACCAATCTAAAGCAACTCCTTGAAGTTGACCGGAAGCATAAAGCACCTTCTCGCTGTCATTACATTGGGCTATGTTAAGATGTCGCTCCACATCCCTAAGCCAGTCATTAGCTTCCACTGGATCGCTTGCATGAGAGAATGTCGGCGGGAGTCCCATCATAAATTCACCATACTTGTCCCTAGGTGGACTAGGTGGTGTTGCAGCTTGTTGATTCTGCATGTGCTGCACCATGGTCTGCATGTGTTGCACCATTGTTTGCATTAGCTGATTCTGCATAGCGAGAACATGCTCCCAAGTCACCGGCAACGATGGCGGCTGTGGGTTGGGACTGTTATGAGCACCCATGGTCTCCATTAGCTGAGTCTGCATAGCGAGAATATGCTCCCAAGTCACTGGCGACGGTGGCGGTTGTGGGTTGGGACTGTTATTAGCACCCATGGTCTCCATTAGCTGCATTAGTTGAGTCTGCATAGCAAGAATATGCTTATGCTCTGAAGTCTCCGGCGACGGTGGCGGGTTGGGATTGTTGTGAGCACCCTTACTAGAATTCATGTTGCCAGCCATCTGGTTTCCAAGACAATGCACAAAAATTAGAGATATCCATGTTAAATGATTACTTATTATAAGAAAAAAAGAGTAAATTTGAAAATTCTAAACGACTTCCAACAATAGTAGTGCAGAGAAATATTCATCGAGTTCTAGACATCAAATGAGGGCATTATTTATATAGAAAGCTGAAGAAATTATCTACAACTATATTACAGAGCACTTTTCCAAATTCAGCTATTAAATTTGTTGAAAACATAGCACAACCGAATACTGTCCATAACTCCATATTGTGACGACTATATTACAGTGCATTTACCCGTTTTTCATTAAGTAGTATAGTGGATATGACCCGATCAACACTAAGAAAACAACGTACTTTAATTTCGGTCGTAAATATTTAGTTCCTGCTTGCTTTGCGGCCACAGTCCGCCATGCCGTATCTGTGGTGACGCTAAACTTGAGGTGATGGAAATGGCCGCCACCAATCGTGGCGAGAATCTAACTTTTGGCCTGGAATTGACTGTGGCGGCCTTAGTTGCTTCACAAACCAAACAGCTGCATAATTTTGTGTGGCCGCCAAAAAGTGTGGCGTGGCGAGGTGTGGCGCAGAATCAAACACGCTCTTAAGAGATATATAATACATGCATTCTGTTGAGAGATATAACTCGATTTTTTACATGCATGCAGCCGTAGTAGTAGATATGACCCGATCAACGATCAGAAAACAGCATACTTCAGAGACAACAGATCAACGCTCATAAACCATCATACTACTTAGAGACGAGAAAAGGCCTAGGGCCTCAGTTTTCTACGGGGGAAACGCGGGGGAGAGGAGGGAGTTGCTAGCTCACCTAGGGTATTCGCGTCGGCCGTGGAGGCTCGGCAGACGGTAGTGGCGTGGCACGAAGAGACGGACGTCTGCTTCCTGTGAACCACGTCGGCATCGATCGTGTGAGGCTGTGAGCAATAGAGACCGAGAGAGACAGAGCACAAGAGGCACCTGCGGATTCGAAACCTCGAAACGTAGAGCGGAAGACGACGGGGAGGACGTGTCCAACGGTGGCTACTGCGTCGATCGACGGGCGACGAGGCGGCGGCTGTAGATGGGAAAAACGAACGCGGCGAGGGATCCAGGCTTATTATAGGTCGATTCGGCTTGTCCCGGGGAAGAAATCACGGATAGTCTGCACCCTCATTATCCATTGGGCCAGATAGTCTGCACTCTCGTTGTCCATTGGGCCAGTTCTGAGAGCTTATCAAAAATGAAAACCAGAAGCCCACGTAAAGATTAGGCCTGTAGAGCGCAGTGCGCTGAGAATTTCTTTTCGTGTGTGTGTTAGTGTGTAAATATATTCCATTCGTTAATTATTGAGAGAAGGAAAGCGCTTTCGGTCCGATTATACAAAACTAAAGTGACGAGAAGAGAGAAAAGAATCAGAGAATCGATGCATCGGCAGACTAAAGGCAGGCTCGTAGAAGACTGCAGGCCGGCCGGCCGGCCACTCGCCGTGGCTTCTTGTGGGAATCATAAAGGCGAAAAAGGGTACTAGGGAAAACAGGCACTGGCCAGGGACACGTTTCAGCTTTCAGCTCCCTCCCGGGCTAATCATTCACTTGTACGGTGCTGCCCGCGTTTGCCATCTGCACTGCAGCTGCACGGCGGCGGTGTGCCAAAAGAAGCAAAGCACAACACAGCACGGCACACGGAGACACGCAGCTGCCTTGGCCGACACTAGTCATCGTCATCTTTCTCTTCTTCGGCTGCTCGGCTGCTGCTGAAGAGTTTGGAGAACCCGGCCGGACTTTCTGTCAAAGCTATAGCTACTCGTTCTGCACTGCAGCCGCGCAAATCTGCAACGCTGTGGAACTACTAGGAGTAGGAGTACTTCCTCCGTTCCACAATCTTTTGCAATGCTTTTGACTTCGTATAAATCGTGTTTGATCTACTCGCCTTATTCAACTTTTTAATAAATATTACCACTTTTTGTTATGACTTATTACATCACTAAAAGATATTGTAATAACGTTTTTGTTTGTTTTATAATTTACATAAAAAATTTGAATAAGACGGGCCAAACACGCTTATATAAGTTAAAGAATTGAGGCAGTAGCTTCCGAAGCTAGCTTACTAGGTTATTGCCGGTCGGTCAGTGCAAAGATGTTCGACGTGAAGTTTTTATTCGATTCTGATTTCTGATCGATCTCGCTAGCTCTTTTGCCGGCCCCCGTTCCATCATGTGCTCTCCAGAAACAGCTAAACAAAATGCAGTGCTCTGCCGGTGTAGTGTCACTGGATCACTTCCATTGCAATTTCATTGTAGTACAGTATTCAGTATACAATACAATACTGTAATAGCACTTGGTGGTGCTCTCTCCTTTGCCCAGCATCCACAGGCTACCTCTACGTCCCAATTTCTTGAAAGTGAAATTTTTGCTTACTGGAGTACTACTTCAACTAGAGCTGGTCGCACACAGCATCTATCTACACGTGGATTGGCTACCTTAGCTGATGAATGGTCGAAGCCAAATCTAGCGAGCCTTTTCATCAGATACGACTAGCTAGCTGCACTGCATGGGGCTGGCTGAGTCAGGAAATCAGAGTGCCGGATGATGATGGCATCAGTTCCAGACTTCCAGAAGACCACGACCTGCATCACTGCATCTCATCGCAGTACAGTATGCCATATTCAGTGTCACCGTGTCAGTGATGTTTTTTAAAAAATACTATGTACTAGTATACAGTACTTTTTGCAGTATCACAATCACTCATGGTTTCAGTTTCGCCCTCTTTTTCTGAAACCATTATATAAACGGTGCATGAATCACAGACGTATAAGAAGCACGCGTTGCATGATTGAGTATAAGAAGGATGTGAAGGACCTAAACGGCGGCCGTGAGGGGTGAATGGGAGCCTCAATTAAATTCTTCTCAATTAGATGACTTGTAGCTCTACCGACCCCGGAGCAAAAAGCACACACCACACGGTATGATCACGACCTTGGATGCAAGGTAGATGAGCTAGAGTTTGCTCTAGACTCACGGCGGATCAACCGAAACCTAACGAAACAAACACGCAAGAGACGGAAGAAAAAACAGCCTCAGAGTGATCGGACTCACCGACCGGACTCACCGGCGAACCGTCCGGGTCCAGCGTCCGTCGAAAGCCGTCCGGTCGCCGCCTTGCCTCTTCTCGCCAGACGCGCCGACCGGACCGACCGTTAGCCCGGTCGTGCGCGTCGGTCGTGGCGTCCGGCCACCCCCGACGCCGGGACAAAGACCTCGCGGTGGCGACTCACCCCAAAAATCGATCCAAACTCACTCAAATCGAAACCTCAGGTCACAAGAATTGAGCCATAGTATCTAGGCATGGGGTGACCATTTCCCTTGGAAATTTCGAGATTGATGGAGTGAATCGAGAAAAATCATGATCACACGAAGAACACACCCAAAAGGTCACCTTGATCCAAAACTCGCCCGATCTACGTGCTCGTGAGGAATTAGCTCAAACCCTTTGGTGGAAATGATCCTCTCACGTCCTAGCACGAATCAACGCAAGAAAAACGAGATCAAACGGTGCCAAATCAAGAAATCGCTTTAAGAGAATAGGGGGAGGGATGAACTGGGAAGAACAAGTGAAGAACTCAAAATCACAGCTCATGAACAACAAAGAACACCGATCAATCGATCCAAACGCCACCCTGTGATAAAAGCTAATCACAGCTAGCCCTTGCTCAAGCAAAACTTGGTACAAATCGGTGGACCTCTCACACCTCGGCCAGAACCCTAACTGGAAAATATGAAAATGAGAGGCAAGGGAGGATGAAGGGGTATGCCTCCTCGCTAAATAGCCCCTATTCCCTCGCCTAAACTACCCCTAGGATACATGAGTCGATTTTGTAACCCTAAGGCTATTTCTCTCGACTGGGGTAATCTTCGATCCGACGCCACCGCGCCTTCCTCACCTCCTAGCCTTGCCTCCACGCAATCTCCCCGATGCCGCCACGTGCCGTCCTTCCGTCCGGCCGAACACTTCGGTTTTTGAGGCGCAAAACCCGGGCTAAACCAGCGCTGTGGGTTTTGAGGCCCAAACCACAAACCCGCCTGGTGGTTTTGAGGCCCAAACCACGAAACCCGCGCCGATGGTTTTGAGGGCAAACCACCAAACCTCCTCGACACGTGTCACCGCCGTCTTGACCGCCTCGAAGTCGCCAAGTCATCCGAGCTCCCCGCTGCGCGACGCCGCCGCCTTGACCCGATCGACACGGTCTGCCCACGCCCTCTTGCATCCGTCGATGTCCCCGGATGTCGACCACCATGGCTAGCCAGCCTCAGACCCCCGGTCCCCGGTCCAAGCCTCACGTCCCGCCCTTCACCTCCACGGTCCGTCGGCCAAGACGTCCTCCTTGGCACCTTCACCTCTCCGTCGACTACCATCTCCGAAGCTCCACACCGCACAACACGAACCAAGAGATCGTCTTCGACACACTCCACGTGTCTTGGGTGAACCATAGCCAAGCGAGAAAAAGATAAAAGAAAATAGAAAAGAATGTTGAGTGTTGACAATCACTACATCAAAACTAAACACATTTGAGATAAATCAACCATGTGTTCGCAATCTCCCCCCCCTTGATGAGTGCATTGTCAACATTCAACACAAAGACAGAATAAGATAGAAGAAAGCACATCCGTGCAAGCTAAGACAACCTAACCGGATAGCAAACATGGAGCAAAAACTTGGTTCCCAAAGACATGGGCAAAAAGGCTCGACACAAATCAGCTAAATGCATAGCTAGTCCTCAAGAAGAGGTAGAACAGGGCTCAACACCACTAGCACAGCTCCAAACCAATCTCTACCAATTTCTTTCACACACAAGCTAGACCCTCAAGACAGAGGCAAAGGCTCAACACATCTAGCTCAAAGTGGTAAAGAGATACTCCCCCTGGAGTTACTCCCCCTTGACTAGTGCAGTCACTGAAGATACCAATTCAAGATACCAATTCACAATTCAACGCCTTTGTATCTTTCTCCCCCCTTGTTGGCACATGCACTAATCAAGCGATGAAAATGCATGCAAAGTGCAATGAGTGAGCTCAAGTTTATAGTCATCCAAATGAAAAAGATGCTCTAGGTAGTGTCATGGCAACAAAATCAAGTGCTTAACACGGTGCTCAAACTGATCAAAAAGATATGAGATATGACTTGAAAGCATTTTGATTCAGGTTTAAGCATTTCGAAAAAGGTGTCCACCACAAAGAGTAGCACATAGCATAAGTAAGCTGGAAATCTACCAAGTGCTACACATGTATATCAAGAGGACTACCCCAAGCAAAGTTTATCCATCATGCCAAAGAAAGAACCAACACTTGCCAACAACATTTTAAGATTATCAGAGATTTAGCGGATACAAGCATTGGTCCAAAGACATGAGTGCGAGTGGTTATCCACAACCGTCGCCTTTACTAATCAACCATGTCAAGCCTATGCATGTGAGCAATCGGAAGCTTAAGACAATGGTCCGGGTCAAACACTACCAAGCTCAGGTTCAACTCAAGTGCAATGAGAAGCTGTCCCAAGACTTGGATGTGGGACGGTATGGACCCATCTCGATCTTTTCCATACACTTAGCTTAAATTTCAGATTTTAGCATATAAAAGCATGTGGTCATCTAAGCAAGTGTATAACTCAGTGAATGAGACATAGTCACCTTAGCATACATGATAAGCACAAAGGATCTCAACAACTTAAACATGCTAGGAACTATCTCAATGGTGAACATTTTGCAAGATTCATCGTTGTTAAGCAAGTTCACATGAAAAACACTTTGCTCATAACATATATCAATTGAGCGTAAGGAGCACAAGCAATAAGCACCAACAAGTAATTGTTACACTAAAATGAGCATAGTCTCATTGTGATCAATATAACCAAGAAGCTCAAGATGCAAAAATGTACATGATGAATGCAATATGATACAAGATAATGCACAAAGTAAAATAAACCTAGCACTACATCTCAGACATCAACTACAAAGCTACCCCTCAAAAGGGATAGCACACGCCCAACTCTCCTCGAAAACTTGGACAAACGGACTTGATCTAAAGGCTTGGTGAAAATGTCCGCACCGCTTGCTCTGTGTACACATGCTTGAACATCTATATCCCCTTTCTCCCGGTGATCTCTCGAGAAAGTGATACCTCACCTCTATGTGTTTGGTGCGGAATGCGGGACTGGGTTTTTAGCTACACTCACGGCTCCCCATGCTATCACACAACAAGGGTACACGTGAAAACCTCAACCCAAAGTCTCTCAAAGTGGCAACCATCCACAACAAATGGAACAACAAGCGGCGGCGAAACATACTGCTTTCAACGGTCGGCCGAGCGACACGGGCGCTTTTGAGGCGACCAAGACACAAGAGAAGTACCAAAAAAACGACAAGTACCGAGAGTGGACTTTCTATGCATACGATCACCGGATAATCGAAATCGAAATAGCCAACCGGGGAGAGAGTGGAAGAAGCCGAGAGTACCATAGGCCAAAGTCGGGGGTAACCGCAAGTACACGAAGATCCTCTTCCACGAAAGTGAGAGGTCTTGCGGCGAAGATCGAAACCGTCGTCTTGCAGAGGCACACGAAAGCGGATGTCGGGGCGCGTCGCGGTCGGTACGGCGGCCGAACCGATCATGCTTGTACTCCCTTTGGTCCACGGCTTCTCCATCCTTGTCTTCGTCGAGGCCAGTCGTCGTCGCCGACATGGGCGTCGAAAGAGGCTTGGCCTCACCCATGCGAAACTTGCGGATCATGTCCTTCGTGTACTTGCCCTCGGTGTACGAAAAATCCCATCCTTGGTTTGCTTTATTTGAAGTCCAAGGAAGTAGGTCAACTCGCCCATCATGCTCATCTCGAACTCCCCGCTCATAATCTACGCAAAACTTCGATACCATAGCATGTGAAGAGCCACCAAAGATGATATCATCCACATATATCCGGACTAGGAGTATGTCATTGTCCTTCCTAAGCGAAAACAAGGTCTTGTCTACAGCCCCCATCACAAAACCCTTAGCTAATAGGAAAGCTTTCGATCGCTCATACCGGGCTCTAGGGGCTTGTTTCAGGCCGTACAAGGCCTTGTACAACTTGTACACATAGTGCGGGTGTTTAGGATGCTCAAACCCCGGGTTGCCTCACATACACCTCCTCCTCTATGAACCCATTCGGGAAAGCACTCTTGACATCCATCCGGAAGAGTTTGAAACCCTTCGAGGCCGCGAAAAGCAAGCAAGATCCTAATGGCTTCTATGCGGGACTCACGGGGAGCAAAAGTTTCCTCATAGTCTATTCCCTCTTTTCGACAAAACCCCCGGGCAACTAATCGGCTTTGTTTCTCACAACCACCCCATCCTCACTCTGTTTGTTCTTAAACACCCACTTGGTTCCTATGGGATGACAACGAGCCGGAGGTGGTACTAAGACCAGACTTGGTTTCTCTCAAAGTTTTGCAACTCTTCATGCATGGCATTGACCCAATCCGCATCGAGATAGAGTCGTGTCAAACATCTTTGGGCTCAATAGTGGAAACAAATGCGAGTGAGCAAAGTGACACATAGCATAGGTTTTGGAACGAGTTACCCTTTGATCAAGTCCTCCGATCATGGTCTCCAGGGGGTGACGACGCCGAATGTCTTTGAGGCGCCGTGGCGCGGCGATGTCGCCTCCCCTCGGCCGGAACGGGAACCTCCTCGATGCACCCGTCTCGCCACGAGGAGGTCGCTCCACCAATCGACCCCGTGAAGTAGTGGTAGTAGAGTCCGGTCCGTGGGCGTCGTCGTCGTCGCAGGGTCGACCGGGGCAAGCGGTGGAGTCGCCGATCACCCCAGCCAACATCTTCCTGCTCCTCCTCCCACAAAGATGCTCGCTCCATCTCTTCCTTTCACGCACACTCAAACACGTAAGAAGAACAAGGTGCGCTTTCATCGAAGGTTACCTCACACGCCTCTACAACGCGGTTAGTCTCAAGGTTGAGAACCCCGTAGGGCGTGTGAGTGCAAGGCATAACCAAGAAAGATACCATCAACAGATCGAGACTTCGAATTTGTCAAGGTTACCTTGCTTAAGAATGAAACACCGCGCATCCAAACACACGGAAGTGACTCACCTTGGGCGATCTCCCAAACCGCAACTCATATGATGTCTTCTTGGTGAAAGCACGGAGGAAAATGCGGTTGGAGACATGGCACGCCGTGTTGATTGCCTCGCCCAATACTTCCTCGAGAGTCTTGTGTTCATCAAGCATGGTCCTTGCCATCTCCACAAGCGTCCCCGGTTCTTCCGCTCAACAATCCCGTTACGTGGAACATAAGGGCTAGAGAACCGGTGCTCGACACCCAAGTTAGTGCAAAGAGACTCAAACCGAGAGTTTTTGAATTACGTGCCATTGTCATCTTTGCGAATCGCTCGAATGGTCAGTATCTGTCAACTCGGTCCTTAGTCTCAAAATCAAATCACGAGCAAAACCAAAAGCCTCATCCTTGCCCTCCATGAAAAAGACCCAAGAGTATCTCGAAAAATCGTCAACGATCACTAGACAATACCACTTCCCACCCACCGACCTCACCCGAGATGGACCAAGCGTGTCCATGTGAAGAATCTCTCCGGGTCTAGAGGTCATGATCTGAGTCATTTGGGTGGTGGGAAGCGTATACCATCTTCTCGTGGCGACAAGGGTGGCAAACCAAATCCTTCTCAAATTTGAGCTTAGGCAATCCTCGGATTAGATCCATTGAACTTAACCTCGCAAGGAGATCGAAGCTCAAATGACCTAGTCTCCTATGCCACTTCCACAAATCGGGGAGGAGGACCCGGCCAACAAGCAACAAGAGGTGCCAAAGCCACGAGAGAAATCAGCTCGAAAGACTTGCCCAAATGGCACGATCCAAAGAAATAAGATCACCACGAGTCCAAAACTCGAGAACATCCAACCTTGAAACGCATTACCTCATACCCGTGCGCCATGAGGCGAGAAACGCACGTAAGGTTGAAGTGCGGGTTGGAGACGAAAGCCACATCCTTGAGCACAAAGTGGTCGTTGATCCCGATCGACCCTCGTGAAAATCTTCTTCCCTCATTCTTTGTCCCCAAAGTGATGTACTCTCTTGTCTTCATGGGGGTGAGGTGGGAGAACCAGAGTTTCGGTCATGTGTCGAGAACAACCGGAGTCAATGAGCCACATGTCCTCCCGACCTTCCGCCTGCATCAACAATAGAACATGGGATGAGCAAATGGCACAACACTTGGGGTTAGTAAACTTGGAAGAGTACCGGTGTTGACCATCTTGCCCCAAATATGCATTAGGCACAACAAACATCCCACGCCCCATCTTTCCAAACTTCTCACCACGCATAGCAAAGCGTGGTGCACTCCTCTTCTCAACCTCAAAACTCCCAAAGCGAGGATCTACATCCACACGCGAACACGACCTCAAAACGGTCTCTCACAAACCGTGGCCCAAATCTCTCGAGACCTCCTACCTTCGGGCCTAGCAAATCGCCTCAACCGATTTTGCACACCCCTCTCATTACAAGCCAAGAGGTGGGTGGTACATGTCACGGTTCTCAAAACTCCACTCTACGCCTAGCATCCCTCTTCCTCCCCGAAGCAAAACTCAACCAAGTGACCATCTCTCAAAGCAATACTCACGGTGATACCTCACCTCTCTCTTGGGTGGTGGTTGGTTCACTCTCTTGGGTGGATGGTTCACTCTTGTTGTGGTCTTGGCTTTAGGAAGGGTTTCCTCGGGGATCCCGGGCAAGGTGTCAAGTGGGTTCTTGAGGTGGTTCGGTTTGGGAAGCCACACTTGTTTGGGAGGTGGAGTCTTGGTGGGCTCTTGAAGAATGCCATTTTGCACAATGGGTTGGGTAGGCTTAGGTGGGGTGCTCTTGGTCAACTTGGGAGTGTTTGTGGGTTTCTCACTCGGGCTCAAACCACTTCCTTGACCAATCTTTCCATAGATAACTTCACCCTTCCCACCTATAGCAAAGCCTAATCCCGATGTGTCGGTCCCCTCTTGAACCCGACTCATCATCATGCCAAGCTGCGGCTCTCCACTAGACACCCAACTCGGGGACGGAGCGAAGATATGTGATTTCCTCTTCAACTCTCCCCTTGTCATGCCTCGCAAGACATGAGCTCCAACTCCAAAGCTTCACACTTAGCACATTTCGGCCTGACAAGCTATCTCGAAATGCCTTCTCAAGCACGGCAAGCTTGGATGCCTTCTCTCGCCAACTCAGATTGCAAGCCGGGACATGACTTGCACGCACTCAACAACATAGGCCTAGCCTTCAGCTCAACATGCTCATCTAACAAAAGCGTAATACTTGGATCAAAGACATGATACTAGACATATGCACAAAGACAAGCATCACACTCCGTCTCATCGAAAAGCGACAACCGGCTTCCTAAGCAACTCTATCTCGATCACCGCCATCTCCCACTTCTCCTTAAACTCTTTTCTCTCCCTAGCGCACGCTTAAGCAACTTCTCTTGACAAACAAGCGCCTCGCCCAAAGAGTCAACCTCATCGAAAAGAGATTCGATTGTAGGAGGTACCTCGGAGGAAGGAGAAGAAGAGTCGTCGGCGTGTGCCTTGGACGCCGTCGATTTTTGCTCCATCGAGTGCCATGGTGCGTAAGCCCTCGGACTTGGAGTTGGTGAAGAAGCAAAGTCCATTGAACTTGTCCTCGACCTTGCGCTCGGACTCCTCATCGCTTGAAGAAGATTGCCCGTCCCGAGGAATCGTTGTCGGGTCGCCGAGGGAGGCAAGGAAGGCGTGCTTGTGCTCCTTGGCACGCTTTGAGGTACTTCTTCTTGATCGCCTCCTTGTCGAATCCCTTCTTGGACTTGTGCTTGCCGGAGGTGTACTCGCGCTTGTCCTTAACGCTTGTCGGCGTCGTGCTTTTGCCGGAGTAGTACTTCTCGCGGAGTACTTGTCCTTGCTCTTCTTGGGGCGGCGGCAACGAAGTGGTCCGGATCTCCTCGCGACTCGAAGCATCCGCCCTTGGAAGCACCGCCACACCGGCGGTTCATGCGGTTGTTGTGGAACCAGCGAGAATCGGGCCGATGACTAGTGCAAGCTCATCATCCCCAAGGCTCTCCATACGCTCCTCATCCGTCACGCACACCAAGGAAGACAAGGCGAAAAGAAATGCGTGAAGGGTTAGCGGAAGAACTGAACCGCTCTTACCGAGACGAGTGCAACATTCGCGCGAATGGGTTCTTGAGCTTCGCCGGATCCGGGCCTCAATCTCGAGAAGACTTGAGCTTGCTTCTTTGTAGAGCTCGTCGGGAGTGAGGGTGTCGTAGTTGGCGGACTCCATGATCGCGGACACCTTCACATCCCACACCTTCCGATCCGTGAGCGCACAAGAGCCGCGATCGCCTTCTCGTGCTCGTCCAACCTCTCCGGAAGGCTTGTTCGCCTGAAGCTTGTTGCGGATCGTGCGAAACCTAGCAAAGAGAGAATCGATGGTCTCGCCATCAAGCCGGATGAGATTATTGTACTCTCTCTTGTAGGTTTCGTGAGAGGCGAGCCTTGACTTGTGGGGTTCCCTCATGGTAGCTCTCGGAGTCTTCCACACCTCTCTAGCAGTCTCACAAGTGGCTACCCTCTCAAACTCGCTATCCTTGAGGCTAGAGAACAAGACACTCCTCGCTCGGTTGTTGGCATTGTGTTGGGCTATTTGATCCTCACCCACTCGAGCGGCAAGCACTTGGTAGTTCTCGTCCTCAACGATCTCCCACACTCTCCAATCTATCCCCATGAGATGCGCTTGCATCTTAATCTTCCAATAGGGATAGTTGGTGCCATCGAACTCCCAGGAGGCTTGCCACCAAAGTGACCAAACCTCTCCATGTCGCCTTCTACGGATCAAGAACCGTTAAGGTGGATTTGATCCTTAACCTGCTCCGATACCAATTGAAGGACCGAAACGGCGACCAGAGGGGGGGTGAATGGGAGCCTCAATTAAATTCTTCCGAATTAGATGACTTGTAGCTCTCACGACCCCTCGGAGCAAAAAGCACACACCACACGGTATGATCACGACCTTGGATGCAAGGTAGATGAGCTAGAGTTTGCTCTAGACTCACAAATGATCAACCGAAACCGAACGAAACAAACACGCAAGAGACGGGAAGAAAAATGTTCCCTCGCAGAGTGACCGGACTCAATCGACCAGGACTCATCGGCGAAGTCGGTCCAAATCCCGGCCGAGCGTCGGTCGACGCCCTTGCGGACCTCTCGCAGACGACCCGGCCGGACCGACCGGCCGGCCTGGTCGTCGTCCGTCGTTGCGTCCGGCCACCCCGACGCTCACCGGCTGAACAAAGACCGCCCGGTGGCGACTCACCCCAAAATCGATCCAAACTCACTCAAATCGAAACCTCGTGTCACAAGAATTGAGCCATAGTATCTAGGCATGTGGGTGACCATTTCCCCCTTGGAAATTTCGAGATTGATGGAGTGAATCGAGAAAATCGCGGATCACACGAAGAACACACCCAAAAGGTCACCTTGATCCAAAACTCGCCCGATCTACGTGCTCGTGAGGAGTTAGCTCAAACCCTTTGGTGGAAATGATCCTCTCACGTCCTAGCACGAATCAACGCAAGAAAAACGAGATCAAACGGTGCCAAATCAAGAAATCGCGAAGAGAATAGGGGAGAGGATGAACTCGGGAAGAACAAGTGAAGAACTCAAAATCACAGCTCATGAACAACAAAAGAACACCGATCAATCGATCCAAACGTCACCCCTCGCGGACGTGGCTAATCACAGCTAGCCCCTTGCTCGCAAAAAACTTGGTACAAATCGGTGGACCTCTCACACCTCGGTCTCAGAACCCTAACTGGAAAATATGAAAATGAGAGGCAAGGGAGGATGAAGGGGTATGCCTCGCTAAATAGCCCCTATTCCCTCTCGCCTAAACTACCCCTAGGATACATGAGTCGATTTTGTAACCCTAAGGCTATTTCCGTCGACTGGTAATCTTCGATCCGGCGGCCACCGCCTTCCCTCACCGGTAGCCTTGCCTCCACGCAAATCTCCCCGATGCCGCCACGTGCCGCCCTTCCGTCCGCACGAAACACTTCGGGTTTTGAGGCGCAAACCCGAAACCCAGCGCTGTGGTTTTGAGGCCCAAACCACCAAACCCGCCCGTGGTTTTGAGGCCCAAACCACGAAACCCGCGCCGATGGTTTTGAGGGCAAACCACCAAACCTCCTCGACACGTGTCACCGCCGTCTTGACCGCCTCGAAGTCGCCAAGTCATCCGAGCTCCCCGCTCGCCGCACGCTTCGCCGTCTTGACCCGATCGACACGGTCCTGCCACGCCCTCTTGCATCCGCCGATGTCCCGGATGTCGACCACCATGGCTAGCCGCCCGGCACCCCGGTCCCTCGGTCCAAGCCTCACGTCCGTCCCTTCACCTCCGCGGTCCGTCGGCCGAAACACGTCCTCCTTGGCACCTTCACCTCTCCGTCAGCTACCATCTCCGAGCTCCACACCCGCACAACACGAACCAAGAGATACGTCTTCGACACACTCCACGTGTGCCGGTGAACCATAAATGGCGAGAAAAAGATAAAAAGAAAATAGAGAAAGAATGTTGAGTGTTGACAATCACTACATCAAAACTAAACACATTTGAGATAAATCAACCATGTGTTCGCGGGATGATGAGTTAGTCATCAGTGAAGTGATTCACACGAAGATTCAGGCAGTAAAGGCAAGAACGGCCTGTTACGGCGAAGTAGCACTTATCCATCCAGGAACAGAGTGTGGCTGTCCATGTCGCGTCGACTCTGAATCTCTTTTTGCCCGATCGCCAGTCCAGCCCCGTGGATGAAATAAAGGTCAAATTGTTTTTTTTTTTCATTTTTTGGAAAGGGACCGAGGGATTTGATACAGGCAAACAAGGTGGTGTCACCAGTTACTTCCATTTCAAAGATTACTAGCACGAAACACTGACCCAGTCACAGCAAAGATTTGGTAGAGGAGCCTAACCAGTGAGCTTCCATTTCTTCAGATAGTTGGATTAGCAGTAGCTACGCATCTCTTTTGATCTCTTCTACATGTGTACTATTTTGTGAAGTAATTGCCTGATTGGCACCAAATGTTGTGAGCGTACGTTTTCAGTCACTGATTCGTCAGCTGCTCAGCTTCAGTGCTGCATGTGCATGCAGCGTAATCAGAAAAGACTGCCTTGGCTTCTTTCTCGCTGCTGCATGCGTAGAGTATTTTCTGTTGCTCGGTTCTAGAAGCTGTAAAACCTGTCATTTTTCGCGGGCATTACTGTCTGAAACCATCATCACTGCAGCAATGACCAGAGGCACGCGATCCATGCATGATTGAGTGAAAGAAAAACAAAGACGCCGTCTTACGGCAATAGTAACACCAATCGACGAACAGAGTCGAGCTGTCCACGTCGCGTCATGCTCACGCCTGAATCTGAATCTGGCCTTTCCATGTCCACGAAATTTAGGACGAGCTGAAGATCATCTGCATGGTAGCCATCGGTTCTACTAGTACAAGAACAGACTGAAAGCATGTGCCTACCCCTATTATTCCCCTGATCCGTCCAACAGCATGATACGCAGTGGGGAAGTTCCTTTAGTACGTACTCGTACGTAACACAGAGGATCCGATTCCACTTGATCCATGTATGTTCAGGTTCGGTAGAGGCGTCATGATTTTGCTTCACTAAACAGTTTCTGAAGCAAATGCTATTCATTCCTTGGTCGGTAGCTCTCAGACTGGACGTACGAAAGCAGTGTCCATCCATCGGTTTCTTTCTCCTAAAGCACAGCTTGACAGTGATATCAGAGACGGGTATGGAAAGGGAACATGTACATTAGTGCTATGCGTTTGGCATTTGCATTGGGGAGTAAAATATAAATGGATGTATGTCATTCACGGAATCGGCAGAAGATTAAAGCGCAAGCAACCTTAATCAAAGAAATGTAGAGTAATCCTCATGATGTGCAGGCATTTATATATCGCGAATCAAATCAGGCGCGATCGGAGTTTGTTGTAGTATGCTTTTCGTTAAGATCTTTTACTTTTTATTAGGAGCATAATATTACGCTTGCTCACTGTCGTAAGAGAGCACATTTTTTTTTTCCTTTTTTTTTAAAAAAAGATGGGTACTCCGTCTTTTTTATCTCCCTGTTCGTTGGATGGTTTTTGTGGGAGCAAGCCGCTGATGTTGATTTGGTGACTAGTGTGAAAAAATAGTGGGCCATGGCCTTGTTTAGATTGCTAAAGTTTCTAACCTTTTTTTTACTTTTTCTCCATCACATCACATTAAATACACCAAAAAGACATATGTTTGGAGTATTAAATGTAGGTAAAAAAAAACTAATTACACAGTTTTTAGATGTACATTGCGAGACGATTCTTTTTGAGCCTAGTTACTCCATGATAGGATGATATTTACCACTAACAAACGAAACGTCTTCTACGATTATGACGATGTGACATCTGGTTCCAAATTTTAGCCATCTAAACAAGGCTTGAATTGTACTATGAGAGTACTGTAGGAAAGAGATGGATGTGTGGTGGTGTTAGCATAGCAGCTACACAGGACTACAGCAGGAGAGGGAGACCAGTCCACAGCAGCATATGCATGCCTGCACACACGCAGCATCCATGACTATGAATCCATGCATGATGCCGATCGATTTCGATCGGCTAGTAAGCTAGATTCCTCTGCGGCTGCTCACTTGCTCTGCTGGAGTAGCACTGTTGAAGCATCATGGAATGCGTCCATGGTGTCCCCATGTCAGTTACGCTAGGTGCCGATCGACTGCCGATCCGATTTCGTGTAGGGTAGTTATCGTGCTCGCTCCGTTCGTTGCTCGCGGTGTGGGGCGTGTACTCTTGAGCAGTCTCGAGATAGCAGATATAGCAGAGAGCCCACGCCATGGCAGCGTCGGCATGGAGATCATGGAGAATGGACCTAGGCCGGCAGGAGGGTCATGCACGTGACTCTATGCTTGCCCCTTCCATGATTGTTGTACAGTATAACTGGCGGAGGAAGCGAGAGGTCAGAGGGAGCAGGAACTAGCCGGCGGCCGGCTTGGTGGCCGCCGGTAGGGAAGCAGAAGATACCAGGATGCATCGCTGGCTCACTGCTCCGTCGTCGTCGTCTGCTCCGACATGGGCCGCTGCTGCTGCTCCGATCCGATCCACCACCACCCGGCAATGCAGCTAGGCGGTGCGCAGTGCAGCCAGTGCTCCAGTACTTTGGCACAGCAGATCAACCTCTCGATCGATCATGGGCCTCATCATGAACCCGCTGAAGACAATGCATTGGGGTTGGAGATACAGGTTACATAAACAGAAGCGGCTCTCTTTTTACAGTACAGTTAGTTTTACTACTCAAGTCTTTTTGATCCTGGCTAGCCTAATGACTACACCAATGATTTCTGCTCGCACGCTCTAGGCTACCTGCTAGTAGTACACGTAAATAAACAAAAAAAAGTGGAAAAAAAAAAAAAGAATCCATCCACGGCATGCAAGAGATAATACCACGCGCGTTCAGTAGTAAGCTCTGGACAGTGACCTAGTAATAATAGTCGTTTGATAGTTACATAAGCTCATTCCAGCCACTGCGCATTTTGCGTGCGTGCGTAAATAAAATTATATATATGAGCTACTATTATTATAGTACAAAAAATGATCGGTGGGGTGAGCGAGTCGTCGATTGCTTTGCTTGCCCATGGAAAAAGCAGCGTTGGAATCGGATCCTATTCCATTCCACTCCATTTCCCTTCTTCAGCCAGCCAGGCCAACCATCGTCCTCGCCGCAGCTCCGTGGGCCCCCGGCAGCCGCTACTGGAGAGGCCCACGCGTGCGGACAAACCAAACCAGCCCGAGCCCGAGCTCGCCACGACTCCATCAAGTGCGCCTAGTTTCCTTTTCTCGAGCCAAAAATAACACGCCAGCGAAGTCCAAGAACAAGAACACGAGTTGATCTGCGCAGGCAACTCAATCAAGTGCAGTTTCCATCGTGCACTGGACTGGATTGAGTGGCCTGCCGTGCTCACCAAAAAAAACGCTACCGGTGAAAAGGACGGACTGACCGGGCCGGGGCAGGAGACCCAGCTCAACCTAAAAACCACACGTTTTCCCTCGTAGATGGTAAAATGGTGAACGGATATCCTTCTAGTAAAGACTATGGTTCGATACGTTTTGCGCACGAGTCGATGGCACAGTTGTGTTGTGGCCCTTGTGGGGCTTGCTCACTAGAGCACCTATGGGATGGGTTCGAGTCTTGCTTGAGACAGGTTTCACACCGGGGTTTTTTTCTCATATTTTCTCTACAGTTTACAGCGCGGATGTTTGTCACCCTTGGAGTCTAGTGATCCTTAAGTGAGTCAAGAAGAGAAACCAAGGTTTATACGGAGCAAAAATACCTTTATATACAACCTCTAGCATCATAGAGTTATCACATTAGTTGCAAAAATAAAAATTCGAAAAGCACCTATACATGTTGATAAAATACACACTATTATCATCATGTAAAAAACCCCCAAAAATAGCGTTTTGAACTACTATTAATTAATAAACACTAAAACCAGTCATATTGATGCATTTACATTTAGATTTGAAATTTGAATGATACAATACTACAATAATAAAATAACATACTCATATTGCTTATCTGAGCGGAACCCAAAACGTGATTGGAAAATGTTGGCATGTAAAGTATTACAAAGCATTGTTTTGCTAAGGGGATGACTCAACGAGTGCTTAATCATGAATTGTTTTTCTTGTGTTGACACTCAAAATAGGCCCATGCTAATCGGATGAGTCCCATGCCAATTTTGGTCCAATCTGAGAAAAACTCTATAAAAAACGATACTACCACATTGTTTTTCTAATAGGATAAAATCACACCTACTCCATATAAAATAGAAGGTACATGGACAATTGCTTATCCAACATTCAGGTTGCCAATTTTAGAATGTATTAACTAAAATATATCCTTTTTATTGATCTTTTTTCCAACCCAAAGTTGTTGTTCATCTTTTGAACCGACAACCAATGATGATGCCTTGGGCTTGCCAAACAGACTTAGGCACAATCCTTGGCTAAACCTCGTGGCCCAACCCTCAGCTAACCCTCGTGATGTCGTTGCCTAGGCGAGGGATTACATCTTCGATGGTTTCTTTTCTAAACTGGTCGTTCTTTGTCACGTAAGCACGACTAGTACTTTGCTAGTTGTTGTTAAATGTCGTGTAAGTGATTGGCTATCCTTTGTTAGGTTTGCTTGTAAACCTAACCGCTCTTCACCGCTAAAAGCGTGATAGTGGTTGGGTGAGTTCTTCTGTCCGTGATGACCACACGATCCAATCACTATTGTGTGATGATCTTTGTATAAACACCTCGAAAGCTCTAACTCGAGGAATTCCTACTACAATATAGTTTCAAGCTAAACCTTTTGTCTCCTGCAGCATACACATAGGCATTGGCGTTTGTGTAATTGTCGTTGAACGATAACTTTACAACTTTGGTTTTCCCCTGATATAGAACTCGAGAATATCAACTCACCACTCCTTTATTCTCCGGGGAACGATCTTTAGATATTTTGTGAAAAAAAAACAAATCAAAAGATGAAAAGAAAAGGTGCGGCAGCTGCACAATTCAACGGGGAGCCAAAAACTTTGGGCCCCAGAAATCTCGTTTGTGAAAAATCTAGCTGTGCCTCTGCTAAAAACATTTGACATTTGTTGTATAATAATATTGCTAATAATAAGAAAAAAAGATTAATCACAGAAGAATCCAACGTAAACACCTGGTCCACTCCCAGTCCCACCATCTCCTCTTCTCTATCCGTCCCTCTCCTGACAAATTTTAGCCGGCGCAAGTATAAATGGCAAGCCGCCACCGGCGAGAGACAGCGCCGCCACCGGACAAAACCACACTTATAAGCCACGGCCCACGGACAACAGCGCGACGCCCTCCTCTTCCACCCGCGCCACCACACCAGCAGGAGAGGAGGACCCTCGAGCCCGCCCGGAGCCTGGAGGAGAGTGCGCGGCCGCGGGCGGGTGGGGCAAGTACACGTTGATGGCATCTACCGCCATCCGTCCCCGCCGCCTCCGGCGGTGCCGGAGCGGAGACTGCCGCTGGTGCCGCGGCTGGCGGACGATGGCGGCGGGGGCGGAAGGGGCGAAGACTCGCGGGGAGTAGTGCGGGAGGGGCGGGAGCGGGAGCGGGAGCGTGGCGGGCATCTCGCCGAGCATCCTCATCATCGCGGTCATCGTGGTGGTGATGCTGCTCGCGTCGCTGTGCATCCACTACTTCATCCGCCACCTCTGCCGCCACGTGGGCCCAGCGGGGTCCTCCACCTCCTCCGCTTCGTCCCGGCATCAGGCGCCGCCGCTCCCGCTCGTGGCGCGCCCGCAGCGGCGGCGTCCGTGGCGCCCGCCGACGGCGGCCAGGATGGAGGAGGGAAGGCGGCGGCCGCGGCGGAGGCGGAGGCGGAGCGGCTCATCGCGCGCCTGCCGCTGTTCACGCTGTCCTCGTCGCTGGCCACGGTGCCCAAGTCGTCGCGCGACTGCGCCGTGTGCCAGAGCGCGTTCCGCGACGACGACGAGCTCCGCCTCCTGCCCGCCTGCCGGCACGCCTTCCACTCCCGCTGCGTCGACCCGTGGCTGCGCGGCAACCCGTCCTGCCCGCTCTGCCGCGCCTCCATCGCGCTGCCCCACCCGCCGCTCACCGACCTCCTCCGTGTGGAGCTCGGCAGCGTCAGCAGCCGCCGCTCCAACCCGGACGCTGCGGCCGCCGCCGTCCGCGCGTACCCGCTCCCCGGTGGCCTCTCCAACTCGGCGTCGTCGGAGTACCTCGTCGAGGAGGAACTGCAGGTCGTGCTCAAACCGAGCCCGCCCGCCGCAGCCGCCGGGTCCAGCGACCCGCCAAGCCAGCAGTCACATCAGCAGCAGCACCAGCTCTCCGCGGTGGAGCGCGGACAACCGTCGTCGTCGTCGTCGTCCGTGGGCCTGACCCCTACGGCATCGTTCAGGTCGACTGCGGAGCGGTGGAGCAGCAGGTGGAGCAACCGGTGGAGCAGCCGGTGGAGCAGCGGGCGCTGGAGCAGCCGGTACGACGCCGGCACCGTGACGGCCGCGGCCACGGCGGAGTGGTGGTGGGACATGGACGGCGGCGTGGACCCCGCGACGACGCGGCGGAGGGGACGCGGACGAAGGCACCGCGTCGTTCTACGGGTTCGTGCGGTGGCTCACCGGGGCATACTAGTAAATAGTACGGTCGTACGTACGGTGCTAGGAAAGCGGTGGAAACTTGCTTCGCCCCCTGCGGCGGCGGCGGCGGCGGCCGGCGACGGGCGGTGTTCCCGAAAGGCCCTCCTCGTCGTCTTCGTGAAACGAATCGAAATGAACTGCGTGTCTGTCTGTCCTGTCTGGCTCTTCTTTTCGGCATGCGAGCGTCGATTTTTTTTATTTTTATTTTGCTCAATTTTTTGTTTTTTCTGAGGCGGGAGGGTGGATTTCGAGGACGGAGAGATGCCTGCCTGCCCCGTTCGCGGGTTTCAAAACTGCTTCCGAATTGGAGAATGTCGGCGGGAAGAATGAGGGAATGAATTTGTGGACTTTTAGGCAGCAGATGCACAGCAACAGTCTCGGCCAATCGAAAGAAAATGGTAGAAATTTAGGGAGATTTTGCTGCATTTTGATTTGGTTTAATTTTGTTCTAGCTACTCATCATTTGTGTACGTACAGTATGTATGCATGTAGTAGGATTGCCCATTTTGCATAGCAAATAAATTAGCAAAGGTCAGGAGATAGTATTCATCAGTCTCCTACTCCATCACCTACTATGTTTATCTCAATTCTCATGCTATGGTACGCAGTGCATATCTAAGGCCTTGTTTAGATGGCTAAAGTTTAACCTTTTTTCCCACTTTCTCCCATCACATCACATTAAATACACTAAAAAGGCATATGTTTGGAGATTAAATGTAGGTAAAAAAATAACTAATTACACGGTTTAGATGTACATTCATGGGAGGCGATTCTTTTTGTTCCTAATTTCTTTCCACGATAGTATGATATTTACCACTAACAAAGCGAAAACAAACGTCTTCTGATTAATGACGATGTGACATCCTGGTTCCAAATTTTAGCCATCTAAACCAGGCCTAAGAAGGTTGATTGAAGCGAAAACTTGGACTCATAACTACTGTACCATGCACTATACTTTGAGATGAGATTGTTTATACTGCCAATGGACAGGTACAAATAGCACTGTGTGCAGAGAGTGTACTATACATAAGAAGTGCAGCAGAGAATGCAATGCACATGGGAGATAGAGGAGATGGACCAAGATTGGTGGTCCATGAGATCACGCACAAGCCTACAAGAAACTCCCTCTGAGTCCTAGTCCTGCCTCCTCCCACTGGAAAAGGACTCCACTGTCCCATTGCATCGCATCCCATGTCCTCCGTGCGCTTGGCTATCCCAGTTAGTATTAGCGCAAATAACCTGCCAAATGGGTGGTGATGATTGCTCTAACATGCTAATTAAAAAGGGCATCGTTTTGACTGTACGCGCGCTCTGGCTTGACCTGCCCTAGCTTGTCTCTCTCGTCCTTTGCTACCACTGTGGATGATGTACTAGTGAAGCTGGAGTGGACGGACGAGCTAGAGGGAGGAGAGCTCGTGTCGCTTTTGGTGGTGGAAGGCTTTGTCCTTGCTCTGGACCTCTCAACATGCAGTGAAGCTGGAGTGGTACGGGAAAGCATTGCTCAGGGTACCTTGTCAAAGCAAGTGTTGTTTCGCATGCATTGGCCTCCCTGTCTGCATGCCAATGCCCTCTTCTTTCTTTACGATCTTTTCTCGCACAGTAGCAGTAGGAACGAATATGATAATATTACTTCTACTTGTGTGAGCTGTTGCAGTCCATGCTCAGCAGCTGGCTTTTTCCCTAGCAGTGAACAGTAGGAGATGTATGGCAAGGGTGAGACAGGGAGAGCACCCAAGTACCGTACTCCATGGCTAGGCTAGCTATCGAGCGAGCAACTTCAAAACTAGGAGCACTGAAGCCGAGTGACTGACTGATGTCTTGACTTTGTTTTTCACAAGGCCATGCAAGGGAAGGGGGACAAGGGCAAGAGACAGGCCAAAAAAGCAAAAGGCCTGGCTTCTGGACTCTGCAATTTTTCCTCCTTTCTCTCCCTTTTCTTTTCCCTTTTCTTTTCAATTTTATAACTTTCCTTTCGTTTCAGCTGATCCATCCCATATATCGGTCTCTCCCCCCCGAGTGATTCTCAGTCGAGTCAAAAATATTTGACGTCGATGAACGTACACCGACTGTTGTGAGCATGGACCCATCGATCACAAAACAAACACTGGATGCATGCAACTCTACTGCACACAGGGCCATTCTACTCTCATGCATGACCTGCCTGACGAGCTGTGTTGCGGCTCTAGTCCACTGTACCAACCCTACATGCATGCCTCCTACATCTACATGTGGAGATGGTGGAGTGGACCAGAGAACTGATGCTTAACTGTGCCGGTAAAAAAGAAAAGGAGCTTGCCAGCATTTTCCTTTTTTACCTCGCATCGCATCGCATGCGAGATGCCTGGTGCTGGGGAACACCAGCAGCGCACCTCGGTGGACATGGAAGACTGCTCCTATCTTCTTCTGTCGGGCAGCAAAAATTCAACGGGGGCAAATCAGAGATCACCTCAGTTTCAGTAGTCATTAGTAGAATGGTACGTAGTGGGACACCTGTCGCCAATCAAACCCCATGGCCATGGGCCGTGGCTGAAAGCCGATGAACACAGCCACTTCTCACTGGCTAGTGGTAGTGCTCAGTTTTACAGTGCCCTGCCACACGATTCTGTCTTTCCTTTGCTCTCCAGATTAGATGTGGGCCACTAATCTAAATAGTATGCTATTAGTACCATGTAAGCATAGCTCGAAACTATTTAGATTTAGATTGAAAAGGCATCAACACAAAAACTAGTGCAAGCATAGTACACTAATCAGATTGAATCACAGGGTGTGACCTTTCCACGGTAGCGGGAGATGCTATTGCAATTGGCGAAGATACTATTCTTGATGGTACTATGAAGTCGCCAATGAGCGGTGGAGGAGCGTTCCCATTGTACATTTGCGGCCAAAATCTACTACACCTATATGGAAAACCCTCACTTAGGGATTTCTCTCGACATGCCGAGGCGCCACCTCCGGTGGCCCCACCCTTCTCTGTCACCCGGTAGTGCTCCCCGCCTACGCATGAAGAGACGTGTTAAAAGCAAAGGCCGTTGCTGCAATATGAAGCACCAACGATTCAATTGCGGCACAAAGAAACAAAACAAAACCAAAGGTCGCCCCTTCAATGCCACTGACTCTTCGCACGACCGATGCTTTAAGAGACCGCAGCTAAGCATTGAAGCACGCGGCTGATGATAGTATTTATATGTTGGATTCCTATGGCCAAAACAATTTGTCTCCCCATACGCACCTCCCAAATCGATTCAATTGCAAAAGACAAAGAAACAGATCTAGAAGCATACTACTAGGGGTGGTAAATGACCCTTTAATTTAGCATAGCAAATTTAAGGATCTGGTCAAACTTAGGATCGCATCGTAAAAACTATACAATTTTGAAATAAGAATGAAAAGAGCCAAGTGAGATTGTGAAAGAAAGCAAAAGAGCTGGATCCATTATCACCCCTACATACTACCGATCGATCATTTGCACAGCTATTTTACATATTGCTGCGATAGATGTGTGAACGCAAAGGGTATGTAGGCAGTGCACTTTGTTGAACCTTATGCGCGCGCATGAGAGTTAATTACGTTGACAGTGTTGAGTCAGTGTCGAGACAAACACAAACAAAGAAAAAGAACAGTCTACTGCTAGCTAAGCTATCCGTCGTCATAATCAAGCGCCCCGGCGGCCGGCCGTTTCTTTCCCGCCACTCCACTACTACCCAGTCCCGGTCGTCCATGGATCGGTGACGCTCTCTTTTTCCCTGGGTCGCCCACGCCTTCCTCGCCTCGATGTTGAGCTTCGTCATGCATGCCGCACTGCCCTCTCCGGTCTTTGCATCATCACGTACGCACGCACGTACCATCGATGATGCACCTGCTACTGAAACCACGAGACAGCATAATAAGCAAGTTAGTAGCTACCCTCCTCCGTCCCAAAATAAACGATGTTTTGAGTTTTTCGTGCCACAAGTTTAACTCGATTTGTAAAAATACGTAGAAGATTTAAATCAACAAATAAATTTGTTAAAAACTATTAAAAGATCTTTCCAATGATACTAATTATGTAATATAAATATTAATCCTATTTTAATATATAATTACCGGCGCAGATGTTTCTGAAAGCGAAAACGTCGTTTATTTTTTGGGACGGAGGGAAGTAGGCCAGATGCTACGTCCCCCTCTGACATCTATCTATCTAGCTCATTGTTAACAATATATTCAATCAGCTTTGTTGACCAGATGATTGATCGATCCTCCTAACGCCAAAAAAGAAAAGATAAAAGAAAAGAAAATATACTGTACATATCTTTGTCAGCACCAATAAGAGCAACCTAGAGTACGTGTTAGACTAACCTTCGCAATCAAATAAAAATCTTGAGCTAATACACTTGTAACGTGCCATCGATTTGCCGTCGTTGATACATGGAGGTTTGGCTTGGTATATCTGTCGTCTTTTGGTTTAGAAAAGTCTTAAGACTTTTTAGTCTCATGGACTAATAAAAATAGTCTCTCTAAGAGAGTCTTTTTGAGACTAATAGAAAAAAAAGTCCCTATCTGTTTGGTTTCTCAAGGTTTTTTTTTAGTCTCAGGGACTAAGAATTCCCTCAACCATGACTTGTTGTGCAAGTGATCTTCGTCGTAACTTCCATGGTACGTGTTGCGTGTGCAGTTAAACGACCAGGACTTTGAGTCCACGTACGAGTCGTCGATCGTTTATCCAAAATCGTCCAATGACGCCGCGCGCATGAATGAATACAGTGTATAGCACCGAACTCCCACAGAAAGGCAAGCAATTAAACAATCTCATCAGCGGCCGGTATCTACGCAAGCTATGTATCATATCCCGGCGACGGCGACACTCATCACGAACGAACCTAACGCGGCCTCCTTAGGACAGTTCATGACGATCACGGATTTCGTTTGATTGTTTTTTATTTTCTCAGTAGAAACTGTGGAACTACATATGACTGTACTACTCCATGGGCCCGTGTGCCAAAGTCATGCACGCACCTGCGTGGGAGGACACGTACACTGCACGTGCTAATTCTTCGTGACAGCGACATCGTCTTATCTATAGCTACAACAGCTGGTGGTGTATATAACTATATGCGCGTCTTCGTCTAACTAGTTGCAAGACAGTACTTGTAGTATGCACTTACACAAGTTACAAGCGACCAGCTAGCGTAGCAGTATATATACTGTGTGCGCCCTGTGTATATATAGACGATATGGTTCAGAGTACTACGTGTACCAGATCTGGCTTGAATGTTAGCGTACGAACAACGAAGTAGTAGGGCCTGGCTAAGCAAGTCTTTTGGTCCTCTCCCAACTGAGAAGTGCTGTAGCGCATACGTACAGTAGAGCAAGCCAAGCGGTGCATCAATGCGTGGCAGAAAAGCTAGGACCGGCCGCAAGAGCGGCAGCTTGTGTTTACAGCGAGCGTCTACGTGATCCGTGAAGGCAGACACCGTGGATCTACGTGCATCAATGCACGCCGCAGCGGACCGCCACGCTAGCTCGATCCGTGCTGGCCCCTCCTGCACGCGTTGCGGCTGCCTATACCCCCACCGGCCGAGGGAAACTAACATCTCTAGACACATCTAAAATGGTACGAAAGAGTTACAGTTAAGACACTGCTAGAAGGGATGATAATTCTAAATTCTTCCTAGTTGCTAATGGTAAACACAGGAAACAAACACATCTACCACTGGTACATAAATGCTTTTTATGTGGCGGTCGATTTTCATTTTACGCGGGCAAGATAAGAGCCCGCCACCAATGAAAGGCAACGGTAAATCGTTGATTTCGGCGGGGGGTAGACTGCCCGCCACGGTTAATGGAGTTAACCGGGCAGCGATACAATGCCCGTCACGTAAAAAAATAAAAATAAAAATAAAAACTCGAACAGTCACGAAGCTCATCCACTACCGCCGAGCCCATCTAGGTTCCAAAGCCATCCTATTTCAAACGCCACCGCCGATTCATCCGTTGACGGAAGCGCCATCCGCCGCCGCTGATGCCGGATCCGCGCCGCTCCGCCATCGATCCGCTGGGAGGGAGCGCGCCGCCGCCAAGCCCATCGATCCAGCCGTGGTCGGAGGCGCCGGATCTGTGTGGTGCACGACGCCGCCGATTCACTTGCGCCGCCAGATCCGTGTCGCCGTGTTGGGTAGGAGGCGCCGCCGCAGCTCGGCAGGCGCCGTGCTCGGGAGGAGGAGCCGCCGTGTTTCGGTAGAGGCGCCGCCGCGTTTCTGGAGAGGAGGAGGTCGCCGCGCTCGGGTAGGGAGGCGGCTGCCGCGTCAGCTCGGTAGGAGGAGGCGCCGAGAGGGGAGCGAGAGGACTCAAGGGAGAGGGAGTGGGCGCCTTTGAGGGGAGAGGATGGGGAGGGCTGGGTGACGGATTTGGGGAGCCGGGCGGCGGATTTGGGGAGGAGGGGGGCTGGAGAGGGGAAGGGGAGAGCCGCGGATTTGGGGGAGGGGATCGGCGATCGAGCGCGTGAGGAGGGGGGAGGCCGGCGGTCGACTCGGAGTTTCGGAGAGAGAGAGAGAGGTGGTTGAGTTCCAAACCCTAAGTATCGTATTTATACGTGGAGTTGCTATTGCTTAAGATGGGGTGCTTATCGCCACTATTCTCCGCTATGGCCTTTAGGACGCCCCGCCACGGTGTTTGATTTTCGCGGGCGGGCACCTCTTAGACACTCCCGCCACGAAAAATACACTATTTTCTCGTGGTGGGGCGTTAAGGTGCCCGCCACGCAAAAATCGGCTTTTCCGTGATTTCGCAAAAAGTGCCCGCCACGAAAATAATTCTCGACGTGGCGACGCATTTACCGCGATGATAAAGCAAATTGTGTGCCCGCCACTTTAAAAAGATTTTCAGTATCACGAAAAATCATTTCGCTACTAGTGTACCAACTATAAAATGAAAATGGCGCTCTAGTTGGAGGTGATCAATTAAGGATGCATATCACCCAATATTATAAGGGCCTCTTTGGATCACCGGAGGAAACACATATCTCTCTCATGGATGATCTCGACCCATGATATTCCTCAAGTGACACAGAGGAAAAATGATGTGCTTGTGGCTGAATTTACCGAAACCGAGGTCGAGAGGCGGTTTTCCAAATGGAATATAATAAAGCACCCCCACCGGATTGTTTCCCCCGCTGAATTTTACCAAGTTTTTGGTCAATAATTAAAGATGACCTTATGGCTCTCTTTTTGGACTTCCATAAAGAGGATTTAAATCTCTATAGCCTAAATTTTGGGATCATCACCCTCATCCCAAAAAAAGTTCTTAAGCTACAAAAATTCAGCATTATAGGCCAATATGTGTTCTTAATGTCGACTTTAAAATTTTTACTAAAGTTGGCACAAATAGGTCAATAAAGTAGCCGTTGATATTTCTTACACGATCCCAATTAGAAAGGCGAAAAGAAATATATGGGAAACCGACCTAGAAAGGAGAGGTCGATGGATGGCCCCACCCGCGGCCTAGCCTAGTTGGCACCGGTGGCCGCCCGGTGGCATGAGTCCTGTCGACGCTCCGGTCGGCCGGCCAGAATTGCATGTTCTCCCCCCAACGGCTCCATTTCATGGTGGAGCCTATTTATAACCCTTTGGCCGCCATTGCTCTCTCTTGGACATTTGAATCATTGCTAACACACTAGAGCCGAGCAACAACCCTCCCTCTCTCTCATTCTTGCTTGTGAGCTTCATTCTTGAGAAAAGAGGTGATCCAAGTGCATGTGCATCGAAGTTCTTGCATCTAGAGGCACTTGGGGATCAAGTAGAGCCGGTTGGTTTCTTGTTTCTCTTGGAGACACCGCTCCTAGCCTGGGCTTGGTGATTTGGTGGAGTTGTTGGCAAGAAAAGGAGATTGTTCATGGCCACCTCCGGGCAAAATTGTGAGAGGATCACGCACTCCTCGTCGGAAGACAAAGTACAAGGAATACATTGCTCGTGTCTTGGGTACCTCACTTGTGAGTGGTGTGTTGAGGCTAGCAAGGGCACCGCCTAGCTCAAACACCATCCTTGTGTTGGTCGGCACAACCGAGAGTAACTTGTCGGTGTACAAGCAAACTCCGGGTCAACACATCGACGTGTCTCTTGTCTTGGTGATTGGTTCATCGTCTCATTGTATTGATTGGTTCATCCTCTTCCCAGTGATTGGTTCATAGCCTCTACAAGTCGGTATAACAAGCTCTCTCACTTGCAATTACATTCCTAGTTTATTTTGTGTAGAGAGCTAGCCTTGTCTTGTGTAGTTGTTCTTGCTAGCATAAGGTTCTTATTAGGATTGCTCACTAGTTAGAGTAGTGACATAGCTCTTGTGTGGCATAGAGATCATAGAATATATTTAGTAGAGGCTTGCAAGACAATAGAGCTAATGCAAACCGCTTTCTGTAGTGTTTTATACTAATCGGTTTGTTTAGTTGAGCTTGTAGAAAATTTTTATAGGCTATTCACACCCCCCTCTAGCCATCTAGGACCTTACAAAATATGCCGCCTTGTTCTTGTTCGATTCGATTCCTCCTTACGTTCTTGTTGTAGATTTCTACCTTTGGTTCTAGAACATAATGATTGGTATTCGGGGAATAAGTAAGAGAGGTGTGTACTTTGTTCTTGAAAGTGAATTTCTCCCTCTTCCTTTGATATTGAAAACAATCTTCGCATTGTCTGCGTAGATGACAGACTTTAGCCGAGCATAAGAATGGTCTCCACCGAGTATGATTGTTGCTCTTTCATTTCTTCCAAAGTCTACCACCTGCGAGGTCTCGTCTGACGGCACGTATGAGCCTCTCGATTCCCACACACACGTCTTCAAGGATTCCCTCGGGATAAAGAATGATTGATCCGCAAAGCCGCAAGCACATATTCGCTTTTCCAAAGTGGTTCACTATAAATCTTTTCATAAATTACCTTGGGTAGTATGTTGACGCTTGAGCCAAAATCACGAGAGAGCATTGTCAAATGTGTTGTCCAATCTTGATTGTAATGACCGGCCTCCCCGATCTTCCTTTTAGGTGGCATCGAGTCATCCAACCAACAAAACCTTCTTGAGGTCTCTCTATAGTAACGACCGCATTATAAATATCGACAAAGGTTTGCAGTTTCTAATTCTTCCTTCCGGCTTGCCCCTAATCTTTCCCCGGTGTGGTTAGTGGAACAGATAATCGTGAAATCTGAGATTCTATCATCTTATTAAAGCCGTGGCCGATTCTTTATAGGTGAAGAAAGCTTTCTAAACGCAGTATTAATAAGTTCAAGAGCTTTATCATTAGTTGCTATCTTTCTTGACAGATTCTCCATAGTCTTACCTTGGTTAACAACAAGGTCTCTCAAAGAAGGTTGATAAGTATTAAAAATTGTTACCCTGGATTGTTACCTTGATAATTACCTTGATAGTTGCTTTGATAATTGGGCCTCTGTTGGTTCCAACCTTGATTCTCGCTGAGGACGGAAATTATTGTTGTTATTGATGAAATTGATGTCCTCCGTGATCTCTGGACAATTCCTACCAATGTGGCCTCGTGTTTCCACATTCTTCACACGCCATACGTGAGTCTTGAATTTGCATGATCTGCTTGGGTTGAGGATCTCTATCCTCGAGCTTCTTCATGATAAGGTCCATTTTAGCGAGATAGCATATCTACTTCTTTAAGTTGGTGCAATCCTCTCTTGCGAGATTGACGTTCTTCACTCCAACCTTGGTTGGAAGCCATCTTCTCCACAAGTTCTCGTGGCACGAGTTAATGTAAGTGATAAGAAAGCACCACCAAATGCAAAGATCCATAGTTTCACGAGCACCGAACAAGCCCATGATAGAAAGTCCGCATCAACGACCACTTCTCCATCCCATGGTGTGGACATTCTCAAATGTATTCTTGGAAACGCCCCATGCTTCCGGACTCGATTCATCATGTTTGTGTTGAAAATTGGATATCTTCCCTCTTAAGGCATTTGTCTTGCCTACAGGAAAGAACTTCAAAGAAAAAGGCCGTGGAACAAATATCCCATGTTGTATTCTTATCTTTTGTAGCATAAAACCATTGCTTAGCTCTTCCCAATAGTGAGAATGGAAAGAGACGGAGCAAGATTGCATCTTCTGATACATCCTTCATAGTAAATGTGCCGCAAATCTCCGGGAAGTATTGGAGATGAGCATTAGCATCTTCGTGTGCCTTTCCACAAAATTGACTTGCTTGCACCATGTTGATGAGCCTTAGCTTAAGCTCAAAGCCTTTGTCTCCAACCCTCTACCTTCGGACCAACGAGAATGTTGTCCGTGGTTGGAGCCGGGGAACTCACGGCGTCTTGGTTGCCATAGCTTCAAATTCGGATGTCAAGTCTCTAGTAACTTGATTAACTTCCGATTCAGTAGGTTTTGGATTCTCGGATGATGATGATGATGATGATGATGATGATGATGATATAGGTCTTTGGAGTTTGTCCGAGTTTTGCTCTTGCCTCGCTTTGATTAATTTTTTAGGATCTTCAATAAAATTTTCTCGAAGGTTCCAATTCATACATATATTTTTCCCTCGCATAAGATCAAAACAAAATAGAGAACAGGGGTGAACCTGTTTTGAGTATGTGATAATGGGTTCTCAATGCATTAGGTGATGTAAGGGATCTCTCCGTTTCCTTATATGATGTGTTCATAGGATTTTTGGCTAGCACCCCTTCTAACTAGAAAAGTCGGAAACAATACTAACTTAATAGGAGTAACACTTTCTAAGTTTTGGCTAATACCCTTCCAAACTAGAGAAAGCTAGAAAGAAGCACTAGAAAAACTTTTGAAGTTTTGAAAACATCTTTTCAAAATTTTGAAAGATTGACTATGCTCTCCCAAACTAGGAAAGTTTTGAAAAACAAAGTCAAGAAAAAATATTTTTCTAAATAGACTACGCCTTCCTTTTCGCCGAAATGCTTGTTGATATTTCTTACACGATCCCAATTAGGAAGGCGGAAGAAATATATATGAGAAATCTATCTAATCATATTAGCTTGGATATGGGATTAACCTAATGATCCAACAAAGCGGAGTTAGGCGGTGTTAGTAGTGGGATGTAAACTTAGCATCATTATCCATAGTGGAATTAATCTCACCGTGATATGTACTCAAGGTAT
This sequence comes from Hyparrhenia diplandra, assembly GCA_015847255.1. Taxonomy (NCBI): domain Eukaryota; kingdom Viridiplantae; phylum Streptophyta; class Magnoliopsida; order Poales; family Poaceae; genus Hyparrhenia; species Hyparrhenia diplandra. Next base: position 254,341 of record JADLZK010002253.1, on the reverse strand, counting down.
ACCACTCATTTCTAGGCATTACCTATACACTAGTCTCTGTCACCCTAGCAATAACGCTCAAAGAAATGCGGGGCATGGTATTCTTGATTGGCCTTGATAAAAGAATGAACATGATATCTCGCAGCGCATAGAAATACCAATTGTAGCACTTCACCGGAGTAATCCGTATCGTATTTATATTTTACCACGAAGGAAGAGAGTCTATGGAAAGTAGAGAGAAAGGATATCTAATGATTTATATTGTGATTTGATTATGAGATCCACCTTATATTATTGTAATGCGTAGTAGCCATATGCATCTAACATTACTCAACAGATAAGTCACAAAGATAAATATAATTATATAAATGATAAATACCCAAGTCTAAGATCATCATATGCCACTAGTATCATACGAGCTATTAACATGTTATAGAAAGAATAGAATGAATATTCCTAAGATACTCCTAATCATATATGTCAAATGAATACTACAATTAGTGCAATACATCTAGCTATCATGGCAAGGTTGGATTACTTCTATACATGGCAAGCATTACCAATAACAAAACCAAGGACCTAAACTTGATCATTACCGTAATAATAAACTCGACTAGTCCTACATTCTGAGGGTGGATTCCAAAGGACTCAACAGACCACAATTCCCCGCGATCTACCACACGGCCGAATGTAGGGTGCAATTGCGGATAAACGTTGTATAAACACCACATTTACACATTGCTTATCACCCACGTAGTGATCATCTATATGGATGCTATACAATTCCATGCATAAAATATAAAGCAATCTTACTAAACTAAACATATAATCATAGCAAGCATAAACACATGTCAATAAGAATATAATAATTATATAGATCAAAGCCATAACAATTGTATTCTAAATATAAGAGTACTTACAGATCGAATACAAGAGAGAAGTCTCAAGAACGATGATCCTTGCTACTTCTTGACTATCGTGAACTCAAGATGAACTTGATCTTCAACTAGAACTAGCTAGATAGCTAATTACTTCTAGTATGAACTAGGGCTTAGGTCTAGACTTGGCCGGACTAGATGGGTATGAGTTGATGAATGAATATGATAATGAAATTGTTATCGACCCGGGTCACCGGTCTTCTTATATAGTAGTTGGCGATGAACGCCAACCCTTGGATCAAACCGACCTTCAACAACGGTGTAGATACAACCTCAAGGTCGGTGGTAAACCGACCTAGAAAGGAGAGGTCGATCGATGGCCCCACCGGGCGGCCGCCTAGTTGGTTACCGGGCGGCGCCGTGGTGGCATGCCACCTCGGCTTCCCGTCTTTTTCTCGGGGCCTCTCGGTATCTTCTAGAATGTTTTAGTCCACTTTTTGGGTTGAGTTACTTCACGGTCAAGTCTTATCTTCATATGTCTTGTATATTCCGCAACTTTCTCCATTCTTCTCTCGCAATTATCTATCAAGTCCCCTGAAAGTCACGTAATACCAAAACTTGTGGAATTATGTTAGTTAGACCCCTAGACTTATGTTTGGTCTTTGACTTGAGCCCTTATTTCATGTTATTTATCTTATAAAATTATGCTATAACAGGTGTCAACAAGAGCTCGGACGGTGGTTAGTCCGACTCAAACACCCTTTATGCAAGGGTGAAATATAATGGAAGGTGTCATCATCCTCCACGAGACCATCCATGAACTTCATACCAAGAAAAGAAACGGGGTTATTTTTAAAATTGATTTCGAAAAGGCCTATGATAAAGTAAAGTGGTCTTTTCTTCAACAAACTCTACGCATGAAGGGATTTTCATCTAAATGGTGTAGATGGATTGAACAAATGGTTACGAGAGGTAGCGTAGGGATTAAAATTAATGATGATATTAGTCCCTACTTTCAAACTAAAAGAGGCTTACGCCAAGGAGATCCGATATCTCCAATCTTATTTAACATCGTAAGGTCGATATGCTAGCTCTCATTATTAAAAGAGCAAAATCCGATGGACAAATAAGTGGTGTTATTCCTCATCTAGTTGATGATGGATTATCTATTCTCCAATATGCAGATGACACTATCATCTTCCTTGATCATGACCTAGAACAAGCAAAAAATATGAAACTTTTTGCTTTGTGCCTTTGAGCAATTGTCGGGTTTAAAAATAAATTTACACAAGAGTGAAATCTTATGCTATGGTGCTGCCAAAGAGATGGAGGACGAATATACCTCTCTTTTGGGTGCAATGCTTGGTGATTACCCCTTTAGATATCCGGGCATACCTATGCATCACAGACAACTACTCAATTCTGAGTGGTATAAAGTAGAAGAAAGATTTGAGAAAAAAACTCTCTTGTTGGAAAGCTAGATACTTGTCTTAGGAGGTCGTTTGGTGCTCCTTAATTCAAGACTTTAGCAGTCTTCTCATGTTTATGATGTCCTTTTTAAAATTTCGAAAGGAGTTTTAAAAAATCTGACCATTTCGGATCAAGATTATTTTGGCAAGGATTTTCCTAAAAAAACATAAATATCGGCTTGCTAAATGGGACATCCTTTGCTGACCTAAAGATCAAGGCGGCTTAGGCATTCCGGACCTTCGCATACAAAATAAATGTCTTCTAGCAAAATGGATTGTTAACTTGCTTAACACCGAAGGTATGTGGCAAGATCTCTGAAAAACAAGTATCTGAGGTCTAAATCCTTATCGCAGGTTAAAGCTAAACCATATGATTCCCATTTTTGGAGGGGTCTTATGAAAATTAAAAATGAAGTCTTAACTAATGGCACTTTTTCTATCAAGGATGGATGTGCTACGCGGTTTTGGGAAGACACTTGGGTAGGTGACATGTCTTTCAAAGATAGATACCCTTCTTTATATAATATAGTGAGAGATCCACATGCAACGGTGGCCAAAGTCATGGCATCACGACCTTTTAATATTTCCTTTAGGAGGACGTTGCTCGGATCCAAATTGAGAGACCTGGTCTAATCTTGTAGCACGATAGCACCTTTTAATTTAGTAGATGGGTCGATTCATTCATGTGGAACCTAACCAATTCGAGGTTGTTTACGGTCCGCTCAATGTATCCGAAATTGATTAATACCCATCAACCTTTCGGACATAAGAAAAATCCGAAAGATTAAGATTCCTCTAAAAATTAAGATTTAACCTTTCGCACATAAGAAAATGCGGAAGATTAAGATTCCTCTAAAAATTAAGATTTTCCTCCGGTTTTTACAAAAAAGAGGCGATCTTAACTAAAGACAATCTCGCTAGGAAAAATTAGAAAAGCAAAAAAAATGTGTTGGCTGTAAGTTGGATGAATCAATACTAATCAACCCGCATCTATTAGACATTTATTTGCTTCTTGGCTCTCTAATCAGAATACTAAGATTAGAGATATGATTTGGGTTGGGGTTGTTGCTATGTGCTTGGGCCATGTGGAATACCATAATGACATCTTTTTTAATAGAATTAGATATAACTCTATTCTCGCAGGTTATTTTCGAGGGGAACATACGGTTACCTTTCAAGCACAAATTGCGGCGTGGATCGAACACAACAACAAGAACTTACTATCATCGTTGAGCACCAAACTTGAGATGGTCTCGTTATAGTAGGCTAACGGTGGTTGGAAGCACTTATATAGGTTGTGCTAGTTCTTTGTTCTTATTTTTGAGCAGTTGTCGCTCTTTTTTATAAACTCTGTAATAATTGGGCTGTGTACGTCTCGGACGTAGAGGCTGGATATTTTATTCATTATCTAAAAAAATATGTCAAGATACAAAGTAAAATGAATGTACCAAAAAATTAAAGCGCCTTATAATTTAAAATGGTAATAAGGATCAGTGATGGAGATCTATGGTTTCAATCGAGAAGCCTCCCAAGAGCTCGCTTTCGAAAAAAAATCGAGAGGCCTCCTTATTTCTCAGCCCCATGAAATGATAAGAATTCGTGTGGGTGTAAGGATAAGAAAGAAAGAGAGTGGAGAAGAGAGCTCCCTAGTACGTAGTACATTCTTTAGCCTTAGCCTAGAACTAAAATTGCTTCCACGAAGGTCAAATCTAAGATTTAAGGATTGGCTATTAGAACGATCTAACCAACTCAGGTAGAGACACGTTGACACCTTCATCTGATATTTGGTGGTGGAATTATAAAGATCAATTGGTTAAAAGTGTACAATGTAACCATGCAAGAGCTCACTAGAAAATTGGACATATATGTACTGCTCTTTTGTACATTAATTGGTGTATTTCGTATATGTATACATAATATACTACTGTTTTGTATAAATTTTAGGTATGGCAATAGCCATACCTCGCCAAATAGTTTCTCTATGAAGTTGTTAGTTCGTAATAGTCAATTAGATCCGTCTTGTAACATGCATATGCAGAAGGTCTTTAGAGAAAACTAGATGCCTATGAAAATTCCTGGCGGTTGCTAAATTTTTTCATTAGAAAAAGTTGGGAACATCTTCAACTATTGTCAAGGTCTTTGCTTATAAATTATTGAATAACATTTCAACCACTGTTTTGTTTCTTGAAAATTGTCGGACAACAGTTGTTTAAGTCTTTCTTTAAAATTATAGGCAATATTTTGAGCCACTGCTTAGGTCTCTTCATTAAGAAATTCCAGGCAACATTTGCACTAACTTTTTTTAGATACAAGATATAACACCAACGTATTTTTTTGGAAAATGTGGTAAACAGTAACATGTGTAACTCCAAATAAGATTGTTATAAAAATATATTTAGTGCTTAATCTAATGATACCTGTTATGCACCATAATTTTAATATTTTGTTTGTATATTTTATCAAATTTAAAAATATTTGTCCTCTTAACACACTTTTTTTTTTTTGTTTTTTTTGAGCAAAACCTCTTGACACTCTTTTTTTGTGAGACTTAGGCGTAGTAATATCTATATACGTCTTAAATAAAGAGAAAATTTCTTGTGTTCATCTTTTTTCCGTCTACCCTCTCCGTGGGCCTAAAGCGTCTAGGAAAAATTGGCAAGCACGCCCGGACTTGGTTATCGGCTCGTGGCATGGGCCACACCTGAACATGGTCATCGGCTCATGGCATGGGCTGCATGGGCTCAGCGGGCCTGGTGGCGTCGTACCCAACCTCCTGCCAGTATGCGATCAGGTTTTTTTAAAAAAAAATTGCTTCCACGCGTAGATTGGAGATATCGAAGTCTGCCCCAACGTCAATTTCTAGCCGGCCCTAGCCTGAAGTCCGAACAAATAATGGCCACGTAATAAAAGGGCAATCGGTAGCGGTGATAGACATGCATATGCATGCGCAGCAGCTGAGGCAACAATCCAGAACTGGCCATGTGCGAGCTAAATTAAAAAAAAAAGAGAATGTTAAATCATAAGAGCCATGTGCTAAATTAGAAAAAAAAAAAGAGAGTGGTGAACGCCCTCCCAAAATAAATCAACTATCATATCATGAAAATATTTAGTTCTTCTTTTTGAACATTGTATATGCCCGTGACCCATCGAAGATTAATTAATTCTTTTATCTCATAGAAAAATAGTGTGGAACAACCCTTTTAATAGTTGACTGGCCGAGCCCAAGTGCATGAGCATGTGTGTGAGGACGTGTGATTTGTTTTTCCTATTTATCAAAGTGCATGCGCATTTAGATTTAGATGAATATAGTACTTTCCTTGTAGTTCACTTTGGCTTTTCTAGATACATTGATTTTTGTGAATGCACCTAGTTATACACTATATCTAGATACTTAGTAAAACAAAATGGATCTAGAAAAGCTAAAGTGAACTACAATTTAAACAGAGGGAGTACTCACTTATTTCAGTGGAGTTAATCTCTAATTCGCTGCTCATATGTATGATTGATATTTTATTAGATCTGTATTTATTATAGGGTTTGAAATATTGTTAAAACTATGGTTGTTCCAATTAAACCAAATAAAGATAGCTAGCTTTTAGACGATTGCATGATATCTATTTTAATATACCTACTAATAAAGAGAAAAAATTTTTGTCCACCCTTTTTTTCTATCTGCGTTCTGTCTCTGCATATCCGTTTCAGTCTCTGTCTCTATGTATTCACCGTAAAATTGACGTGCTAAGAGAAATTAAGAGCGGGGCAAGAATAGAGAAAAAGACGGAGTTCCAGATGTAAACATAAAAGGTGGAAGGACCTTGATGGTTTTTCAATAGATGAAATATGCATATTGTCGGTCTCGCATATTAACGGTAAAAGTGAGGTACACCGAACTCCTTATCAATACAAATCATAGATTAAATTATATATTTTATGTGTCATTGAATAAAGTCACGGAACTCAATATCTAAACCTGTCTACACACAGATAGTATGGAAATTAAATAAAGTTATAATATATGAGAGCATCTCCAACGAGTGTTGCATATGAGTTTGGCATTTGCATTTTTTGCCAAAAGTCTAGAAAACAATGCTCCAACAGTTTTGCAAATCCTTTTGCATTATAGTGAGTTTGGCAAAATCAGGTCCTCCTTTGGCATTTTTGCCAAACTTGGGAGCTTTGGATTTCTTCGCGTCGCGTCACTTGCATGCCCGACGATGGCAACTTGCGAACAGGATCCCATGAGGAACCAACAACCGCTCCCTCCCTCGGCTCCACTTTTCCCATATGCCAAACCAAAAAATAGCAAACCGTTGAGGAAGCCTTTTTTTTGGCTTGGCATTTAGAATGAGGAGTTGACAAACAAATTAAATGCCAAATCAAAAATACCGTAACTGTTAGAGATGCTCAGTAAATACTCCCTCCGCTCCATTTCATTTGCAACTATGGGAAGCGTGTCCGTCAAACCGACTAAACTTTGACTACGTTTGTAGAAAATACGTTCAACATTTATATCTCCAAATAAATTTGTTAAAAACTAGACTTAAAGATCTTTCCGATGATACTAATTACTTAGTATAAAATTTTTATATATTTTAATAAATAATTGCCGGCAGCTTTAAAAATACTCGTTTTTCTCGAAGCGAGAATTGCAAGTTTTCGGAATGTAGGGGAGTATATCTATCCGCTGCAAAGTAGAAGGAAAAATCTATTAAATTAGATTTTATACTTTGATACATATTTAATAGATATTGTCATATTATTCTTAACATTAACTTATAGATAGAAATTGTGGTTATCAAAAAGTAAATTATAGATTTTAAATTTTTATAAAATGGTAAAATATAAATAATGCAACACTCATGTACTTATTAATTTTTGATTTTTACACCCGTTGCAACGATACAGGGCGTATTTGCTAGTATATATAAAATGACAAAAGGAAATCAAGCATTGTTCGGGCCCATTGTTGTACGGTACCATTAGGGCCGTTATTCAGCAGTGGCGTGTTAGCGCCGTCGTGCCCGTACGCCCGACCCGACTCCCCGTAGCCTGACCAGAAGCCCGCCCGGCCGCCGTCTTGTTCCTCGGCTCGGCCGCCCCGCCGCCACCGCCCGCCCCGCCGGTAGGCCCTGGGCCCGCCGGCGGCGTCGGTCCCTCCCCTCCCCTCCTTCCTTCTCCCCGCGAAAGCGAAGAACCTAACCCTAACTAACTCGGCTGAGCTCCCTTCTTCCCAGCTCCCCGCCGCCTACCAGTACCATCCAAATGGGTCTCTCCTCCCCGGGCTCGGCGGCGCCCCCGCGCCGAAGCTGCCAGCCGAGGCCGCGCCGCGTGTCGACGGCCGCGGCGAGCCGAGCCTTCTATGGCGGGGGAGGAAGGAGGGGAGGGAGTCGGCTGGGGCGGGCGTCTCCACCCTAAAGCGACGGCGAGGTGGCGGCGCCCCTAAAGTCGGGCGAGGTGGCGGCGACGACGACGGGACGCTGGAAGACGACTCGGCTGGCGTCGACTTCGCGTCGAGAGGAGGAAGGAGGAGAGGACGGGCTAGGCCGGGCTTCCATGGGCCAAAAAAAGGCCAAAAGGGCCGAATTTGAAGGGGTGGTCGGCGGATGGTTAACTGCCGTCCACCTCCAGCAGGCCAGCACGAAAAGTATTGGGGCCGAACCAAACGAAAATTGATGGAAAGCTAAAGCCCCTCCACATCCATAAGATTACAGCCCATTTTGAGATACAGGCCCAACAAGAAACTTTGGAAGTATCGAGAAGGAATCCATCATCAGTGAAAGAGCAGATAAGACGACGGCCGAGCGACGCAACTATCCCCAACGGAACAAGCCTTCGACCTTCGTCCTTCTGGAAGTTTCCACGCCCCTTACCCTCGTCTCCACTCCAATGGCGCCCTCCGTCCTCGCCGCCGTGTCTGCCTCGCCCTTCCTCCTAGCCGGCAGCGGCAGCAACCGCAGGCCCCTGGGCGCCGCCTCTACCCGCCGGGCCGGACTGCGTGTTGCCGCGCTTAAGCACGACCCTGCCAAGGTGTGTGGGCTCGCTGCTGCGACCATTCATGCGCTCTGGTTTTGAGTCTTCAAGGTCTTTTGTGTGGGATTCGTTGTGTAACCTAACGGTTTGGTGCTTGTTTTTTTGGGGGCAGGTGGCGCCGCAGAACGACCGGGTGCTTGTCCGTCTCCAGCAGATCCCTGAGGTCTCTCCGTTATCAACATTGTCTCTTTTTTGTGCTGCTATTTTGTTTTGTTTAGATTTGTTCGTTGCTACTAATTGTTGGTTTGCTGCTCTTCAAGTGGAATAAATCCTTAAATGTGCTTATTTCAGTTTGTAATAAAGTGAATGCTCCGTATACACATTTAGTGTATGAACCATCATTGTATATATCAGAAAAATGCAGGAAGTCTTTGATTAAATAAGGTCATGCTTGCTGATTTAAGATTTAGGAATTTCCATTGGAAGTTGCGATTGACAGGGAAGTTAAGTACTAAGGTGGCTTAACAGGACTCAGGTGAGGCTTGTTGGATAAATAAACCCTCCCCATGTGATTAGTTCATTTCCCTATCAAATCCACATGTGTACATCGTAAGCGTGCTAGTTACTCTGAATTTGAGAGCAACTCTCGTCAATTTGGTTTTGAAATGTCTTAGGGAAGTCTGAGTTTATTTAGGAAGTGGTATAATTGATTTACTGAAGCTTACACACATGCATTTCCTACCTACTCCAATTGCAGTATCTGTTCTGCACCGCATATAGATATTGTTGTACCCCTATCATTAAGTGTGGTTAGTTTGTCATGTTAGCAGGGCCTTGTGCCCCTGTCATTTTAAAAATGTAGAAGGAACTGTTGCACTCTTCCTTTTCTGTAGCTGAATTACTGTACAATCCTATGGAACTGTATTACAGGAGTACACATGCCTCTGCTGAAGTTTTAGAAGTTGATGCTTTTTATATGGTTAATCTGACAAAATTTTTTATTCATGCAGAAATCTGCTGGTGGTGTATTGCTACCGAAATCCGCTGTTAAGTTTGAGAGATATCTGATGGGTGAGGTGAGATCTTAAAGGGACTACTATCTATTCTGTAACTATTTTTCATCAGGATATAGTCCCATAACATTGTATTATTCATGCTAGATTCTATCGGTTGGTGCTGATGTCAGTGAAGTTGCGGCTGGGAAGAAGGTACGCAGCATTTTGTGACACAACTCTTATTCATGCATGCCCACACACTCACTTGAGCCAACAAGAAGCATCTTGTACTTTGCATGTGAAGTGTGTTTATACTTTATTAGAGAACAATTTATCATATGATGGCACATTGAGCTTTGTAGTTTTTCTCTTGTATAGTCTTACCATTCCATTTGATTGCTTATCTTGGTTGATGGAACTATTGAAATTTTGGACGTATGAAGAGTGGATATGTTTCTGAAACAAATACATTGTGCTAACTTGTAAGCTCCAACCATTATGACATTGTCTGTTACTGATACTGAAATACACTGCCCTTGTCTATTGTTGCCCAGCGATGGATATTTTTATTATGTTAATTCTTACAGTTTGCATAGTCCGTCGAATGTGTTTTTACCAAAGTACAATGGCTACTATCATGTACATTACTCTAACCAGTTTGCACTTGCAGGTTCTCTTCTCAGACATCAATGCTTATGAGGTAAACTGACTGATTTCTGCTTAGCTGAAAAGAATCTGACCTTGTCTTGAGGCCTACATTTTCTGATTCAACTTATCTGACTTAGTTCACTGTGTTGTAGGTGGACCTTGGTACCGATGAGAAACACTGCTTCTGCCGTGAGTCAGATCTGTTAGCTGTAGTTGAGTGAAAGTTTATACCATGAAAATTGCAGACTTACCTATGCTCCAACTGCATGGACTTTTCTTGCTCCTACTTTGTTGTGTGCCATTTGAATGTTCGTGAATTCAGCTTAGCTTCTAGATGAGCGTTAGTCACCATTGAATTTTGGCTGCCATAAACCGGAATTATGTTAATGTCCCTTTTCTTTATAGCACGCTCTCATAAATTGATCAGATATGGATATGAAATTGTGTGAACCGAACTTGAAAGTTGAAATGGTTACATTGCTCATCTGGCGTTCGTGCTTCTGAACGTTCTTGAAGCAAATATCGTAAACACATCAACTAGGGACTGCAGATTTTATAGTCTCATTCGATTGGTTTGAAATTTAAGTGTGTTCTGTTTCTCGTCCCCATTGCTCAGCCAGAGTTTATTTAGTGCCTGACCAACACCATGGGCTATCAAGTACCTATTATTATAGGAAAAAGTCTACTAGGTTCTCCAACTACTCCAACTATGAAATGGTCTAATTTATCTTTTGAACATTCTAAAACCGTCTATTTTACCCCCATTTTTTTACTATGGATCTGCTACAGTGATGACGGGTTTGCTACATTTGAATTTGAATGGTTTTATTTTTTTTTATTTCTGCTGAATATTTGAAAAATCATAGTAAATAAAAATCATAAAATGACTTTTCCATCTCAGTGTATGTTTGAAAACTTTAGATTATTCTACCCCTGGAAATGAATTACACATGAACCTTTCTGTGCACAAGAAAACAGGGGTATTACCCCTGTAACCTGTTGTTTGGGTAAGGGCGAAAACATGTGCACAAATTAATCGAGAACTAAGGTATTGACAGTAACCACACAAATAAACTGAGAACTAAGGTATTGACGAGCTCACCAGTGACCTTTGAGAGCCCCTAACGAGAATAGAGAACTCCATGAGAGCTAATAACTCTGATGCAACTGGAGAGAAATCCAATCGCCCCGTTCACTTGACTTATCAGGCATGTTATAGTTTTTTAGTTTTTCTCTCAAATCACATCACATTTCCCAACTGTGCTCGACCTCCTTGGCTTCTGCTACTCATCTGGTTGCCACCCACCCACCCTAGCTGCTTTGTACACGTGCATGATCCTTCTCCTGGGCCATGCCAGTCTTTGTTAATCTTTTAATAATAACTACTAAAAAAAGTGTCAAAAGCAATCGTTCACTCGGAAGACGCACCCCTTCCCTACTAAAAATAGTTACCCGGCCACACCTCCCCTAGCGTACAAAAAAAAACTGCAAGTGAAAATAGAAACCGCAACATTCCGGTTTCCTAGGGATCTGCGATGGGACAAGGGAAAGAAGAAAATAAATAAAAAGAAATAAAAAGTAAATGGAAAACAGAAGAAAATAATAATAATTGATAAAGAAGGTCGCATGTAGGGACAAAATGCGAGTCCATGTGGCAAGCAGATGCACTACACATGGAGTAGAAATAAAAGAAAAATAGGAAAAAAAAAAAAGATAAGAAATAAAATAAAATAAAAAGAAAATGATAAAAAAAAAGAACACTAGACATTTCATTCTTTTCAACGGTTGTGCAAAACTATTTTACCAAACATTTTTAGAATAGCTTCAACTTGATCAAAATTCCATGTGTGTCGCCGTAGACATATTAAAATTTGGTGATCCCAATGCAATACATGGGTATATGTAAAATAAAAAAAAAGAAAAGAAAATGAGAAAAAAAAAAAAAAATGACACTATACAAATTTTACTATTTTAAATAGTCGTGTAAAGTTGTTTTTACCAAATGTTCTAAAAATAGCTCCATCAAAATAGCTTTATCTCCGCCTAAGAATCCAAATGTATCGTCATAAAACAGATAAACATTCATGATCCCTCTGCAACGCACGGGCATGTATCTAGTTGTTTATAATGGTTGACGTGTGGATAAATTAGGTACAAATTATATAGGTATACATTATTTTTCATTATCTGTCATAATGCATTTATGCATAATTTGAATGCAAATTTAGGAATCAAAGCATTATCTTTCATAACGATAGAGATGGATAATTTATACAAAATACTATTGGATTGGATTAATTATCTTTTATAATTGTGATGGTTTAAATTTGTGCATATAGGCTTTATTGCTAACTCCACATATCATGGACTCATGGTCTCCTAATTTTTTAGGAACATTAGCATGTAATTTGAAGTAATTTAGTGAAATTATTTCTATGTTGCAAAACCATTCTCGAGCCCTAGGTTCGACCCACTACGGGGGGGACGATTTTTTGGGTTGGGGTTAAAAACATAAAAATAGATGGGGCTTCCCTATCGATGGTTAAAAATATTATTATTAAGTTAATATACTAATTATAGATGATGCTAAATAAATATTATGTCAACACTTATTTGTGTGAACAAATCCAACGGCACTGAAATTTAAATCAAAATTATGACTTATAGTCAATAAATATCATATCATATACGTCGCGGAGATCTAGTAAAATGGTCATACACTCATACCTTTAGCCTGCAGGTGTGGTGGGTGCAGCTAGTGGCTTTCATGCTCCCAACTTCCCTTTCTTGACATAGATCTTCATGTAAGCCCCCCATGTGCTAGCACATGCCGGTCCTACCATCATTCCCTCCAAAGACCCAACCAGGGGTTGAGATCTTGAAAAAAAATATTATTATGTTAGCAAAAATATTATACCTGTTGCTCAATAAAGATTATTATAAAAAAAATTCTTTATTCAAAGCAATCCAAGGAAAATAAGTAAAGCCATACATTGCGGGAGACAAAAGTGATCAAAATAAATAGCGTAAGCCTTTAGCCGTGTAGGACAGAATATTGACGCTGCAAACAATTTTGCATACATGTACACACCATAGTAATCAGCTTCAAATATTAGATCTATTTGCCATGTGTCAAATACTCATGTAGTGATTTATACTAATTACATCAATTGAATATACATTCACACTCCAAACTCTAGATATGCAGCAACACAAAACGGTTGTTTATATGAAATTTGAGCCAAAAAGGCATATTGGCTTTAGTGCAAACTCCTGATGCCAAGGTCGTAAAATTACAACACCATAAGAAGTAATGAGAACAACCAATGTTCTCTACAAGACATGCAATGCGCTTATGTACAAAAACCCAATTCGAGCACCAAAACTTCGTTCACAAAATCACTGACCGCTACACATCATACCAGCAACTACGGACTACGGAAACAGCTCACCTGAGACATGTGGTAGGTCTTGCCAACCCCAGCGCCGCCACTTCGGCTGATGTCTAGCATTGGAGGCACACCACCCTTTCGCCGAGCTCCTCAGACAACTCCATCTCCGCGTCACTGCCGCCCACTGGCATCGTTCCAGCTGGCCCTCGACGCCATCACACCCACATCCACTTACGTAACCATTGGTCTCGAAATGGGGAAAAGGGTCAAGGTGCGGTGTCGGAGCTTGGGATTGGGCGGCGAGGTTGGCTGCATGCGCCGACCAAGGAATAGAAGCCGATGGGGCTAGCTAGGTGTAGGCAGCGGTGGATTGGCAATGGTGCGTGCCCATGTTGCCATTGGTAGGAAGCCGATGGTTAGATTAGATGGGTTTTGGGCACACACGTAAAACACCTAGATTGATTTATGTAGTTATTTTAATTAAGGGAACATATCCTCATGCAGCTTGCTTCTTCGTGTGCAACATATGTAACCACGAATTAAGACCACATGATCTAGATCCAACGTCTGAGATTTTTTTTTTTCACTTAAACCCTCCCACCCGGATACACACGGGTTAAATTTAAACCCTACAAAGGTGGAGGGTTTTAAGTGAAAAGACGTTAGATCCAGATTCGCTATTTTAATTGATGGTTGCGTATGATACGTCGCTTTAATTAATTGATCCAATGACTATTATTTGTCATGATCATTGAACGTTACAGTATCATATTAACTGCATTGCGTAGGTTGGATATTTGGATGGATTTGTTGAAAAAACGGAGGATTCGGTTTCTCCTCAAAAAAAGAGAGATACGTAGTATTAACCTATTTAATTTTTCCGCATTGCGTACGCGGATGGATACTTTGATGGTTTTTTTTGTTAAAAACGAAGGACTCGGTTTCTCCTTAAAAAAGAGACACGTATAGAGTTATTATTAGTCTATTTTTAATCTTGTAGAGGGGAGTGTGCATGTTTTGTACAGCTTATGGACTTGTTTGTGTTTATATATGTGAAGGTATCAGCGTGCAACATGCCAACCTAGTCCAACTGTCCAAGCATGCTTTATAGGCCCAGCATATTAGAATTATGCTCAAGTAATTCTTTCTGAACACTAGCCACGAGCGAAATGCTGAAATTGAAACATAATCAATCAAGAAATTCATGATGACTATTGCAGATTGATGGATCATCCATTTACAGCTTGAGCTTGCAAAAGCAGTCACCAAATTCAGATGAAATCTAAGACCTAAGAAAACATACAAGACAATCAAATTCTAACACCATAAGCTGCGTCGTAAGTAGCAATTCATTATTGTCTAAACAGAGCATCCTTAGTCGCAGTACGTGTAGCATCCATACATGATCACACACTTGCTTTCGGTAGCTGAAGAAAGCAGAGGCAGTGCCAGTGCAGCTATGCAACGCGAACGGCCAGCGTCGTTGGCATGGGAAGCATGCTGGATTCTGGCGCGGCGACGACGAAGCCCGGTCCGGCGTACATGGCCCGCGGCTTCCATACTATCTCCTCATCCTCCTCCATGTCGATGTCGCTGGTGCCGGTACTGCTGCTCTCGCCGTCGTCGAGCCGCTGGTCGGCCTGCAATGGCCGAGCCTTCTTGTTCACGTCCCAGCGCTCGGCGGACGTCGCGTGGCTGATCGCCCACTTGCTGCTGCTCGCGAGGGAAGACGACGACGACAACGAAGCACGGCTCGCCGCCTTCTTATGCGCGTCCCACCTCTCCACGGCGTCAGCCCGGCCGGACATGGGCGGCGGCGGCGAGGTCGCGTTCTTGCGCTGGGAGTGGGACGATCCGTGGCCGGCGGTGCTCCTGACGACGCCGTCGGCGGAACGAAGGCCTGAAGCTGACGGGGCTGAGGGTTGTGCGCTTGCCGGCTTGATCTTACTTGCGTCCCACCTCTCAACGGCGTCAGCGCGGCTGGGCTTGGTCAGCGGCTTTGGGAGGATGACGGCCGCGACGTACGGCGTCGTCGGGAGCAGCTTCCGCTTGGGCGGGGTCGGGAGCAGCGCCGGGAGAGCTGCGTGTGCTACCTTGAGGTGTACGCGGGCAACCGGGATCGCCATGGGATCGAAGACGACGTACGGAGGAGACGCGTTTATTGAGGCGCAGCAGA
Source organism: Hyparrhenia diplandra (assembly GCA_015847255.1). NCBI lineage: Eukaryota > Viridiplantae > Streptophyta > Magnoliopsida > Poales > Poaceae > Hyparrhenia > Hyparrhenia diplandra. The sequence goes on along the minus strand of JADLZK010002253.1, from coordinate 238,834 downwards.
ATCGCCGCCAAGTATCGTGGAGATGGAGCAGACCAGAGAGGCGACGGTGGATGAGATGATTCCCGGAAGCATATGCGGCAGCCGAAATATATAGGCCGGGCCCCCTCTCCTCTAGCGCGAGGGTGAAACGGAGTCGGTGCTCCGACCTCCGAACTGGCGAATTCTCTCAACGACGACGAGATGCGTGGTTGCCACGCCATTTCTGAACAATACAAGTCGGATTCTTGATTTAGGGCGGTTTTTGAAGATGCTGTAAGGGGTCGGAGACTCGGAGGTTGTTGCCAGATGAGGAAACCCTTTCCAGCAGATTTGAAGAAAGCACGGGCAAGATTCGGAGAACAGAAACGATCGGATACTGTCTCTGGGCTTCGTTGCCCTGCGCCCCTGCATGCCCAGTCGGATACAACAATATGGCCGGCGAAGAAGAAGAAGATGCTGGCGACCCTGCAGGTGGGGTGCAAGTGCAACTACGCCGGCACGCGGGACGAGATGCAGGGCTGCATCGTCAACGGTGTGCACAGGCCACGCGTGCCGTCCTCCTTGACCGCTCAACTTCGCGCCGGCCGACGTTGCCGTGCTCACCGACGAGTCGACGACCACGAGAGCGGCGCCGGTGTGCCCCCAACAGGCGCAAGCTGGTGGACCTCATGCAGTCGTGCGCCAACGACGCTGGGCAACCGCGGCGCTGCCTGTTGCCCTGCGCGGCGGCGCCCCAGCCCCCCACCGATGGCCTCCCCGATGCTCCGGCTCTGCTCTGCTGCAAGGCAAACAGCGAATAGGAACTCAGGAACAGAGCAGAGCAGTTGCAGCTCTGGTTTGCGTTGGTTTCCCAATTTCAGTTTTCAACCCTTTGAAGTTTGTAGAGTTTTGACTCATGTTACATTCTATAAAATTACAATTAAAAGATGAAGAGGACCATGATAAATGTCATATAGGAAGGAAGTCGCTGCATGTGCTGTAAAATTACACTACCTTCTTGAATGTGTACTCACTCTGTCCTGATAAAAGTGTCATTCGACGCCACAAAGGATGTCCCGACGAAAGTGTCATTTTAGTGTGGTCCCTAGCTACGCTCTCCACCGTAACATGTCCTTTCACCGCCCGCTCTACTCAAAAGATATACACACACACAACATCGCGGAGGCGGGAGTGGACGCCGAGGCCCCGCGCGGAGGCGGGAGGAGGAAAGCGACGCCCTAGCGTGGAGGCGAAACAGCCGCCGGAGCAGCATGTCGCCGGCACAGCCCGTGAGCACGCCCGATGTGGAGATGGAGGCAACGCGACCGATCTGGCGGCGCGGCATAGCGCGGCCCGACCAAGAGGGCCACAAACGGAGGAGATGATCGCGCAGCGGCGACGCAAACACGTGAGACCATCGCCACCACCGGATCCGCCAAAAGGCCCCTCCGCTCCACCTCCTTCATCGCCGACCTGGCCGTTTGGCTCCTCTTGTCCACCGGTGCGAGTCCGACGACCATGACGCTTATTCCCCTCCACCCCGGTATGGTGAGGGCGAGCATGAGGGGCGCTCGGCGCCACGTGGGATCCGCCGCGCACCTCTCGGCCACCATCGAGACAACGTGACCAAGCACCCATCGGCGACCGTGGCTTTGCTCTTCTCCACCGGGTACGACGAGGGCGAGCATGAGGGGCGCTCTCGGCGCCTCGCGAATCCGGCGCACCTCCCGAGCGGCCGCCGGAGACGACGTCACCAAGCACCCGTCGGCAACCCGTACCGCTCTTCTCCTCCACCGGGTACGGCAAGGGCGAGCATGATGGGTAGGCTCGGCGCCACATGGGATCCGCCGCACCTCCCGAGCGCCCGCCGAAACGACGTCACCAAGCACCCGTCGGCGACCGTGCAGCTCTTCTCCTCCACCGCGGCTTGTAGCTCACAACGCCAAGCTTAGTGTGGTCTCCAGCTACGCTCTCCATACTCTTTTGACTCACAGCCGCTTCCCGATCGCTATTGGAGTGCGTTGGTGGTTTGGGTGCTCACAGCTGCTACCTGGATGTTGTTGGAGCCACCCTGGTTGCCCTGCTAACAGGGCTTGTAGCTCGCGGCGCCATCGACCGTGCCAAGCTATAGTAGCCAAGCTTAGTTATTTCTTAGTTTACGACCTTTCTGCGCTACCGTTAGAGCCGGTGTCTTGTGTTAGTGTTTTATCTGTGCTCGCTCCCCAACATCTCGCCATGGCAACGGGACAAGTCGTGTATCTTTGAATTATCTGTTTTCTTTTAATGAAGTACGAGCTGAGCTCGCTTTTCGAAAAAAGTGAACGCCAGTCCATAGGTGGCCACACGAATATATGATGGCCTCTCAACTCAAGTGGCACATCGGGTGCCGGCGCCGACTCGGTGAGAACCTGCACCACCTCCACCTGCGGTTTGCGGTGGTTGGATGTGACTGGTTTGGGAAATGAGGTACCAAATTATGCTTATTACAAAAGGAGTTTCAAACTCCGAGGTTGATCCTTGAAAGTTCAAACAGCAATATGGTAGTGCTCTTTGGTACGAAGTAAAGGGAAGTTCCAGTAAAAGGTATTGAGATGTAATGCAATTACACATAATCTTGAACGGGGCTGCAATGCTAGCTGCAGCAGCTTTACACATTCATTTCTTGCACGCAAGCCCCAGGTTTCAAAGGATTGCAGGCTGTCGTCTCCTCGGTTAGGACGACGAATGGACACGAGATGATCGAGAATTCTAGGTCATCGATCCTGCATACATTCTCGGCACTCCCGATCTGTCGTCTTTATGAAATCGATCTTTCTCCGCCTAACCATTGGTGCTTGCTTATCCTTTTCATGCAAATACACACCTAGCTACGTACGTCTTTGCCTCGTTGGGATGAATTTGTGCGTGATGGTTCATCCATCTGCCTGCAAATGCATGCAAGCTGAGCAGCAAAGTCCACGGTCCAGGCAAATGTGTCCTTGGCTTGCATCCACAAGGTAAGGTAGGCAACAAATCAACGATGACAACGACGCGTGTTTTCAATGAACACAGAGGTGATCAGCAAGCCTATTTATAACGGAGGCAGTGTCAGGCATAGATCGATCTCTCATCTCACCGAAGCACACGCACCAGAGGTAGAGCTAGCTAGAGCTAGAAGAAGACCCAGGTAGCAATGGGGGCGGGGAAGAAGAAGATGCTGGCCACCCTGGTGGGGTGCAACTACGCCGGCACGCCGTCCGAGCTGCATGGCTGCATCAACGACGCCCAGGCCATGCGCGCCATCCTCCTCGACCGTTTCGGCTTCGCGCCGGACGACGTCACCGTGCTCACCGACGACCACGAGAGCGGCGCCGCCGGCTTGCACCCGACCGGCGCCAACATCAAGCGCACGCTGGCCGAAATGGTGGCGCGCGCGGCGCCCGGCGACGTGCTCTTCTTCTTCTTCGCTGGCCACGGCACGCGCGTCCCGCCCATTAGCGGCCATGGCGACCGCGACGACGAGGCCATCGTGCCCTGCGACCACAACCTCATCTATGGTTTGTGTCTAGTATGTGCACTAACGCATGGTTGGCGCGTCGTCGTTTCTGACATCTGACTCACATGCTTGCTGCCTGCACGCGCTCGCCATGGCAGACATGGACTTCCGGGAGCTGGTGGACCTCGTGCCGCGGCCCGCGGGGCGCCACCTTCACCATGGTGGCCGACTCGTGCAACAGCGGCGGCCTCATCGACCAGGAGAAGGAGCAGATCGGCCCCGACGTCCCCGCTGACCACCGCGACCTCCACGCCCACGCCGTCGTCCACGCCGGCGCCCGGTTCCTCCCGTACGCCGTGGTGCTCAGCATCCTGTCCGGTTCCTCAGGCCTGGACACGTCCCACCACGTCGCCGACCACCTACTCGCGCTCTTCGGCGCCGACGCCAGCGCCAAGTACCGCCGCGACCACAACGGCGGCAACCGCAGCGGCGCCGCGGGCACCGACGACGACGACGACGCCGGTATCCTCCTGAGCGGGTGCCAGGCGGACGAGTCTTCGGTGGAGTTACCTGCGGATGGCGACAGGGCGGCGTACGGGGCGTTCAGAGGGGCGCTGCAGGCCGTGCTGGCGGCACACCCGGCGGCGCCGATGAGCAACCGGGAGGTGGTGTGTGGCGCCAGGAAGGTGCTCGCCGGGCAGCAGCTCCAGCAGCACCCCTGCCTCTACTGCAGCGACGGCAACGTAGACGCGCCGTTCCTGGGACAGCAGGAGACCAACACCAACTGAACTGAGCAAGGATCGATGCCCACGCTATTATTATTACTTGATTTGATTATTAGTAAATAACTAGCGTGTGGCGTACTGGCTTGTGTGCTTATTATTTATTATATTATTATATTAAAATAACTAAGTGTGTGTTTATATACACGTAAAGAAATACGAGGCAGCTAGCATGCACGCCATGATCATCAGCAACAAAAAAAAAATGGCTAATTTTTAAAAACTATTTTTTTAAAAAAAAAAAATGTTGAACTTGCTTCTCGGAAAATGTTTTTTTTAGCACGAGCTCATGGTGCTGCACGATGACATCTAGGCCAACAACATCATCTCGGTGAATTTCCAATTGCCATGGCCTGCACACGGGATCCATGGTGCATGCATGCATGAGCACATTGATGCATCTGCATTTCGGCTCGTGAAGGCATCAAATACAATTGAAAATCTAAGACATAGACAAAACATAATTCAGTTTGAAAAAAAAAACAAAACATAAATTATAGTGCTGTTTCTCATACTACTAGAAAACTTGCAAATCCTAACATCGTGACTGTTCACATCTCTGCTCTGTCTAAAACAAGCAGTAGTAGTGCTATTACTGTAGTCTGCTACACGATCACATCTTGCTTTTGCTAACTGAAGAAACAAGTAGCCGGAGTCCATGATGCAGCTACGCAACAACGCCAACCAAGAACGATGTCGGCATGGGAATCATGCTGGATTCCGGCGCGACGACGACGAAGCCCCGTCCAGCGTACGTGGCCCGTGGCTTCCATACAATCTCCTCCTCCTCCTCCTCCAACGTGTCCAGGTCGTAGCTACCGGTACTGCTGCTCGCCGTCGTCGATCAGCTTGGCCTGCGGCTGTAGAGGATGGTGCTTCTTGACCGGCCACTTGCTGCTACTTGCGAGGGAAAACGTTCCAGAAGACAACGATGACGAAGAATAAGCAGGGATCGCCGCCTTCTTGTGCGCGTCCCACCTCTCCACGGCATCGGCCCGGCCTGGCTTGAGCAGCGGCGGCGACGTCGTCGTTCTTGCGTTCTTGTACGGTTCAGAGATCTCGGACGAGGACGCACGTGCAGCACTGCTAGCGATGGTGGGCAGCAACGGCGAACGACGCCCTGATGCGGCTGAGGACGACCCTGGCAAGTAGGCCGGCGGCTTTGGCCTTGTGCGCGTTCCACCTCTCGTTGGAGTTGGCGCGGCTGGGCTTGGCGATTGGCTTCGGGAGGATGGCGGCGACGCACGGCGGCGGCGTGGGGAGCTGCGGCGGCAGCATCTTCCACTTGGGCGGGGTCGGGAGCAGCGCCGGGAGAGACGCGTGTGCCACCTTGAGGTGCACGCGTGCGACGGGGATCGCCATGGATCGAACGAAGACGACGTACTAAGGAGGCGCACACGATCGAGAAGCACCTCGATCAGGTGAACGTAGGAGATGAAGTGGAGAGGGCGTTGATGAGATGATCGCTGGTGGTACCAGCAGATATATATAGGTCCCAGCTAGCCCTCAATGACGCTGGATGAGTCCAATCGGAGTCGCCCGAAATGCAGGAACGTGATCTGGATCTGCGTGGGCGCCACGCCGCCACGCTGCCTCTGTCTTCGATTCGGTTTCAGTGGTCGACCCCAAGCAGTGCACCGGAGCAGCGACGGACCTCCTGGCAACCACCCAACGTGTTCCAGTGCGGCGCCGAAATGCCACCACAACTGAAATGCTTAGCATGCATGTAAATCCAAATAAAATATCTCACAAAAATACCTCTAGATCAATGTGTGCACGTTCAACGTCAAATTAAGTTGCACTCATGCTGGTTGCATCTCATATTTTAATTAATTATTTTTAAACACATTAAGACAACGATTATACTGTTTTGGGGAATTTTCTAGATTTTTCTAACACTTTTCCAATAGCACCTTCGCTACGCGATGGCCCGCTCCTTCTCTGTCGCTTGCCCTCCGGTGGCTCCTCCTCCACTCTGGCGGCGACTCCGGTGGCGGTGACGGCGGCAAGGTAGGCCCTCTCCTCCTCCTCCACCACCTCCTCCTCCTCCTCTCCATCCCAGTCAGCCGGGTCGCACTCACACTCTTCGCCCGTGGTTTCCCTCTCTCCCCATGCGCTACCGCTCCTCCAGCGGCTCCTCTTCCCCTATCCCTTCCGGGCGGTAGCGGCAGTAACAGGTTGGCCCCTCCTCCTGTATATGTTTTTTGTCCTTCCATAGAAAAAAATTGTTTCTTTGTGATTTGTCACTTGCGGTTTGTAATTTGTGGCTTGTGAATTTGTAATATGTCACTTGTAATATGTGGTAACAGCAGGGGAGCAAGCTCCAAACAGGATGGTGCGGGAGTAGCCGCTAGAGCGAGAGGAAGAAAATGTACAGGAGCCAATTTAATCTAGAGTGTACGTTTTACGATGAGCGCCATGGTTAATGAATTACCGCATATGGTCGCATCGCCTAGAGCTGGTATTTGTCACAACAGCGTGATCGGCACTGTGATCGAGGGGGTTGTCATGAGGTGCGCGTGTGCGGCCGTCTCTTACGAACGGAGCGTGATCTCTCGATGACCATTGGAAAAATAATGAGACATTTGGACATGACTATACCAAAATATTCCATTACTTATCATATCTAAACAATCCAACCTACTTATATCTTACTCCCTCCGTTCCACAATACTTTTGCAATTCTTTGACTCATATAAATGTGTTTGACTGTTCGTCTTATTCGAATTTTTTATGTAAATTATAAAACAAACAAAACGTCATTACAATATCTTTAGTGATGTAATAAGTCATAACAAAAATGGTAATATTTGTTAAAAAAAGTTGAATAAGACGAGAGGTTAAACACAGTTTATATGAGTCAAAGAATTGCAAGTATTGTGGAACGGAGAGAGTACAAAGAAGATGCACGGGTTGTAAAAAGTACATTCTGCTAAGTGAATAGACATATGATTTGGACATAGGTTGAGAACCAATATGATGAATTGTACCCTCCAATATTCTTTTTGTCTGTAATATAGAATATGACAAGAGCATTCGGTTTGTAAGGTCATCCAATAACGCTTCTTCCAGACAATTGGGTGGTTTGGGCCCTAAAATTGTTGGATGGGTTTTGGGTTTAGAACTCAAAACTTCGGTTGGGTCCGATGCAGAGTAGGAAAGAACTCATAGATATCGGATGGACAAATCATGAGTTCAACCATTTTACCCATGGTCAAGTCGTTCAACCAAAATATCTATAAACGCGTCGTGTTGCGGATGTGTAATAGCTTTATAAATAAGGTATAGGCTACACCAACCAACCATCTCTCCAATGCTTATTGTTTTTAGTCTTAGGCTTTAGTTTCCAAATCCAGCTCCCTAAGTTTACACGCAACTCATTTAGTACTGCCGTGCCTCGCGAAATGTGGGCATGTTCCAAATTTCAAAATAGGCCCTCCCGATCTAAAAGTTAGGATGACAATAATACATAATCAACTCTTTTTGCATAACCTTTATTTGAAGAACATCATTCTCTACTATTCTTTTCAAACGAAATCTTCAAATATTATTCACAATAAATCTAATGCAGGATTTCACTCCTAAGTGCTTCAAATACATGTACACGGATCAAATTTTTGAATTTGTAATATAAGTGATCAACCAAAAGAAATAATTCCAAGTAACTAAATTTAGTAGACCAAATCTATACTATACTACAATTTTTCGTGACATCCGCCGTTTCCGCCGCCCTCACAAATCACCGTTCTTACAATAGTACCTCCCTAGGCCAGTCCGATCCTGAAACCGTCCATTGTTCACCGTCCACGTTGTTGCCGCTCAAAGCTTCTTGTGCCTCCCAAATACCCGTTCCCATGGTCTTTGTCGATGCCCGCACCCGCTCCAAACCCGCGCCCTTGTTCTTCGCTGCGCCGCCACCACCTCGGCCGCCCTTCCCCACCCCGACACGGCATCGGCCACGAGTGCCATGTCGAGGAACAACAAAGATGCCACCGTCACCACCGCCGCCCGGCGCCTCTCCCCCCATCGTCGAGCTTGGCACCAGGACATCTGCATGGGTGCACCTCTACCGTGACCGCATAGAAGCCCACGCCTACCGCCTTTGCCGGTCCGCCTCTCCCGTGATCGAGCACCACATAATAAGTTATTGCCTTACCGTGTCCGAAAAAATATCATAGTTCGACTTAAATCCAAAAAAAGAGGGCGCAACAAATTCAATAGAGAACTGAATTGAGCTAAGCAATGCCAATTTCTTACCATGTGGCGGTTCCATCCGGTGTATGTTGATGGTAGTTATTGACCACTTTTATATATATGGAAAGCTATCAAACATAGGATGAATGTTAACAAAAACTTATTATTTTTAATAATTTTCACGAAGTTTTGGTGCACAATCAGTTTTGCGGGAGAACTCCTAAAAACAAATGAAATAGAGCCAAAAAGAGAGAAAATAGAGAAACGGAAGAAAAGGACTGAACCAAGGCGATTAGTATAATTTCCAAGTGTCTAAATGAGAAGAGAAGACAGCTCGCCAAAGCCGGGACCCACATGTCGGGAGGTGGGGCCAAGCGGCACCCTCCCCGTGGAACCACGTGTCCAAACTTACGGAACCATCCTACAACCGACCTATGGAGTTGATCTAGTCCGTCCAACCAAGTTGGTTTGATCTAAGGGCTGAGATTCATCCTATGGGGCTATAAAGAAGGGGCGGGGTTACCCCCGAAACCCTAATTCAAAGATTCGCCATTAGATGTAATTCCTTCTCTCGAGAAGTCTTGGGTTAGAGAAGACAAGATCCTATGATTAAAGCATAGCCACTTCTAGATTAGCTACTATGGATCTTGATTAGCAATCGAGTTTATTAGAAATAGAGAGATTAGTGAGGAGTTCCTACTGTCGGATCTTCTCTCTTGTATTCTCGAGGGATCGTTCTCTTTGCGAGAGGAGGAGTGTATTTAGAGATTATCTGGTTTTTGACTTCATAATTAAAGTAAGTTTTGGTTTATTCTATTCTTCAAGTTTGCAACTCATTTAGAGTACTTTAATCTTGGTTGCTCTTGATTAGAGGGATAGTTTCTAGTGTATGCGTGGTGCTTAGACTAGAGTTATCTGTGAATGCCCCTTTTTGGCTTGAAATCAGTGGTAGCATCATAAAGGAGACTTTTATAGCTTTATTGAATCCTCTCAGAGCCCACTTCCCGCCAAGAAGTGAACGGTAGATTTTATCTGTTCTTAGTAGAGTAATTTTGCTTTACTTTATTAAGAATTAGCGTCCACGATAGAATAAATAAACTGGGGTTTATCGAGATTAGAACAAGAAGTCAGTGTTATCTCATAATTCTAGCTAGTTTCTTAAGTACTTTGATTGTGAAGTGGATTGGGTAAATGCTAGTTATATTCACCTACTGTTCCTTTGGGTTCGATATTTTAAAACCGGGAGTTCATCTTTTCGTGAAGTGCTACAACAATATTTTTATCTATGCGCTTGCGGATATTGCCGTTTGGCCTCTCTTGCGCTTCCATCTCTTAGTTGCCTTCAATGTCTTCTACATCTCAAACCAGCATCCGGACCCCATCTTCCGTCTCTTTTGTTCTTCCCGATCTTTTCCTTCACGTGCTTAACTTGAAATTCCCAAGGGGGCTCTCGCTTCCTAACCTACCTTCCTCCCTTTTGGTTGCGGATTAAGGAATGTTGCATAGCAATGATCCATACATTTTAGCTAAAAATTTGTATATTACATTGTTGTCCATCTATTTTGTTACTTGTTGACGTTTGTTAAGTGCTAAAAGAATAAAGAGATTCTCAAGCGCACAAAACATCAATGTAGCTTTTCCCTAAGGGAGTATTCTAGGGTATCGTATCCACAGGGAAGCTAATGGTAAAGAATTCTAATAACTCACAACATGTATCTGCTAACTTAGTAAACCAACTAGACTAAAGTAAGGGTAAGTGATAAATGATAAGTAAAGCTATAAATACTAAAGCATAAAATAATAATATACCTATAAGGATACTATGATAAATGAACAACTTAGCTAATCAAGAGGACAACGGGAGAGGCAAAGGTTCCTAATTACTTCTAATACTTTGGTTCTAAGGTAACTGAAGTATTGATAGATATAGCAATCACACAATAACACTTCGGGACATCGAGAACACTAGCCACGATAGGGATGAGAAGGGGGCTAGGAAGGCCCGACTAAAGTCCTACAAACACCAACCCGAACGTGGTGGAATACGCCGCCATCGGGGTTGTCACCACCTGGGGCTACCACATACTATACGTGGGATTGGGTGTAATCTCAGGTAACCTCTAGTCTAGACACCAAGTCTACACTATCAATTACTACTCTAACTACCATGGATAACTAGAGCACTCGATGCGAGCAGAGATCCTATGGTAAAGCATAAATACTACACTAACCATAAATATATGAAAGGCATAAAAGTAAATAGAGAAGATAAATATATGAAAGCATAAGTCTTGTAGAGAAGATATATAAAGACATACCATAATCAAGAAGACTCTTCGAACCGGGAGCACGACTCCACTCTCTCTACCTCTTAATTAGATCTAGATCTAATCTACTTCTAATTACATGGCTAATCTACTTCTAATCTAATTCTAATTCACTAATCCCTGAGAGAGAGATATCCTCACATTGGGACACCTCTGCAATTGAGAGATAATGAATTAGGGTTTCAGGGGGTACCCCTGCCCTTGCTTATATAGGCCGGTGGGATGAATCTCAGCCCTTGGATCAAACCGACTTGATTGGACGGCTTAGATTGGATCTCAAGGTCGGTAGTGGGAAGCTTCTAGAAGCTGAGCTTGTGGGCCCATAGCCAGGTGCCGCCCCGCCCAGGAGGGTGCCGTCCGGCCCCACCTGGTGACGGGTGGGCCCCGGCCTTTGCGAGCTGTCTTCTCTTGTCATTAACCCCCGAATTTACTCCAATCGCCTTAATTTGGTCCTTTTCTTCCGTTTCTCTATTTCTCCACTTTTCTACAGTATTTTGGAATATTCCGGAGTTCTCTGCAAAACCGAGTGTACACCAAAACTCGTGGAATCTATTAGTAATAATAATATTTATCTAGCATTAATCCTTGTTTGATGGTTTAAAACATATATAAAAGTGGTCAATAACTACCGTTAATTAGCCCCCGACTTGGTAACATCCAACTTTGTTCAGGTATAAAGCCTTGTTATCCTCGTTGTTATACAACAAGTCATCCTTTGTTCTTGAACCTATTGTCGTGAAGATCGGGTCATTCCCTTGTTGTTGGTATATTTTAACACACGCAAAATAATAAAGGAAAGATCATGTAAGCGCTCGGATCACCGTTGTAGCTTTCACCCAAGGGGTTTTAAATATTGAATCTATAGGGAAACGTGTGAGGCTAACTACAATCTAACTCAACAATAATGGTAACTAAGTTTGGGTTTATTATAACTATATAAAGGTTTTGATAACTAAGAGGGTTTTTATGATAAGTAGAAGTAGCAACAAGGTTAGAATAAATAGGAAGGTAAAGAGGATAACTAAGGGTTCTCGACTTCTAACTTTGGGTAAACTATGCCTTCTACCGATCTATCTTGACCGATAACTAAAAGAGAACAAAGGAGAGTTTCTTCCTCGCTATCACCAATAAGACTACCGAGATCCTACTATGGGATGGTGGGCTACAAAAGGGCTCAACGAGGGTGTGACACTTGCGATCTACCACCGAGTCCAGAAAGTAGGAGGTATCTATGATTAACCCTAGGCCAAGCACCACGCTTACGCTAATGATTAACACTCATTAAGAGAGTCGTAACTAGATAGATAATATAAACAAAGTAAACTTAGATTAAAGGTAAATTACCAGAGAAACCTTGAAGACAAGAAGAACTTGAATCCAGTGAAGTACAAGCCGTATAAAAAGCACCGATAGGCCGGCACCTCCTCCCAACTCATCCTTCACTCTCTATCTCACTATTTCTATTCATAAGACTAGATCTATGAACAACTAATCTTCTCTTAATAGCTAAACCTAGGAGGTACATCCATTCAAGTGAGCCTCTTGATCTTAGTAGAGAACAATGATCTGAATAATGAATTAGGGTTTCCAGGGGGTTTGCTCTTGCATATATAGCCTTGAGGGATGAATCGTAGCTGTCAGACCAAACCAGCCTTATTGGATGGCTTAGATTGTGATCTAGAGATGCAAGATCAGGACCGAAGTTGGGCTTGATTGGGCTTCAAGGCAGGGCGAGTGCCCTGGTCCTTGGGGTAGGGTGCCCTGGCTCTATGCCAGATGGGGCCCATCTTGTTCGTGGCTTCTTCTAGTGTATTCTAGATCCTACCAATTTGTACTAAGGGTTATGATTCATATCTTTAAATTCTGGACTCTAAATGTGACAAATGATATGTCTATTTCGATCGTCTCGACGAGCTCATCACAATGGTGCACTCTAATCCCTCATTTGAGATACTTCCCGCAAAAACAAATGAAAGCACCAAAACTCATGGAACTTGTTAGAATCAAACCCTATAACTAATGTTTGTGTTTCCTTTTTATACCATTTCATGCAATAATTGATGGTTGTATTTAGAGTATAAGGACCGTCAACAAGCTCCCTGAGCTTACCCTTTGCAAGTCCCTTAGCAAAGCTTGTTTAACAAACTTGGATCAGGAGTCTTTTCCCCTTCTCTTTATTTTTTAGAGAGACGAGCATCTAAGTACCCATGTTTTCATAACGGACACTTGTCTTTTTCTCTCTTTTTTTTTACACAGCAGCTCAAATCTCTTTCTTATGATAAACTTTTGAGAGATATTCAGAGTAAATAATCAGGGGTATCCTATAGTTTATTCGGGTTGTTTATTCCTAGTGTAGGAATAAAATATTTTAAGTGGATCTAGATAGAAAAAGAATGATATTGTGACTATCCGCAGTCTAGGAACAATACATATGTATGTACGTGGATGGTGTGTGGATAAATGACTGAACTCTCACAGGTATCAGCAAAAAGCTTGATCCACTCAACTCAAAGCAAGCAACGTATGTAACTGGAAATTTTCCTGATCTAAACATCATTTATATGACTTTGGTAGAAATTTAACACTTGGCCAACAAAAAATAGCTCATCACGTACAATATGCGTTTCATTTGGAAAATTAATAATAGTGCTTGAATTGCCTGTAATTTACAGTGGTTTTGACAAAAACCCATGGTTTCAAACAAGCCCTTAATGTCAACAATATCTGCCCTAGAACGGTCTCGAAAATAACAGATCAAACGAAGAAAATAAAATGGGCGCAAGACAAATGAATTCTGCAAGCTAGCGTTCACTGTCGAAAGTAACATGTAGAAGCAGGGCTTGGATGTTGGAATAAGCAAACTGGCCTGATCTATGGTCTATGTGAGGCCTGTCGAAGATTCCAGAGGTGCACGATCGAAGGGAGAGCCCGTCGGCCGTCGGCATCCCGGAGAGGGGGCAAAGAGCTCTCGGGATGCACTCTACCCTGCTTTGTCATAGCCTGCCTGACGCTTCCTCCAAGGTGTTCATTTGACCTCACAATGCCTTTTGATTTTCTCTTTTTATTGCAGCGCCAGAAAAGATATTTATCCGCCCCTGACAAAATCCTAATGACAACAGTAGTATATAAAGTAGTGGTTTGTATATGCATGAAACGTTTATTTTTATACCGGTGACGTGTACAAAAGAATCAGCGTACAGACACGAAAAAAAAATGTAGACCCTTGTACTACTCCAGTAAATTGAATCTTTACTCAATTCAATTAACTATGGTAAAACCATATGCTATCACTGATGGCAATGCTCCCGGCCTTAGTCATCGATCCAATGGTCGCCGGCCGCGTGTATATGCTTTCTCTTCTATTTTTTTGTTTTCCTTTCTCTGTTTCTCGCAGCAGCTGCTCTTCTGGGCTAGCTAGAGCCAGCTGCTGGTAAAAATCAACCTAGTTTTGTGTATCAATCAATTAATTGATTGGCAGCAGATCGATCCATATCAGTTGGTCCTCCGGCAGTTTTTCCTGATCTCGCCGGCGGTGCCGGTGAGGACGTCGAGCGCGGCGAGCTTTGTGAGCGCGTGGCTGAACATGGAGGGGAAGAAGTCGGTGGTGGCGAGGAAGTTCACCATCCACGCGGTGGCGTTGTTGTCGCCGAGAGCCTGGTCCACGGACAGCACGCCGTGGCGTTTCATGATCTGGGAGTAGTAGCTCTTGTCAACGATGAGGATGCTGGAGGGGTCGTCCAGGTAGACGATGTTGTCGAAGGCCTGGCCCTTAGGGCACGCGAACGTCGTCAGGATCCACACGTACATCGGGTCCATGGCCGGGTCCGGCGACCCGGTGCCTTTGTAGTTGTACAGCCGGTCGTGGATCACGGAGCAGTGTGTCACCCCCACCGTGTGCGCGCCTGCAACAAAACAGCGCATTAGATGTACTTACACATGACACAAAATGCATTTACAGACCTCCTCCCGACCGTTGCTCCCCCTGGCGGAGGCGACTGCCCCACCGTCGCCCGGCGCCGGTGGCCCACCGGCCCCGGCGCCCGCTCCTGCTCCCGCCTCCACCTCTCCCTCGTCCTCCCCTCCTCCCGCTCTCCGTCCCCCTCCTTCTCCTCGTCCCTGCGCGCGGTGTGGCCTGCCGCAGCGAGGACGCCCCCCCCCGCCCGGCGGCGACTCCCGCTCCTCCCCACCGCCCCGCGGGGCGGATCCGGCGGCCCCTCCGCCTCTCCCCTCCACCCTCTCCTCCCCTCCCTCTTTTCTTCCCCGCCCGGTGGGCCCCGTCCCCTGCATGACCCGCCCCCGCCGCCGTCGCGGTTCTCGGCGGCCACCCGGCCTCCGCCGGCCACGGGCGAGGCGCGCCGGATCGGTGCGGCGAGGCGGATCCGGCGACTGCGGCATCCCGCCGCCCGTGGATGACGCCCGGCGCCGTCCCCCTTCCGGCTCTGCGCCCGGCGTCCTCCGCGCCGGTAGGTGGCGTCGTGGGCGCCCCGGCGCACCGGCGCCCTGGTGGGGATGCCGGCCCCGCCGCCGCCGCACACACCAGGGATGGGCGCCAACGACCGCCACCACCCGGCTCCGCAGCTCCCGGTCCTCTCCCCACCTCCTCCTCCTCGCCGCCGTCACGCATGTGGGGAGGCGCGCCGCCGCATGCCGCTACGGCCACCGGCTCCACTACCACCGCCGTGGTTGACCCGTCGCCCGGCAATCGCCCACCCGCCGCCTCCGGCTGCCTCGGTGGCGGCTGTGGCGGCTGCTGCGTCGTCACCCAAGCGGCTGCCAGGGCCGCCGCGGCCGGCCTGGGGTGCGCGAGGGCTGTTGCCGCCACCGACGCGATGCCGGACGCACCGCTGTGGGCGGCCGTCGCCGTTGGGCTCGCCGCCGGGCGCTTCCCCGTCCATGCCCCCTGGGAGGCGGTCTCCACCACCGGCTGCGGCAGGCCCTTTCTCGGAGGCGGCACCCTACTTTCCCTCCACGGAAGGTCCAAGGAGATGTTCTGGGTGGACAACTTCTCCGAGTGCTCGGGGCGATGAGGATGTGGTCGTCGGCCGGAGGCCCCCTCACCGTCAGCGGCGGCACGTCTTGCCATCCACTCGCGGGGCTCGGTGGGAACCGTTCCCGGCGGCGATCCGCGCCAACCTCCGCTAAGGGTAGACCCCGCCGTCATCGCCGTCGTCGTCGCCGTAGAGCCACGGGGACGCCCCAGCCGCTCGTGTGCCGCTCTTCAGCGACTCGGACCTCGGCTGCGTCGGCGGGTGCCCGTGCACCATCGGCTCGGTCATCGTCTTCCTCACGCCCTTCAACTTCCCGATGTCACGTACCTCGGCGGCAGCGCCGGTTAGCGCCGATGGCTTCACGCCGGGTTCAAGAGCGTCGCCGGGCGTCGCTAGGCACCACCTCTCCCTCGTCGCCCGGCTACCATGCCGTCGCTCGTCGACCTCTGCTTCAAGCGCTGGCGCCGGACCACGCCGCCGCCCGGCACCTCTTCTTCCCGCTGCCTCCTCCGCTGCGTGGCACGATGCATCGGCACGGGGCGCAAGCACCGTTACCTTCACCCCGTCCATCTTCGCGCCCGCCGGCAAGCCGTGCGCTGCGCGCCCATTCCCGCGGGTGTCGGCCGAGGTGGCGGCGGCTGGGGGCTCTGGCGTGCGGAACCACACGCGGCGCCGATCCGTGTTGGAGAGATCCTCTGTCCGCCTCCCTTGGCGTCGACGATCTGCGACGCCTATAGCGGTGTGAGCCCTCGTTGGCGACGACGCGCTTTGTAGTGGGGGCGCCGGTGTGGTCGCCATCGTCGGTGGCGGCGACGGCGGCGTAGGGCCGTCGAGGGTGGGCAGCCTCGTCACCGGCGAAGCACTACCGTTGACCCATGGATGTCGTCGGTCAACTCTCCAGGCGACCTACACGGCCGTCTGCATCGACCCGTTGGAGAGCGAACCACGTATGGTCGCGAGCCTCCCGCTTGGGGGCCCCATGCTTGTGGAGATCGTCGCCTCTCGTTTCGCACCGCGTCTCTTGCGGGGCGTCCGGCTCTTGGCCCCACCCTTCCGGTGCGGCCGACGGGGGCTGAGTTGGTGGCGGCGAGCTCGCGACCTCTTGCCACTGCCGCCGGCGATCCGGGGAGGCCCCTCCGTTACAAGAGGAACTTGCTACTCCCGCGGAGTCTCCTCCGGCGTCCCACGCCGACGAGGCCACCGCCATCGGCGCAACGACGAAGGAGATTGAAGACGAGGGATATGCGTGCGTTGCTGCCATCGCCAATTCTCAAGTCGGGGGCCACGCCTACGCCGTGCACGCATCTCCGGCCTCCACCCACACCCTGCGTCGTAGTGGCCGTGTCGCCGCACAACCTAGGGCTGCTAATGCGACCTTGCAGGCCCAAGCGGTGTTCTTTGCCAAAGTTGGGCTGCGAAGTGGACGCGGGAGAGGCTTCAGCCGTCATCGAGGAGAAGGTCGGGAACCCTCTTTAGGCAAGGCATGCCGCCGGCCAAGTGGCGCCCGTTCGAGATGTTTCTTGATGGACGCTTTGACCTCTCCGCCATGGAGCTCAATTTGGAGGGGCTCGCCGTCGAGGAGGCCTAGTGCGGCTTACGGTCGGGCTGTTTTTTGTCGCAAATTGGGCACCATGTAATCCCACGTGTTGTATCCATGGCGGTTAGGTTTAACCCGGTAATCGTTTGTTACCGTTGCTTCTTGTATTTTGATCTTTATTCTGCTTAATGAAATACGCACAACAGCGCGGTCTCGAAAAAAAAAAGTTGCATTGTATATTATTGATTGATGCCTAGCTAGTGCGTAGTTTGTGTGTTGGGTGTGATTAGCTGTGATTCTTAGGGCCTATTTTCGACAGCTCTCAGATTCAGCAAAGATAGCTCAAAAGTTTGTCAAAAAATGTAACTCCTCCATTTTTTTTTTCAAAAGCGGGACTTCACCCATACTTGCATTAAGAGAAAGACCTAAAGAAAGGTCAGTAACCGGATAAAGAGGAGACGCGTGTAATCCTTGGGTTAACCACAAAACCTCTAACACAAACAAACATCAAGAATACACGATAGGGGGAGGGTGGAACCTCCACCAAGCCACACCACATGACACTACAGACGGGCAAGACAAGCCCCACCAAATTTAGATTCACCAAAATAGTGGATCTGAGGTTCGGATTCATCAAAATCGTGGAGCTCTTGGATGGTGCTCCACCAAACTCAAACTGGTTAGAATTACATATGATTGTTACTTGTATGCTCTAAGTCCGAGACCTCGATCAGAAGAACTTATATTCAGCATTTACATATGATTCCTAAGGGTTTGTTGATGACATCATGCATCGGTACCAGCATATTGAAAGGGGAAATAACGTAATAGATATGATATATCTGTACTACCAAGATCACAAGCTTGCAATATAGTAGTACTAACGTTAGACCAACCACAAACTATAGCTCAATAAATTAACGCATATCTAAATATACTAACTGTTTATTTTATGTGCCAACACTTGTGTACAGTGTACGTGATATATTCCATGTGTTGAGAGCTGCTTGATATCTGCACTTTGAATCAATACGCTTAGCTCTGTTCTAGGTCAAAACAGGCTAATTTATTTACCAGATTGCTTCATGTTACCGAAGACAAAAAGAGAGGTCATGCATGCACGTGGGTCAAGGTAAAAACTTTCAACACAAGCTGTACTGGCCAGTAAAACTTCCAACACATGGTAAAAACTTTTTATGTCTCGATCGTTTAATTTTGTGCGTTAAAATAAATAAAACAGCAACATGGTAGCATTAGGCGGCGACGTACCTATTAGGCTGACCATCTCGAGGGCGTTGATGCCCTTCCGTCCGAATAGATCGATAGCTGTGGGGACGTCGATGTTGGGGCCCGGAAGAATGCTCGCCATTGACGCCTGTGACACCATGCCGTCCCTTCTGCCCAGTTGCACTTGGTAGCTCGGCCCTCCGCACTGGACTTGCATTTTGCATTGTTGTTGTACACAGTACGCGTTAATGGTTTGTTCAAATGCAAATAAATCATCACTTTAATTTGTAAAACAACAAAAGGATTAACAATAACGAAAATCAATCGGCATTGTTGCTTGTTTGCATCTCGATCATAGCATAGCATACAACGGGGTCGGGGGATGGACTCACCATTCCAACGGCGTCCCTTGTCGCCGCGATGATGATGTCCGCGCAGGAGACGACGCCGGGGCATACTTTCTCGAGCGCCCCCTTGACGTCGTCGATGAAGTCGTAGCCGAAGATGCCACTGTTCTCCGGCGCCGTCTTCTCCGAATCGGGCCCGTCCAGCAGGATCGACGCGTCGCACCCCTTCATACAGTATACATCAAGAAATAAATCAATAATATACACTGATGGATACATCGATCGCGAGATAGATGATACGAGACTGAAAAGAAGCAGTGTTGTTCGCATGCGTACTTGGACGAAGCAGTCGTGGAACTGCAAGTGGAGGAGGCCGGCGACCATCCTCTTGTCCCACACGAGGCGGGCCCTGACGGCGTCTTGGATGATGGCCTCCACGCTGAAGTTGCCGCACTTGCCGGCGTAGTAGTTGTAGGCCAGCTGAGCTCGGCAGCTCACGGCTGAATAAGCCAGCAGGACGACGAAGGCGGCGAGCAGCGCGGCGGAGCAGGCCGGCTGCTGCATCGTTTCCGGTCGACCGATCGACCGATCTGTAGTGGAAGCGGCTATAATAATGCTGCTGCGCGCGCGGCGGCGGTGTCTGGAGCACTTGGTGACTGTACTGCTGGTGGAAAGAGAAGTGTGTATTGTTGACTAGCTCAGCCACAGTGCATGTGCAGCCTAGCTCACAGTTGCAGACTAATGGTGGTGGTGGTGCGTGGGCGACTCTCTCCGTCCTCCGCCCCTTTCGATCTCCTCTGCGCGCGTCTGTCTCTGCTGTGAGGATCGGAGGTCAAGAAGCTGGCCGCAAACGGAATATAATGGTGGTGGGCTATATAGCTGTCGAGGATTCCTCTGGTTCAGAAGACCCTGCAGACGTACAGAGAAGATGCTAGAGATCGCGCGCGACCAGTGGGCAGCGCACGCAGTCAGTGAGATTGCGCCGAGAGTCGTGCGGCGTCGTTCGGAGCCTGGGCAGCTGGCACTACGCGTAGGGCCCTGTGCGCTTGGGCTTCAGTAGCCGTGCCACCACACGTGCTTTGCAGGCTGGTGTATCGGATGCCGGTGCTCATCATCAGGGCCTTAAGCACCTCACCAACAACCGGCTTAATGTGGCTCATTCATTTTAGAATATCTGTAGTACATTGCCCTAATATGAGGCATGAGCAAAGTCTTACAAGAAATATACATAAGTATATTTATTTTACTATTAGAAACTCACGTATAAAGTTCAAATCTGTAGCTCATCAAAGCTACATGACACTGCTCTCTCTTTTATCCGTTTTCTAATAAATTCTTCCCATATAGATACTATAGGTAAGTTTGGATGTCGAGAACAACTTTTTTTTTTTTGAAGGGAAACAGGAGGAGCAAAGCGCTCCTACTGTGCTTTTATTACTTGAAAATAAAGGTATCCATACAAACTTCTCAAGACACAAAAAACGAAACGAAAAAAAAACTAAAAAAAAATTACACAAAGGCTTGGTTCCATTGTTGAATCCTTAGACTGTAGGAAGCTTTTGCTCTTAGGATAACTAAGGCAAACTCATATTTGAACAGTTCTTTGCAGCGGATAATGGAAGCGAGGAAACCCTTTGAAGATCATATCATTACGGAGCATCCAGATAGACCAGCACATAGTTACAATTATTTCCATGAAGAAAGGCACCTGCAATTGTATTTTGAAGGCTTCAATAATTCCTCTGTGATCGAGCTTCTAGGCACAAGAAGGCCCAGGCAATTCCAATAGGCCAAAGCAAGGGGACAATCAAAGAACGGATGCCGGAGAGACTCTTGAAAGCTCGAACACGGTGGGCACAAGTATAATCTGGCAACCACATATTTTTCCTTTGCAGGAGCTGGCGAGTGTTGAGTCTGTCTTTGAGTAGGAGCCAGAAGAAATTTTTTCTCTTTTTTGGCAGGAAGATTTCCAAAGCCATTTGTAACATATCTGAACCCGGTGATCCCCAATGAAATGTTTATAGGCCAACTTTGAATGGAAAGAATTAGTACCCCAAATGTAACCCCACTAGTCTGCATTATGCTCCAAAGTAGTGTTCTGAACAACATCATTGAAAAGCTGAAACTGCTGGAAAGCTTGTACAGACAGGGGAAGGTGAAAGAGAGAGGATGAGTCTGCTGTTGCAATGACAGTGGCCACTGAAGCATTTGGATCCTTCACAAAAGAGAATAAGTGCGGGTACTGATGACTAAAATTTTGGTTATGCCAATTATCCAACCAGAATGTCGAGAACAACTAATTGTTAGCGGGCTAATATTAATAAGATAGTCCCTAAATCATTCAAAATTGAGGCTTATATGGGGGTAATTTATTAACCAGACCTCTAACCAATTATTACCTCCAACCAAATAATTTGGGCTAATTTTTAGCCCCAGACTAAAGGTCATATATCTGTAATGTTGATAAACTTTAGCTTACAAGGACTAGAAAGCACGTAGAGAATAGTCTCCAAAGAAACTTGGCTCTTGGAAATTTAAACATCTGTCATGGAGTGAGGGAGAGCCTAGTACTCATTAAATCTTGTATATATGTTCATTAACCCCCCCACACACACACACACACATTGTGCTCCCGGGCAACTTCGGGTTGCGACATAGCCGCCACCGCCGGACACTCCCCCCACACACACACACCCCTCGTCGGCTCTCTCGGCCCGTTGCCGCGCTTCTTGGCCAGCGGTGGCGGCGGCCCGCTTCTTTAATGGCTCAAAAATGCCACTTGTAGCAGCTCCTCTCCCTCCTCCTCTCCCCTTCCTCCCATATCTTCCACTTAGTGAGATAACGACCACCGAGGATGGTCATCGGCGAAGCTTTCTTGTGAAAGATGCGGGTCACTTAGGGCCGGATTCGGTCCCCCCCTAACCCCAGATCACGGGTTGCAATGGGTGGGGTCCCCAGGTGACCAGGAGGGGCACGTTGTTGACCATGGAACGGTTGGCGCACTCGATGGCCGACGATAGGCACTGTGCGGTGGTCCCCGTGCTCCCACGCCCATGGATACGCCCCATACCACTGGGTTGGATGGCGGTTGCAATGCTACGGTCGTCGGGCTTGATCGGGGGTTGTGCGGCGTGCGTCGCGCCGCGCCCCCTCCACGGCGATGGCGGCGTCCACCGTCGATCTTGGTGCATGACATCTCGAGTTGTAGCAAGCCGCTCTCGTCTGTGGTGGCGAGTGGTCCTACGCGGCCCGCCCATGGCCCGATCCTCCCCACCGGGAGCTTGGGCCCCGTCGCCGGCCGTGGCAATGACAAACCGTGAGCAAGGGACAATGGCTCACCGGGACTTACGGGTCCAGGTCGGGCCCCCTCGACCCACGGCTCCACGGGCATCGGGTCTGCGGCCGCGCGCCCATTGCCTAGTTTGGTGTCTGGTAGTGCTTGGTTTTCGGTCAGTCTGCGGAGATAGTGCGGGGGGGCATACGGTGATTCGGTCGTGGGCAAGCCGGCGATGGGTTGTGCTCTCAATGTGCATGTGGTCTTCTTTGTGCATCGTTGTGCGGGGGCTCTAGGGGCGTGTAGTCTAGCCGCGGGCATGCCGGCGATGGGGTCAGGTCTCATGGTGTCTCGCCTTTGGACCCGGCGTCGAGGCCAACACCCCTGCACCTAGTCTTGAGCTTTATGCTTGGGTATGTACCGTCCGACTTCTTGCTTTGGGCTAGCAATGATGGCGCATCGTGTCATACTCCTTTGGCGAAGGCGTTGACAAAGCTTGCCTTCACCGTGTGTCAATGAGGAAGGCGCCTTTGGTAGGTTTTGGGGTGAAAACCTTCCGAGCTTGTTGCTTGATCTTCGATGGCGGCGTCCCGTGGGCGTCCTCCTTTCTTGAAGGCATCGATGCAAGCGGACCTACACCCGCCTACTCACGCCTAATCGCCCTTCGGTATCCTTATGGTTTCCTCATCTTCTCCCCTTTCTTCTTTTTGGTGCGAGTACCATCCTATCCCTTGTCTTACGCACACCTTTGCTTGCTTCTAGGTGCTCGCCACCAACATCTTGATTTGTTATCCTCTAAATCGTTTGAGTGCTTCACCTCATCATATGCTAGGTGGTGAGGACCTTGATCTTCTCTCTGAATCTCCTCGTTCTCCCATTGGCGATCTTCCCCCATTGGGGCTTCCTTCCCCCATTTGGCGTTGGTGGACGTCGGTTGGAGCCTAGATTCACCCATAGGTGATGCATCTCACGGCTGTCGTCTGTGGACTTTGACTCAATGCTTCACAGCCTTCGGGTTGTCATCCGTTGGATCCCACTCAGAGCCTCACAGTAGCATGTGTTTCAGACTATGGCAGAGCATGTCTTTGGTGGTAGCACTTGTTAGGATGTAGTGTTTGCAGTTGTTTCGGTCTTAATTGTAGGGTGAGGTGGTAGTCTTTGATGTGTCATGTTCCTTGTGTTTTGTTCTTTGTGTTACTGCTATCTCTCCCCCTCTTCGTACTCTATAAGACCTTCAAAGGTCACCCCTTAACTTTGGTGCTTGCACCCTTTTCACCCCTCGGCTTGCCAAGCATCCGTGAATTGAAAATGCAAGTGGGGATCCTTTGGATCCCCGGAAGTTGTCCTCAAAAAAAATGTTCATTAAGCACTTTTTCTTCAAGTACTGTTTGAGGATTTTGTTCTCTGTTGAAACTCATGTAGTTAGTTGTAAGTATCAGCCAAAATGTTTCCAAATAGAATCAGATCCAAAACGTTTCTACATCCGGCCAAAATGCACCCTTGATCTACCATCACTACAAAGTTGTATTAATATAGGCATTTATAGAAAATAATGCCTTGGTGATTCGATACTTGTCCACAAGATCAAACAATAAAGTCGTATATTTTTTTTTTTTTTTTTTGGAAACAGAGGGGATCACCCCTACTTTTGCTTTTTATTGAACAAAACAAAAGAAAAGCAGCTTCTTACAAAGAGGGTTTAAGAAACAAAAAAAAAATAAACAAAGAAAATTAAACAAATTACACAAAGAGCTCTATCCATCTATTGAACTCGCTCTTTTCTACGGGAAGGTTTAGCTCTAAGTCTAGTCGAGCTAATTCTTTCTTGAAAGCTTGCTTTGCCCTTGACAGAGAATGCAAGCATTGCTGAAGATATGGTCATTCTGGTGACCAAATTGCCCAAGTCATAGCAATAATTACTTCCGAAAAGACTGGGGTTTGGAGCTGATCTTTGAAAGCCGAGCAACGTAATCATCCACCTCTACGGATGAGGTTGGCTAAACCCAAATGATTCAAGCAAGCTAAGGCAAATGGGCACCGAAAGAAAAGATGATGCATACTTTCCTCTTCATTTAAGTGACAAAGAGGACAGGGAA
Source organism: Hyparrhenia diplandra (assembly GCA_015847255.1). Classification (NCBI taxonomy): domain Eukaryota; kingdom Viridiplantae; phylum Streptophyta; class Magnoliopsida; order Poales; family Poaceae; genus Hyparrhenia; species Hyparrhenia diplandra. The sequence goes on along the minus strand of JADLZK010002253.1, from coordinate 214,629 downwards.
TAGTCATCCAATTCCATGTTTCTCCTTCTAAGCAAACCCCTTGTACTCGGGGCGATCTTTCAAAAGAAGCCAAAAGAAAACCTTTCTCTTAGGTTGACAAATTTTGATTTCCAAAGCCACTTATACACGGGTGACACTTGTATAGTTCCCATTAGATGCTTTGTAAGCCTGTTTAGTTGAGAAAGTTGAAGTACCCCAAATAAAAGACCAAACATCAGATCCTTGCTGCATCTGCATGTTATCCAAGATATCTGAAAGAAGTTGGAATTGCTCAAAAGCCTCTCGTCGAAAGAGGTAAGTGAAATAAATCATGCACATTGATATTACTCATGAAAGCTTGGACTGTGATATCTGAGTTAATGGTGAAGGAGAACAACCGAGGAAATTCCAAACTTAGTAATCTGCCATTCCAAGTGTCAAGCCAAAAAAAGACAGAAGTGCCATCATTTATTGTAGCTGAAGCCATGCCTTTAAAATTATCCAGGAGTTTGCACATATCTCGCCACCAGAAAGAACCTTTCCTGTTATTAGATGGTAGGCTTCCATCCTGGTAGTAGCAGCTCCAAATATAAGATCTACCCATGGAACTGTCCTCTTGTTAAAGAACTTGTCTAAATGCTTGAGAAGGAGACATAAATTTTGAGTTGAGATGTTGATAACTCCCAGACCTCCATTTTCTTTAGAAGTGCAAACTAAAATCCATGCAGCTTTAGAGGGCTTTCTACTGTTGGCATTGCCACCTCTCCAGAGACAGTACCTCCTATATTTATCAATTTGCTTTATTACTGTCTTATGCATGAGAAAGGTACACATTGTATAAGTTGGCAAAGCACTCAAGACAACAATTGTCAGTTCAAGCCGACCTGCATCATTTAACAGATTTGAAATGGAGTGTAACCTCCTTTCACATTTTGAAACTAAAGGCCAATAATCAGCAACAAGGGGCCTGGTGAGACAGAGAGGCAAACCCAAATAGGTGAAAGGTAGTGAACCCACAGAGCAACCTGAATTGCAGCAAAGCTGAATCATTCTTTCATCGATACATTGACTGGCACTATCATGGATTTATTGAAATTTACCTTTAGGCCTGTTGACTCTGCAAAAATTTATCAAAATGTCTTTTAGAGCTAAAAGTTGATTTGCATCCCCTTGCATGAAGATCAAAGTATCATCTGCATACTTGAAGAATGGGAAAGTCAGGTATATGGTCGTGAAGCAGATGCAATAGTCCACCGAAAGAGTGCTTGCATCGCTCTATGAACTGCAACACTTGTAAAAAAATTATAGTGTTCATCTTATTGTGTTCTACTAGTTTTTTGATGCCCCTCGCATTGACCAAATTCCTCTTCATTTCACCGGTGCTCTTTCCTCCCCAGATGTACTTTATTTCCAGTACGTCACCTCATTGGAGAACAACCAACTTAGCATGAATATGTATGCATGATACAACAATCAAATGACCTAATCATTGGAACCATGTACGCTCATTATTAAGATCTGCGAATGAAGGAACAAATGAATTCGATTGGTCATGTACATGCTATATATTCCCAAGCCAGATCAGCAAACTAAAAGTAAAGAAAATGATAGATGCAACTATATATGTATATATATATATGCAAGTGCTAATGCATATGATTAATTAAGCACTTTAGCAAAGATAGATCTTATACTGCATGGTACGCATTCTCTCCGTCCTTTGATTATGGAGTTAATCAACAAGGAGAGGCACTTAAAAATCCATGGAGTCAAATGGTTTACATGTGGATTCCACATTCATCAAGTAGAGAGAGAGTGTGTGTGTGTGTGTCTCGCAGGTGGATCGTAGTAAACACGAAACATGTGATGATCAAGTGGCTCGGTTGGTTGGGCATGTGCTTTGGATCCGAGACAGAGACACGGACCGACCCTTCCGATGCGCAGGCACATACAATATGTGCAGCTTCCAAAGAGGGAGAGGTCTGAGGTCGATCATCTCTCACCCTACGTGCGTCTTCTGGTTGATTTGTGGGTGACCTATGAGTCTTGTCACCGTAGGACGGTAGGAGTATATATTCTGCAGTAGTCGTACGTTCAAGGTTATTAGGGTCATCACCACCACCATTACCTCCTAGATTGCCGCGACCTAATTTCCTCCTCTCCAAGGATAGAATCTGAATCACGCATGGGGCTGGCAGCTGTAGCAGTGTAAAGCGTGTAGTTTTCTGACTTCTCAATCTTTCAGAACGCTTTATAATTCTTTAAACTGAAAGATGCAGAGAGATTGGCGCTTCCTGCAGGGCCTTCGATCAGCAACTTCCATTTTATGGCGAACCGACACACAGAGCAGCTGGTGCCAGTGCCAGTAGTATATATCGTAGTACGTATTCATATATAGGAAGATTGATCCCTGCCGGAAATGTTTTGCCAGTTGCTTGCTTCTAGTACTAGCTAGTACGTGCAGTATAATCCTTCGACGAGCCTTCAAGAGCTGACACCTCAGAGACTACTTCCATACTACTCTAGCGCGGATAGATCTTGAAGCCAACGCACATTCCGGCGGATAGGTCGTCATGATGAGCTGAAGTATTTGTGCGTTCTTGCATTGGCTTCCTGAGGGCGAAACTGAATTGATCACAGTGCCTTCATAGTTCATACTCCTCAAATGCATTGACCGCATGCATGTTACTAAGACACGTAGAAGATGAAAGCATGTTCTCGTTGTTGCGAATTGAAGTGATATTCATATATATACCACCAGTACCACCGGCCTGCCACTCCTAGCTACCGTCGTTTCCCATATGGAGCTTCGTCACATATTAGCTACAGAGCCTACACTAGTTGTTCTCCTGCATAGTAATATATATCCAATAGTAGGTAGCTACCTTGATCTGATTTGACCCACGATATGTGTTCTGCTAGAAAAGTTATCTGCACTTGAAGCAACCAGACATTCAGTTGATATGGCCATACAAACCGGAGCTGCACATACATTCTCATGTGCTGGATCTGCTCATGATGATACCCTACCTCTGCCCTCTGATCTGAAGCTAAACAAAGTCGATCTCAAAGAGACTGCATTGTAGGTCAAGCAACAGTGCCCATGTGCCGCGGAGTCGCAGTCAAAACGGGCACCGACACCGACCCAACATGGAATTATTCTCACCAATCAACGCGGAAGAATTGAAATGGGCTGGATCGAACAGGTATTCGTCTTCAATCTTCATGTTAAGAGTGATACTTTTTTTTTACATCTGTGTTCCCGAAAGGCCCACAAGACCGTGCATGGGCCGTCCGTGGCAGGAATCACCTTCTCAAAGAAAAAAAAGGAGGCCCAAGTATGTTAAAGCGCCCGCTCTTATTTTTGTCAGGTGAGGAGTAGGAACAGAGCAATGAGAAACAGAGTCAAAGACTCTGTCATTAGACTAATATAATAAATCAATTGATCAATGAATCAAAGGTGACCACTAAACAAACACCGTTCAACAGCTGAGGGCAAGTACAACACGTCGCTTGAGTCCGTCTCTAAACAAACATTGTTCAACAGCTCGGCCATCATCAAGCTGCCAGCAAAGCCGTTCTGAAGTTATCATCAACTTGGGCATGGTTGTATTTTTCTATTCTGAATTTGTCTACCTAAAAACCTTTCGTTAAATGTGTTATCGGAATGCTTCTATGTTCTCCAAAAATTGTTATGTCCATCTATCAATTACTCCCTCCGTTCCACAAAACATGCAATTCTCACGTCCCGGGAGTCAAACTTAAGTGAACTTTAACTAAAATTATATAAAAAAATAGTAACAATTGTGAGACAAAATAAGTACCGTTAGATTAGTTATGAAATATATTTTTATAATAAATTTATTTGAGACATAAATGATAACACTTTTTGCTATAAACTCGATCAAAAGTTGACATTGTTTGACCGCAGACGCTTCCTATAATTGTATATTTTTTTTAATGGAGGGAGTAAGTTTCTGAATTGTTAAGCGAAACATCAACACAAATTGATATTCATAACTAATCTCGACTACATGCATTAAACTGTTTGGAGATAACCCTGTTCGTAGGTCGTACGACCGGTCTTGTTAACTGTTTGTATATCAGATTTCTCTCTTTCAGAGAGTAGAGACAACCCGTGTCTAGATATATTGTACATGCCCCGTGCAGATGCAAACAAAGCCTGCGACTTGTGCTTCATTATCCGTATTGAATGGTTTTGATTTTTTGAACGGATAATGGTTTTGATTTTTTGTTGCATTGAACGTGTATATATAATAAGCAAACAGTGACATTTTCGTCCTCGTCCCTTTCTTATATTAGAAGTAGAACAGAGTCCGTTTTTTTTTGTTTTGATCTGACCTCTCGCTCTCCGATTACAATATCTTGTGCAAGGAATATGTAGTCAGAGAAAAGCACGAAAGGGCAGCCCACTGCAAACTGCTGACCATCCAATTGTTCAAGTTGCTGTGTTCAAGACTTCTGAATTTAGAACACTTGGTTCGATTATTAGGATGATGAAAGCATGCACAATAAACAAAGTGTTGAATAAAAAAAACAAAGTGTACGTTGGGAAAACGGCTGTGAGAGTAATGCTGCACAATGATGTTGGCAACTCGGGCGGGCCTGGTCCGTTGTTGGTGTGAGTGGGTTAGTGCAAGCCCACTATTGCAGGATTTTGGCAGCACATATATACTGAGCCTGAATTCCAGCCGGATCAATCAATAACAATACAATAGAACTCATAGGACAGCTTACATACTAAATCTTTCAGGCACAGCTAGCACGGTCCTTTTGTTTAATGTACGTGATCTCCACGACCATGAAAACACTAGTAAACAACTAAGTTCGCATCACTATTTTTGTTGCCCTTCTTCATTGTACTATCTTTCGATCTCCAAGAGCACAGAGGTCACCCTATAAGTATGCTAGCCATGCGCCATTTCCGTCTCACCATACCGATCGCTCTGACGAGGATCCCCAAGATCGACAAACCAAAGCTAAGACGGTATGGCCTCAGCAGCAGCGCGCAACGGCTCGGCCGCGGCGGCGGCGCTCATGGTGGCCGTCTCCATCCTGGCACTGGCCGCCGGCGGCAGCGCTCAGCTGCAGTACGGGTTCTACAAGGGCAAGTGCAACGGCACCGACGTGGAGAAGGTGGTGCAGGGCATCGTCAGTGCCCGCTTCGCGCGCGAGAACCCCGTCGTCGCCCACCTCCTCCGGATGCAGTTCCACGAGTGCGCCGTCAATGTGCGTGCCTCCGTGTACATACAAGCTATAGCAAGTCCACGTGTGTGTTGCTTTGGTTTGTTAACGTGGTATAGAATGCAGGGCTGCGACGGTGGTCTGCTGATCGACGGCCCCGGCGCCGAGAAGACGGCGCCGCCGAACCTCAGCGTCATGGGCTACGACGTCATCGCGGCCATCAAGGCGGAGCTGGAGCGGAGGTGCCCCGGCGTGGTGTCCTGCTCCGACATCCAGATCCTCGCCACCAGGGACGCCGTCTTCCTGGCCGGCGGGGCCCCGTACGCGGTGCGCACGGGGCGGAGGGACCGCCGGCGGTCGGTGGCCTCCGACGTCAAGCTCCCGTCGGCCGAGTTCACCGCGGTGCAGACGGTCGCGTTCTACGGCGGGCTGGGGCTGAGCTCGTTCGACGCGGTGCTGCTGCTGGGCGCGCACACCGTCGGCAAAACGCACTGCAGCGCCATCAAGAACAGCCGGCTCTACAGGTACGGCGGCAAGCCCGGCGCGACGGACCCCAGCATGGACCCGAGCTACGCGTTCATGTACAAGAACCGCGTGTGCCCTAACGTGCCCTCATCTGACAACAACGACGTGTTCCTGGACGACCCGTGGACCGCGCTCAAGGTGGACAACCACTACTACAAGAACCTGCAGCAGAAACGCGGCGTGCTATCCTGCGACCAGAACCTGTACAAGGACGGGTCAACGAGCTGGATCGTGGACCTGCTCGCCAAAGACAACGGGCTCTTCACCTCGCTCTTCCCCAAGGCGCTCGTCAAGCTCAGTGAGGTCAACGTGCTCACCGGCACGCAGGGGAGATCCGCAAGGTCTGCAACAGGTTCAACTGATGATCCACCATTATATCGATCACCGTACATCTGATGTCATTGCTTGCCCTTCTTCTTCCCATTTGCTCTATCATATCAAAGTTACTACATCACTTCCGCGTCAAGGTTGATTCATTCTTTTTTGTGTAACATGATGCCGGTTTAATTTGTAAAACAAACATGATGAGTTAATGTAGCCCATTTATGATAAATCTCAGAAATTCAGATAAAAAAAAGATAGCTTTTGAGTATATCCATCATGGAAGTGACAAGAGATATGATCACCAACGTGCGAGTCATGCTCTGTTCGTACTCAAATTGAGGGGAAACGGGCAATTCTCCCAAGCGTGCCACCGACCACCGGGCCAAGCCAATCCGCGAAGGATCACTCAAATTGAATCCAACAATTGATTCCATATCGTGGAATCGCTGCTAGTATTTTTAATTGTCTTGTGGGAGTCTTTCCTTTATATTCCTTAGGGGCTCCCCTACACCACGAGAAATTAACCACAGAAGACCTACAAGCCTTAGTTTGTTTTAATAAAGGATAGTATTTCATACTCGGCTTCATCTACCAAATATGTAAAATCAGGTCAATTATTGCAAAGAGGCCAAAGGCCAAAAAAAAAAAAAAAAAATCATCTGCGGCATTCCGTCTGCAAGACAAGGCCAATTATTACACGAGAATAGGCCAAAGGCCGAAAAACTAAAAAAAAAAATCATCCGCGACATTCCGTCGGCAAGGCGGAATACACCGCCGAATGAATGGCGACAACGTAAGAATCCGAGGGAGGCACTAACACTAACAACCTAAAAACGACGTCTTCAACAAGAACATGACATTCGAAAATGCCATCATCACCCGACCAGAGAACCGGTACTGGATTTTCACCTCGAAAAATCTCTAAGGCGCCTGTGTTGCGGAGATGACGACGCCTCTAACGAGGAAGTGGTACCCACAGCGCCGCCGCCGTCTGAACACAACCATTATCCCACCAAAATCCATAACGATCCAGTTATTTGTCCGAACATTCGCCCAAATTGAATTTGCCGATTTGAAAGTGCTTGTGATAATTCGCATTGAAACATCACTAGACGACTACTGATTTAGGAATCGTGGAGTCAGACTGAGAGCCGTTAGATTGGTCTATCAAGGCCGTCCGTTTATTTGAATTAGCAACGAACGATCCAACAACCCTGCCCGAGGAGCTCTGCTGGCTTTCCCGATCCGCACGGACGCCGCCGCACCCCAATGCCCGTCCCCGGCGAGCCGTCTCGTCCGGCGTCGCCTCCACAGTACTCGGGCCTCCTCGCCGCTCTCCACAGCTGCATATCTGGAGGCAACGCCCCCGCGGCTGTCTCCCTTCTGCCCACCCCCTCGCTCGCGCCGGCCTGCGCGCGCCCGTTCCCGCTCCTCACCTCCCTCGCGGGCCTCCTCCTGCTCCGCCCAGCCGCGCCGTCCTTCCCCTCCCTGGCTGGCCGCCTCCTCCTCTACGTCCGCCTCGCGGGCCTCAAGCGCCTCGTCCCCTGCTCCACTCAGCTGGCCGACCGTCTCCTCTCACTAAACTTTCTCCTCGGCCGCCCGCGTGACGCACGCCGGCTGTTCACCAAAATGCCTCGCCCCAGCGTCCACTCCTACAATGCCATGCTCGCTGGGTACGCGCGCCTGGCACTCGCAGCACCTGCTTCTGAGGTCTTTGCTTCCATGCCACACCGGGAACTCTTCTCTTACAACGCTGTTATGCTCGCGCTTGGGCGTGGCGGCGAAGCGGGGAGCTGTGGAGCTGTACTCGAGCTCGAACATGTACCCCTCCCTTGGGTACAGCCATCACACCTTCTTGGCACTCCTTGTGGCCGGCGCCCAGCTCATGGATAGGAGCTTGCCAGACAATTCCATGGCCATTTGGTGGTTCTCGGTACTTGTCTGATGTGAAAATTGCCAGCTCTCTTCTTGATGTTTATAGAAAATGCCATTGTGCTGATGATGCTAGGAAGCTGTTTGACGAGATGCATATTAAGGATGTTCACATGTGGACGACAGTAGTTTGTGCCTGTGCTGAAGATGGCCAACTGGGTACCGCTCGGCAGCTCTTCGATCAGATGCCAGAGAGGAATGCATTTGCATGGAATGCCCTCATCGAGGGATATGTTTGCCATGGGCAGCCAATGGATGCATTGAATATGTTTCAACACTTGATGAAGGAAGGTTTGCAGCCAGATCAAATCACCTTGGGTTGTTGCCTGAGTGCTTGTGCAGCTATCGTTCACTGGAACTTGGGCAGCAGATCCATGGAATGTTGCTAAGATGGGGTTTTGATCGAAGTGTAATGATCATTAGCTCAATCATTGACATGTATTCAAAATGCAGCTTTTTGTCTGGTGCCATAGAGGTCTTCAGCCTAACTGGTAGGGAACGGAAGAATACAGTGTTGTGGAATGGCATGTTGTCTGCTCTGTGTCATCATGGTCTTGGACAGGATGCCATTGGATTGTTTGTTCAGATGATTCATGAAAGACAGAAGCCTGATGCTAATACATTCTTTCTGGTTTTGACGGCTTGCTGCCACTGTGGCTTAGTTGAAGAAGGGATGAATTTCTTTGATTTGATGAATGAGAGATACAGGATTGTTCCAGGACAAGAGCACTATTTTTGTATGGTTGATTTGGTTAGCCATGCATCATCCGATGATAAAGTAATTGAATGGATCAAAAGCTCACCATTTGGTTTTAATGTACAAGTTTGGGAAGTTCTTGTTAGGAATTGCACCATGCATGGGAACATTGAATTGTTGAATAAGGTAGAGGAGCAACTGGCTAGATTGGACCACCCAGAATGAATGGACGGTTGTTCTTAGTTTGGCTTATGAGGTTGAAAGGATGGTCATGCTTGTTCGATGCACAGAAGCCATTAATTTCTATAGGCAGAGATAAGACGACAACAACTGCATCCTTGCAGAGTATGTGACTGTATTGGTCCAAAAGATACCTCAATGAGGGATCAAGTGGGCATCAGAAATTCGGAATTATGATGTGTTCTGCACAATTGAAGAAAAAGATCATTTTATGGACTGTTCAAGGAATATTCTCAAGTGAATGATGTCCTGTTGTTTGTCTTCCCAATTGATGGGGAATGAGATGTAGAGATTTGCAGCTTTTCTCAAGCGGAAAACGTGCTGTCACATCACATGCTAACCTACAGAAGGAATAGGGAATTTTACATCATCTTCCAACTAATCTTCTTAAAAACGATGCTGTGGCTTTTCATTTTTTTTGTCCAATAATTTCATATACATGTTATAGGCTTATTATAGCTGTATGTGTTCCAAGAATCCATTCAGGAATGCTGTACAGATTCTCATTTTCTTTTGGCGCATTAAAGCAAGTGAATACAATTATCTTTTTGAGCTGACAAATAATCACTTTGTTTGGAAATTTCTAAAAATGAAGTCAATTTGGACAAGGTTTGTGTCAAACATTAGGAATATAAATTATGAATAACTTTTAAGTCGTTGTTTGGAAATGTGAAAACCATATGAATATAATTATCTGGGTTTGGCTGTGTTCTCCTCTTCAAACATTGTATTTCCGTTATCCTTTAATGGAAATAGATCCTCGCTTCGAAAAAAATATGAATAGATTTGTCTTGAAAAAATACTTTACATATATCAATTTTTTGATAAATATTTATATAAAAACATGACTGCGGTCCAAAACGACTTTATTGTTTTTAGTATGGAGGGACTATGATATACTTCTAGACCATTTGCATACATCTTTTGTTCTGAATGAGGGAACAAGATGTGACAATCCACTAGTCCTCCATACAAAAGAGAGAAAAGCTACTCTAGTTCATTCTGTTCTTCGACAGATTACAGATGAGCATTATAAATAATGTGCTGCAATTTTGCATGCCAGCTGGCTCAGGAATCTGGATAAAAGTATTTACATCATTGATCACCGAATAATTTTTCTGCCGCATCCTGATAAGCATAGAAAAAGAAAGCTCAAACTAAGAGCAAGAGCAATTATTTTCTATATACCCTTCTCAGATGTAAAGACGTATATTTTGGAATTCTTACCGTATATGCATGTAACACTGGCAAACATTTCTCAAGATCACAAAAACAACATATCCTTTCATCCATTATAATATTTTCTTTTCACAAGAGTGCATGGCACATGAAACAAAGAATCAACAGCAGATTGGTTTATTCAATTAAACCAATAGGTCAATAATAACTAGAAAAAGACATGTCTAGATGTCCTGCATCTGCATGAGACAGCATGAGAATACAAGTGGAGCTAAGCTCACACTAATCAAATTCATATATGTACATCTCAAATCTCATACCTTAATGATACTATTTAGTTCACAGATACTATATGTGCGCTCGTTTTGAACATACATGTATTCCATTCTCCCAGACAAAAGTTGTTCTACACCTACATATTCTACCAAGCATAGTTTATTCTGTTTTTCCTAGCCAAATATAGATGGGGTCCATTCAGCAAATGTTTGTGCGACTAAATTGCATGGTGCTCTATCTTCATATTTGTGAACCTAAGCTCTTGGCCCTGTCTTGTACTCTGTTCAGGTTTTGATGTTCCTGCTTCGTACAGTGACACAATCTTATAGTCCCTCCATTTTTTTTTTTACATGTCGTATTAGTTTTTTCTTAAGTTAAAACATTATTAAATCTTAACTTTGACTATCAATTTAACTTAGGACAACTAATAACGCATGTAAAAAAAATAGTATGTTTTTGAAAGCTACCCATTGCACATTTTAGCCATCTGCTAATATGTTGACCTGGAAGTTGCAAGAGGTCATGTATAATGCTTTTCCCAAACTGGCACAGAATACACTAGAGTTCCCAGCACAAAAGAAAGCAGGAAAGTGGATGTGGCATAAACAAAGGCCCTGGCAATCTGCCCGCTTCTTCTCCATTGTATACACTTCAGCAGCAAAAGTAGACACTGTGCTCAAGCAACCAAGGAAGCCAAGCTGTATTCCACTAATAATAGTTGTTGATAAACTTTGTATGTACCTGTAAGAAAAATCAAACGAATCAGATATACAGGCTAATATATGGAAGAGTCAATATACCCACTACAAATGGTGAATTTGTATGAAAAATTATTTGGCCATACCGCTTTGGATGTTACTGCAAGAACCGCCATGATGCCTGCAGCAAGAACATTGGCTACCAGGGTCCCAATGGGCAGCCATTTCAAGGATCCCTGCTTGCCAATTCCCTGGCCATTGAGCCTCGCCAGGTACCAGCGTAACCAAACTCCTGGAGGTGCTACTGAGCAGCCCATCCATAGGACAGCACCATCAGCAAGACTATGCATCTTTACTACAGTCAACACAATGCTCAAAACCCAAAAGAAAGACATCAAAATTATCATCACTGACAAAAGCATAGACTGCTTATTCCTGGTATCCACCCTCCAGTGCTCCCAGTCATATTTGTGACCTATCAAACTCTTCTCCCTGACGTATTTCAGGATCAAACTCCGTAGGCGCTCACCCGTTTCAGCACCAATCGTGATGGACTCATTGACAATGAACATCCCTAAATCAATGTTGTTAGACATCAGAAGGATTATTTTCTTCCTATTTTTGGTTTGATAATATCTAATTTAGGACATATTGCACTTTATCATAAAAAAGATGATGGGATACCTAGTACTACGCCCGCTATAGCATATACCCAGTGGCCTTTGGAAGACAAACCAACCATTTTCTGGTTCCACCCACTGAAGGTTGTAAGGCTTCCCAGGTATCCAGTTGTGATTCCGACGATAAGGTGGTCAGATATATATCGTATATCAGCCTTGAATATGATACCAAACCAGCCCATCAAGAAAGATCCAAGCTGACCCAAGAAATTTTCAATAAACATGAGTTAGTACATATAAAATCCCCTGTAGTTTCTCCAACTCAAGGTATAACTTTAGCCCTACAAGGATTATGCATACCATATTAGATGGAAGGTCAGGGTAAAGTGGGCTTTGGTCTGAGGTGAGTGCCAAGCAGTCTGGGCCAAACAGCTTCTGGAGCCCATACCTTGTGAATACCTGATGAGTTATTGAAAGCATAATTAGTCCAAGGGAACTAGAATAATGCAAGATAGGTAATCATCCTCTAACAGCAATCTTGCCAGATCTTTCAATGATCTAAACAAGTAAACATCCAAACATCAATACTTGGTGCTGGCAGACACCTAAGTTGGAACAGTATGTTCTAAAAAATATAAATATAAGATTTTTCTAAATTTCAATGTTCCAGGACATTCATTAGTAAAAGCACATGAAACGGAAAGTGTTGCACATAACATTAGATCAGCACAGATTAAGTAACAGCTATCACAAAGATCCTCATGTAAGACATTAGAGAGTTACCCCGAAAAAGCCAAAGACAGCTAAATGGATCATATAAGCAGCATAGTCGAGCCTCAGAGAAAGCTTATATGGTTCAACCTACATGCAGACCAAACCATGGTTATGTCAGCATATATAGCAAAAATAAAACCTTTCAGCAACATATCAACGGACCATCGAAACGTATGAGAATGGCAAGTAGCTGCTCAACTCCACTACTGTCTCTACCTTGGTAGAGGAATCTGCTAGGACGTTAGAAGTAGTATCTTTTGTCTCCACTGAAGATACAGGTGCTGATGCAAATTTGTCACTGTTTTGCTTTATTGCATCATCTGGAAGAGGGCCAATCTTATGATGCTCAGAGATTCTTTCTGTATCCTCTTCAACATCGCCTTCGGGCGATAGAACTCGACCACTTTCGATGAGCTGAGCCAGAACTGAGCTATCGATGTCTCCTAGCAATTGATCCGCCGACTGAAGAGAATGCCTCATTGAGCTCAGTATGGAGTCCCCCATCTCCCTTGAGAGGCTGATGGATCCCCTTGAACCCTGTCTGCTACTTCTCCTACTTAACATTGAGCCAGACCTACTAGCTACGGAAGGACCGGTGGAATCCATAGATGTGCTTCTCGCATAACCCAGGTGATTCCCCTCAGAAACATTGCTCCTAGCTGAGGAGCTCTCCATTCTTTTTCAGGATTGATTCTTCAGCTACAAAGACAGATAACAATCCTGCACAAAAAGTCAATGTTATGACATGAGTCAGTAATCCATGATTCATAAATTCCCTTTCTTTTCTCCATTTAAAATTCATAGGCCATATAAATTCTGGAAGCATGGAAGCCAATCAATGAGTAGGACAAAAAGATAGGATTCGGTACGTTTTTGTAGGTATCTGGACAAATCACATGACAGCTGTGAAGACCGAGGAGACTGGACAGTCGTGTTTACAGTAATCTACAAGCAACATTTTTTTTCTTCAGTCGAATCAAATACTTTGCAGTACATGTACGTACATCACTATTCTCCAGACATCAAAATGGAACTTTTATGAAAGAAAGAAAGAAAGAAAAATGGGAACCGTCCGGAGTTTCTGAAAGGGACAGGAAACTTTGCCGGGGACACATATGATACACGCGAAACGAAGACAAGAAACAGATAATTAGTTTAATCAAAAGTAAGCGTATAGAAAAGAAGAATATTTAAACATGTCTGAAACCGTGACAGCGCCGTTGAAGCGAGGGAAACAAGTGGCGTCATCTGATTAGGCTGCTACTGAATTGAATAGACTAAAAGATTAATATCGATCCCCTAAAGGTGCCTGCCTTTTGACATCTCGATACTGATTGTTTGGTTGTTAGTAATCAACTAGTCAGTCTAATCACGATACCAATTGTTCTTTTAGCTTTAAAGGTTCCAATGGTCAAGTAAGGTGGGAGGAAGATCAGCAGGACGAACGAACCCCCACGCCTACCAAGTTTCCACGGCCCAGCAGCGATCCAGCGAGGCGTGTAAATGGTGGCCGAGCAGCGGCTGCACAGGCGGGAGGCGAGGCGGCCGCGTGTGCAAGCGGCGAGCACGGCCGCCATGCTGCGGGCGAGCTGCAACCACTCGAGCGGCAAGGCATGGCAGCCGGTGGGTGGGATTTCTTCGATTGGCTTCTTTAGTTCTTGAATCTCCTAGATTGGTTTCTCTGATTCGCCTCCACGGATCGGTTTTCAGTTTCTTGTGAGCAGCTGGAATGGAAAGGCGGGCAAGGGAAAGACGAGCTCAAAGAATTACCTTGTTGGGATTTAGGAACTCGAAGAGGAGGGATGAGGGAGGCGACGGTGGGCGGCGCGGGCGGGCCTTTTCTGTCTCCGGTCGTCCCCTTGTCTTCAGACTCCCTCCTCGTCCACGTCCAGAGAACTAGTTAGGCAGGGCAACGTTCTTCTTCCCACCCTTTTATCTCCCTTATAATAGGGAGAATTAGATCACTGCCATTGAAAGATTATGACTTTAAAAAAAATATCATCAAAAGATTTAGCCTTAGAAAAATAGCATTGAAAGGTTGCTCTACCATTCTGTTAGCTTGACGTTGATTCTCCTAAAGACAGAAAAACTTCTGTTAGCTTGACGTTGATTCTCTAAAGAATGAAAAAAAAGCGGTGAAAAAAAGATTGTACTCCCTGTCCCTATGGAGTTAAATCGTTTTTGATTTTTGAACTTCATGTTTGACCATCCGTCTTATTCTTATTCAAAATATTTATGTAAATTATAAAATAAATTAATCAATATTCAAGTATCTTCATTGATAAAATAAGTCGTACTAAAATAAATTATATTTGTGTAAAAAATTTGAATAAGACGCGAAGATCGAATAAGATGGCGCGGAATCCGGGGTGACGAACTTCGGTGGGGCGGAGGGAGTAGAAAATTTCTCCCTTCCACGTCCCCGCACCCGGCAGGGCGGCTGATCGTGATTAGACTAGACTGCAACTAAAAAAGATGTCAAATGGGCCACGCGTATTAGATTTGGTTCGAACTCTGGTCAGTTATGTTTTCGGCCACGCGTATTCATCAATGGGTTGCGTACTCGCTTTGGACTCGGAGTTTTGATCACGCGACGGATATATTTGGCGAGAAGAAAAAGTGGTGAGAAAAACATGGCGAAATTTCACATTCTCCTCTCGAAACTAAATGTATATTGCGACCCGGCAAGTCATGGGTCACAATTAGAGTCTATTCGGCAATTGATTGAACATTTGGCCGGCAAAGGCAGCAAACCGAGACTCATTTGGGCGCAATGATCTCTAGGCAAATGATGGTTTTGCGGACCTCGCCCTCTGAAGCACCGCAGTCAGGCCGGGGCCATCATAGATGCCTAATTTAATCTTAAACGGAGAACGACAGGGGAAGCGCTTGGACCTAAAGCGCTGGAGCCTTGAGCGGACAACAGAGCTGCAGCTGCAAGCCGCACGCCACACGCTGGATCGGTTTCGCGCCGCAATGTCAACCACCCACCGCCTGCCGTAGCCGCCCGCCTCGGTTGTGCTTTCGGCGCCGCTGACGCCGGTCGCCCGCGACCACCCTTGCTCACCGTAGCCACCCGCCTCGGTTCGCGCCGCGACTTGGTATGGACCATTGGTATTAGATATATAGAGTGAAGTTATTAGAATTAGAATTTAATTTGTATACAACTTGGTATGGACGTACGGTACACGGGAATAGCTGCATGTTTTATTTTATTATTAGATTGCTCATGGACGGACTCCTTTGGCGCGAGGACAGATGAAAAGAAAACAACATGAACACAGAGGCGGATATACATGGAGGCAGACATACGCGATTAAGGCCCATATAGAGGCAGACGGAAAAAGGAGGTGGACAAGAATTTTTCTCTCTTTATTAGTATGTATAGATAAGAAATTATTATTAAGGAAACATGTTCCTGGCCGTACTAACAATGATTCGCCAAGCTATATGGCACAGTACAAGAAGTCTCTTATTCCTATGTTGTGTTTAGATCCCTAAAAATTGGCACTATAGCACTTTTCGTTTGTTTGTGATAAATATTATCCTATTATAGGATAACTAGGCTCAAAAGAATCGTCTCACAATGTATACATCTAAACTGTTGAGAAAAGTTTACCTATATTTCATACTCGAACATGCGTCTTTTAGTGCATTTAATGCTTCGATGATGATGGGAATTTTAAAAATTTTAGAGAAAAGTTGAGTAACTAAACACACCCTTAATTGGAAACAAAGTACAAGAACAAGTTATAATGTTAAATATAGTGGCATTAGCCGGAAGAAAAAAGCATGAAAACTCTAGCTATTCAGTCTGTTTGCAAAAGAAGCAAAAAAAAAAAAAAAAAAAGGTTTATTTAAGAGTTAAATGCACCGTGGCCACCCGAACTTGCAAATATTTGTGTCAAATAGGTTTATGGACTTAGAAACCGGGACATCTAGCCCCTCGAACTTGCGAACCCGTTCACCCCAAGTCCAGCCCAGTTTTGCGGGGCTTACATGGCGGTTTTCCATAGGCCTTTGTAGTGATCTTTGGCGTCGGCAATCACATCATCACTCTTTTAAATTTGTGAAATTGATATCTTTTTGTTCGAGCTCCAAATATTGCAAATAACATATCAATTTTGATCGTCTCAACCAGCTCTTTGCAATGGTGTACTTTCAGTTTATTATTTGAGATAGTTTTATTTCGTGTAAAATTAAATATTTCTATAAACGAGTGATATTTTATTCTCACTTGCAATCTTATATATATTTACTGCCAGCGAGGGGAAGGATTTTTTCGAACCTCCCAAAGATTGGGAGCAAGTATTGGGTACTTGTTGGAAAGGTTTTTTTCATCCTTTCCCAAAAACTAGGATTGGGGGTCATATAGGGTCTTTGTTGGAGTTGCTCTTCGGGCTTTCTTTGGTTAGACTTTTTAAACCCTTTTTTTTTTTTTTGCAAAAAACAAAAAGACAATCAAATGGTGAAAAGCCACGACTGTTTTACACCAAAAAGTTGTTTTTACTCTAGACAAACTTCACAACACCTACCTCTGTGTCATCTGCTTTTGGGCAAAGAATTCACTGATTCTGAAAGCAAATCTTTTTTTCTGTTATCATTGGCACCTTCCCAATGGTGTGGCACCTGTGGAGTGGCCTTATGGTGTGGCAATGCAGCCCGTGCGGCGTGGTTGCCCGTCGGCCTACCCAACCTTACTCAGCTCCGGTCCCGCCAGCCTCTCCTCCCGTATGTCTACCCGACGTGGTTGCCCGTCAGCCTACCCAACCTTGCCATCACCGCGCCACCTCCCTCACATCCTTTTGTCCCGTATGTGCCCCCAACCTCATGATTTGTGCTCATATGGGTTAAAACAACTCACATCCAGTGATGATAGGGAATCTACTTCCAATGTGTATTGGGTTCCATTGCAACACACAAGCATGTTTTCTAGTTACTATTAAAGATTGAAAGGTTTCTTCATCCTTCATTTCTTGAAACCATTCGTTCTGATTCAATGGACTCAATCTCTTATGCGCATGTATAAATTAGAGTAGTGTGTCCAAACAAGGTGCAGAGTCCAATCGAAATAAAGACATGTTTGGATTCTTTTATTTTAGTGAAACTAAAATCTAATTTATGGTGGTTAAAAAAATCTACTTTATGGACTAGACTATTTGATTTAGATTAAAATTCTAAAAAATTTCAAAGTTCAGATACAGACCTTTCTAAAAAAATATTATTCTATTAATTCCCATGTTCTTTTTCTGCGTTGGAACTTCAAGACACGCTGGGTCGAAATTCATATAATGCGTTAATGGGCCGGCATGAATTCTGGTCAGATGGGTCGAACTTCAACACACACCGGACCTCTTCCGGGATATAGCTCAGATAGATAGCTACGCAATAAATAATTTCAAACTTTGCTCCAAGAAATTCTTAAATAAGTAATGTTTATATTACATACTGCCATCAATGGGGATGTAGCTCAGATGGTAGAGCGCTCGCTTAGCATGCGAGAGGTACGGGGATCGATACCCCGCATCTCCATTTTTCTATCTTTTGTTTTTCAACCTGCTCATTTCCATTTTTTTATCCTTTTTTTTCAACCTGCTCATTCAATTGTTTATACTTTACTGACGACTCAGGCTCATCACTTTTGATCCTTTTTTTCAACCTGCTCATTCACTTGTTCAAGTTTGTTTTTAATGCTGAGGACGATGGCAAATACTGTCAGTGGTACCCAAACATGAGCTTTGACACAGCATGGCATTTCAGGGACTAATGATCTCATCTTCGTTTTAAAATTTAAATTTAAATTGTGTGCCTCATATATCAAAACTGATGTTTAGTGAGACTTATGAAGCCTATTTATGCAATTGAAAAGTACATAGAAAAAAATAAGTGTGCACACATTCTATCCAACATATCATGCTTCTGCAAATTATTATCTGTATAATCTTTTCAGTCAAGAGGAAAAACAGCCTCAAGTTCACTATGTATCAGCCTTAAGGTGTGTTCAGAACCCTAATTTCTTGTATTGTGTCTAGATGGATTGTGTTTGGTTGTTCACTTATTCAATTTTTGTGACTTGTTTCAGTCCAGCTGAAATGATGTAGGCAGCAGATAGTCAACAGTAAGCTGTTTGTAATTTAACTATAACTTTGTTTGCTCAAGTCTTGTTTGCTGATAGTTCAGTAAATAATACTTTTCCAAGGTTACTTGTTACAAGCTATATTTCAATTTGCTGAATTGCTGAACATGGTTATATAAAAAAAAAGGCTGAACATGTTTTATTAAAAAGAAACCTGTGGGTTACAGGTAATATCACTGGTGTAATTTTGTATAGCAAAGAACATGATCGTCAATGTTCAGTGATTATTAGTGCATATTGATATAGCGCACTTGGGAAGTCCTGTTACAGTTGCTAATATGCATAGTGCAAAGGTATTTTTTTACTAAAAAGCAGTGACATTGAAAGAGAAAACAATGTTATCTTCCTATGGAATTCTGATAAATTGGAGCTGTATTTTTTCATCTTCATGGTTTTGTTATCTTGGTTCTGTAATCTGTATAAAAGGTACTATTTTAACAATTTATATATGGTGGCAAATATATCTTTAGTGCACACATAGGTATCCAGACTGACAGTCACTCCAAGTTGTACCAGTCTAGTGTCAAAAATCTTTTTGGGTCACAATAAATTCTAGATTAACAATTTTCCTTTTTGATGCAGTAAAGGAGACTGGTGCCCACTTGTTGTAGCTTGTCCTTACTCTTACTGTTTCAAAAGTTTATTTCTTGGTTGTTTTCTTCCGTATTATCTTACTGCTTTGGTGCTGTATCAGTTTGCCTAACATTGATGCTAACGTCCACTTTCAGATCTATATGGAAGTATGAATCTTGGCATGAGATTTGGGTCCCATGGAGCACACTGAGGTGTGCCAATCATTTATCTTTGCTAGTCTTATGTTGTGCCAATTGACATGGTGGTAGACATGAGGCCTCTCAACTCTCAACAGTTGTTATGATATTGTTTCCCACTATCGGTTGATGAGAGGCACTTGCGATCTTGTAGAGTCTTCAGAGATGTGCCATGCATGTTGTGTGACTGTTTTAATTCATTCAGTTTCTAGAAATTCTCTTATAGGTCAGAGACTGAAGCAACAAACCAGGCTTTCCTAATATACCACAACAACGCTAGCTGATTATGGGTGACAAACTCTGAACAACAGAAGCTGAAACCCATAGGCCAATGCTCACGAGATTGAGCATCTGATCGAGGGAATATAAAAAGGAAAAACTTATCCCCGTAGCTTATTCTATATGATTTGAAGAAGAAATATATAGTTTAGACAAATGGAGGTAGGCCCCAATAGATTGATTCTCCATAGATCACTGGGAATCAAATTCGGAACCAAACAAATCAAAGGGGATATAGTGGCAACCTTAAGGTTCTGTATTAACTTGACTATTCATGTCACCATTATTCCCAATGGAGAGCATCTGATTGCATGATCCTTCTAGTGCTGTCACTCTCAGGGTCTCAGCAGGCTGCCACTGCTGAGAGATTGCTCCCCTGCAAGGTTTGGTATCTGACCAGCAACAAGGAGTAGCTAGGAAATCAGGCTTTTTGGCCTGGCACTTTCGCGTGAGGAGCAAGGGTGGTGTGGTGTGGTTACTTATGTGGAAAGGCGGCCATCTGCCACTAATATTCGCTTTGACAAGACGCTCCCCTCCCACCCATTGCAAATTTCAGTATATTTATAGTATATATGTTATTATAACGTTTGGGCCGGTTTCATATTCTCGTGGTTGGTGGAGGAGGGAGCAAGTAGATGTAGGATGGAGGAGCTCGAGCTGCTGCTGCTACTGCATGCCCTGCCCAACTTTATTGTTTTTTTTCCTCTTTTTCTCAGCATACCATCGAGCACCAACCACTAGTCGTTGTTCTTCACAAATCACAACAGGATTCATTCTGCTTGATGGAAGTTTCTTTGGACGCCGAAAAGATGGGTGTTTTGGCTGTTGTTGCCCCCACTGCACACTCCATAGTTGACTTATGCCTTACAGCACTAACATGCATGAGAACAAACGGCATATATTCATGACGGATTTTTGCTTTAAGCTCTCGCATTCACTAATGAAGGCGTTTATACCAAGTGCTTTCAGTTCAGACTTCAGATGCTACAAATACAATCCGCCTGCTGGAGAAGAATACGATGAGAGGGAGGTGCTGTCGCAGTGGGTTCCATATTTCTGTGTCAACAAAGCACACTCTCAACTCGGATCATCTTGTACGGGACGGGACACAAAATTTGAACAGTTTAGCCAGCGCTACTTATAACTCGTCAGATACAATACACGGGAGGCAGGCAGGATAGATGACGAGGCGAAGAAGTGCAGTCCCAGGACTACAAACTTGCATATGTGCTTTTGCCGGACCCCTCCTCCGGCTACAACAATCACCATCAACCACCGCGTGCTCGACGGGCTGCTGTGGTCTCCTGCCGTCGTCCGTCCCCATATGTGAACTTTCCAGAAAGTCCAGTGCCGCTGCAAGTTTGTTTACATTGGCTGTGTGCCTGTGTCTGTCTTGTGTTGCTTTCGCCGACGTCGAAGAAGAGCTAGCTTTTTGCATGTTTGATCCGGCAAACCGGAGAAAGAAAAGCGATGGGAACGCCGAGGTGTGCGCCTGCCGCCGGTGCCGGAACCCCCGGGCAATTC
This sequence comes from Hyparrhenia diplandra, assembly GCA_015847255.1. Taxonomy (NCBI): domain Eukaryota; kingdom Viridiplantae; phylum Streptophyta; class Magnoliopsida; order Poales; family Poaceae; genus Hyparrhenia; species Hyparrhenia diplandra. The sequence goes on along the minus strand of JADLZK010002253.1, from coordinate 193,471 downwards.
GAATTGACGAATTGACCGGGTGTTGGGTATGGCGTATACCATGCCGGGTGTGGAGTCGAGTCGAGTCGTATGTCGCCCGAACCTGATCAGGTTCCTGTGAATCGTGACGTGGCGCCTTGTCGTGTCTCTGCAGTGCGATCCATATTCGGACAGGTGATGTAGGCATCGTTGAGACGTTGGAATGGAAGAATCTGAAGGACGTGTAGTGCCGACTGCCAAGGAACGTGTACAGTACGGTCCAGGAACCTGATGCTCCATGCATGACCGGCTGATCCTGACGGCCCTGCGCACCGGGTCATTTCCTGTCCTGTCCGATCCAATCCGACGCAGACGCCGCCGCCGGTGCCGACGAGCGAGCGAGAGCGAGGTGTCGTCCGGCCAGACGCACGCGAGCGAAGTGTAACGTTGCTGCCCCTTTTCCCCCTGGCCTGGGATAGGTCATGATGCCGTGCCGGTGCCATGTCATGATACGCGCGCGCGCCAGGCGTGCGGCACTTTCCATCATCCCGTCCGTCTCGCATTCCCATGGCGCTGCTAAAATGCCCCCCTATCCTATCCTAATCCTACAGAGTAGTACGCGGCGCTCGATCTGCCCCAGAACGAAGCAATTTGTCACGGTCCTCCCTGTCTCGCACGCTGAGGCCGCAGCAGCATCGAGCGCTCGGCCACTCGCTCCCTCCCTTCGATGCATGCCTGCCTCCACCTTGTGCAGGCGTGCATCACTCTCACTAGATTTGCCATGGTGCGATGCGAGCCATTATCATCAGGCCCGATCTTTCTCTCTGCATGCGTGTCGTAGCCTGCAGTGCGTGAGCCTGGGATGGTGACGCTTGACGAGCCATGTCATGGCCATTCGGTGGCAAATCTTGACCTCTGCTCATCAGCCCCATCCAGAGCCGCCATGCCATGCCAACCGTTGGCACCCTGCGGCTCACGCTTGGGCGTACGGTGCCCGTCCGAGTGCCAACCATCATTTACTTGGTGATTGCGGCGGCTGCCTGAAACCGACCGTCTGCATCGTCAGCGGGGCGACGACCGGACCGATGGACGCGGCTCAAGACGTGTCCGTGTCGTCGCGGAGGCGGAGCATCCGTCGCGTCCGGCCTTGTCGCCACACGCCCACACAGCAGGGTTGTTGGGCTAACCCATGACGTGACGCAGTTCGTTAATAATCCCGCGTCGCGTCCGCCCCGCCGTAGAGGGCTTGTCTTGTATACTAGTACGTGCTTCTGTCCGGCCTACACGCATACGGTAGTCTGTACTCGTATACTCGTGTGTAAAACATCCGCCGGCAGGGCGCCTCTCAGAGTCGGAGGACCCTCTGCAGAGAACCAGGCCTTGTTTATTTCCGCTTAAAGTTTTAAGTTTTTTCACTCTCTCTCTTTGTCACATTAATCTAAAAGACACATCGTGGAGCGATAAATATAGGTAAAAAAATTGATTGTACAGTTTGGTGTAAATCACGAGACAAACCTTCTTAGCCTAATTAGTCAATGATTGGATAATATTTACCAAATACAAACGAAAGTTCTACAGGAGTTTGAATTCAAACATTTTGAATTTTTTTTTATTAAACAAAGTCATAGTTTAAGAATGCCAATGAATTCTCCTGTACACATTGCCTAGGAATATACTCCACGCTGCTACAGTCTGGCGACAGATGCCCTCCAAATCTACTACTGTCTGAAGAAGAAACTGCTACGGTGCCATTGAAGGCGGAACACAAGTACAGTGGTGACGGAAGAGGAAGGATCCAAGTCCAACAGTGGGAGGCCGGCGCAACTGACAACCACCTCCGGCCTGCGGGCGGGCGGGCAGTGAATGATGTGAGCGCCGCCCGCGCACACACAAAACAAAACAAACCGAGCCAATCGCACGATGAAGAAACAGCTCGGCGCTTCGGCACCGAGCGAGCGGCAGCGGACAAAATTGAGGTCGCGAGGTCAGAGGTCAGCTGATATCCCCAGGTCGCCGTGCTTGACATCTTCCTCCCGAACAAACATTTCAAAGCACACATTGCCAATTTCTTACTATAACTCTTCAAGCTAATCCACTCTTGTCTTCGTCTAATGTGCTGTTGCTGCTTCCAAATTTGGCTGGCTAGGAGTAGTAGGAGTACAAACCAAAGCGGATCCCTTGAATAGCTATTGAATTTCTTCCAAAGTTTGTTTTCACTCTCGTGGCATCTAGTAGCTAGGCGCTAAGTGCTATACTACTGTACTAATAACACAAACATAATCATATCATCTTCGAGATTAACAAAAAAAAAAACAAAAAAGAGGGACTTTGGCGGGCGCCGACGACGAGGACCGGTCGGTCGGCGAGTCCGCACGCACGCGTCATCGGAACCTACCCATATCAGCGAGCTTCCGGGACGCGTTGCGGCCGAACGACGCGGCGCCTCCGGCCGACGCGTGTCGCCGGTGGCTGTCTCCCACCCCACCGTGGATGGGTCCGGCGGCTGGCACCGGCGCCGGCCACCACCGCCGGAGCTGGGCCGTACGAGTGGGCTCAGGCACACGGCGAACCCCGAGATCCCGTCCCCGCTGGCGCCACCGCCGCCGCGGCGCCGGTGCTGCTGTTGTCTGGCCGGAGAAGGCGGGGGGAACCACCAGCTGTTGCTGCTGCCTCCGGGGGACTCAGGCTCCTCCTCGTCCTGCTGCGCCGGTGGTGGTGGTGGAGGCGCCGGGAACGACGCGGCCGTGGACAAGTCGGTCGGTCTCCGCTTGCGGCGGATGATCGCCGAGAGCCACGAGGTGGACCGACGGGGAGGCTCCTTATGAATCCTGCCCGCCGCCTCTGCTGCTTCCCGTGCGTGCCGCCTGCCGCCGCCGCCGCCGAAGATCACGGACAGGAACGACCGCCTCGGTCCTGCCTTCTTCTTGCCGACGCCGGTCTCGTCGCCGCCAGGCTCGTCGCCGCCGCCGCCGCGAAAGGCGGACGCGGACGCGGCGGAAGGTCCGACCTGAGGCGTGCGGAAGAAGAGGAGGTTCGGCTGGTGCTGGTGGTACCCTGACGAGGACGAGGAGGTGGCGTAAGCGCAGGCGTCGGAGCGCCGGTGCTGCACGTACGGCGAGACGGAGCGCGGGAACGCCCTTTCGTCGTGGCCGTGCTGCTGCTGGTGCCGCCGCGCGGGGGGGCAGGTGGTGGTGTGGTAGGGAAGCCGGGGGCGAGCCGCCGCGGCTGCTGCTGCTCCGCAGCCCCCGTCGCTGCTGGCCTGGGCGGCGCGCTCGGCGGCGAGCGCGAGGAGGCGGTCCCGGAGGCACGGCGCGCACACGCCCACGGCGTTGGCGTATGGGTGGAGCTTGCACCTCATCTCATCTCGCCGCCGCAGTCGCAGCGTCGAGCAGATCGCCTCCTCGCGCTGAGCAACGGCGCGGTTGGTTGGTTGGTTGGTTGGGTTTGGATTTTGGCGTGGCCTTTGTGTGCTGTGCTGTGCTGTGCAGCAGGGGAGCTCGGGTTTTTCCTTGCGCCTCTGCGTCTGCGCTGGGAGCCTGGGAGGGAAGTGTGGTGGTTGGGCTGGGCGATGGCGCCGTAATGGCCGGGATTTATTTTGAGGGAGGGAAGGACGGGTGTGGGTGGGGGCCGGGACTCGACTCGGAACGGAACGGTGTGGGACCCTGCAGCAGGCAGGCTACTCCGCTGGTCAAGTTTTTTTTTTTTTAAAAAAAAAATGTGCTGGGTCTAGTTCAACTCCCGGGCTCATTTTTTCTTAAAAAAGATATATGAAATAAAATAAAAATAAGTCTTCTTCTCAGAAAAAGTCCGTGCTAAAAAATGCCTGCCTGATCTTGTCTAAGCATATTTGTTGCGATTTTATGTAGACACGTGAGAATGGACTAACTGAGCAATTATATTATATATATATAACCACATATTTGCAAATGGGGAAGTTGCACACTGATTTGACAAATTCCATTTGAAGCAAATATAATTGTGCAGCGACAGCGAACGTAATTCATGACCATAATGTTCCCCCTTATTGGAACACGGGACTCTAGGGAAACTTACACCGGTTTACATGATTTTTTTTTTTTTTTTTTTTTTAAGCCGTATGGCGTATTTCATTAAGCGAAAGAGTTTGGTATATAGTACCGACCGGCAACACCGTTATCGCACACAAACCACCTAGCTCTACTGGATTCAAATTAAGCGACCCTAAATATGTGTGTGCAAAAAGTGATGGAGTGCGAGGATGACAAAATGGTGGATGGTGAGATGGCGCGTTCGTTCGAGTTGGAATTGCGTCCGTGGCATATCCGTTTGGGATGGTGATCCTAGATGGTGGAATTTATGGCTTTTTCAAGGTTTCTTGTCTCCCATTAATGGAGGTGAAGCGGTTTGGTTTACTTTTGTAATGAGAGGATGTAACTTGCTTTTAAGTATTAATGGAATTTTCCTTATCGCAAAAAAAAAAAAAAAATATGTGTGTGGATGAGTTGCATGCCGATGCTAACATAGGTATATATAAACGGGAAACCGTTTAAACGGAGTTATTGCCGGTAGGGGTAGGACGTCCATATGCACGGGATTTATTGCCCCCGTTGTCACTGACGGACAAATTGAATACGTCGGGGACACAGGACACATATATGTTTGGTGAGGAGAAGGAATCAAGGGCGCCGGTCTTTTTAATCATCTCCACCGGATCCCCTTGCGAGGACGTCCTCTTCCTCTCGCGTGTTTGTTTTGGGATCATCGGATGCATCATCTCCTGCGACCCTGCCCTGCAGCTGCAGGCTCAACAGACAGTAGAGTGGTGGCACTCGTCCCCGCTGCTATAACACACTTGCGTGTACAGTCCTAGCTCGACTGGGCTCAAGAGTCAAGTCAAATCTCAAACGTCAAAAACATGGTACACAAAAAAGCCGGCACACACGCCATTAAACAGTGCCGGTACATTTGTTTGCTGGAAAGCGTCGTACGCTGTCTCTGTTTGATTGCTATTGCTCTGCATTTTCGAATGCCTTCTACGGTAGTATATTCATCGGAGCAATGCATACCACTCCGTGAATGAATAGTAATAGTAACAGTAAAGTAAATTATCATTTGTGGATGCACAAAACTATTTAGCGTGTAACAGATATGGAGTACTTTAACTAAAAAACCATAACTTTCGGGGTACTTTCGGTATACTTTAGTAACTTTACGTACTTCAACTAAAAACGTAACGTCTAGGTGCTTTGGAACTACACTTTCGTAACTTCGGTATTGTTTTTTTTTGTGATAAAACCCTTCCCAAATCTTTTTCCCATTCCCGGTCCGACTTCGCCATTGGGCGCGGGTCTCCGCCGGGCATGGGCGGGGCGCCGGTTTTCGCGCGTGCGGCGGAGGGGTCGCCGGCCGTGTGTGCAGCGGGCGCCGCTCCTCGCCCGCCCGCGGGGCCGCCGCCCCGAGGGCCGGACATCAGCAGGCGAGGTTGGCCGCGAACGGCGGTTGCCGGTCGCAAAGGTTCCCGCCGCGAAGCAAGATGCGACGGCGCGCGCTCGTTGTCGGCGTCCGGGACCAGGATTGGGAAAAAGATTTGGGAAGGGGTTTTCACAAAAAAGCTAGTACTCATAGGTTCACGAAAGTATAGTTCCGAGATCCTAGACGTTATTGGTTTTAAGTCAAGTACCGGTTATCAAAGATAGTTCAGCATCTGCGTTACGTTTTTAGTTAAATGACTATCTATTACACACTAAATAGTTTAGATGCCTACAGATGCAATTACTCTAATAGTAAATTTGTGCCAAGTGCTCGAGAGAGAGAGAAGACCGACAGGCCTGACAGGGAGAAGCTTCCGTTCCTACGCGTATCGATCCATCCGTGTCGTGGCCAGGAACAGACGCTTGTCCAGGTTTGACTGTAGACACCAGCAGCAGCAGCTGACGCGGAGAGGAGCAGTTGAATAGTGTTTTCCGGCGAGGAGGAGGAGCGGCAGGCAGGTGAGGTGACCGGGGAGACGCCGACAGAGCGCCCCCCCCCCGCGCACACGACATGCGAACAACGACGCCCTCCCGTCCCGTCCCCGTCCGTCCGCCGACGAGGGATCAGATCATTGCCCGTGCCTGGCATGTGGCGAGCAGCAGCGCCACGGGATTACATGTGCAACCAACTCTAATTTAAGCCTTGTCAGCGGCAGAGAAATTGTAAGCTCGACGAGGAAGGCCCGGCCTGGTCCTGCACGACCAGCGAGATTACTCGTTGGGTGACCACTCACTGGATGCCTAGACGTGCCTTAATCGACCAACCGCCACATGAGACGGGACGGGAGTTTATACTCTGTGCTACTGCTAGGGACGTACGTAATGGCCAACAACTACCGGCCGGCCTATTCTTCGCCTTAAAAGAATACTGCCCCAGAGATAACTACTGCCATGTTCTAGTATTTTTTACGCCTGTAAAGTCCAGACTCCAAAGTGCGGCCCTGATTTTGTTCAGGCATTAGCGTCACGAGTCACGACCGTGACAGATAACATATATGATAAGCAATTAGGGTACTTGTGACCACCATCTATCAATCAATATTGGTCGGAAAATTTTGAGTGGCTGTTACGCACTGGTACGGTGGGTTGGCAGCGATGCCACTTTGGAACTGCACAAAATGTGGACAGATGGAACAGCTAATGATCAACCATGGTGACGGACGTGCTCCTAACAATGGCCTATAAAAGCCTAAAATCCAATTTGGGCGAGAGCTTGAGGACGACGGATCAAGGCCTGATTAATAGGAACACATTTATTCTGACTAGCAGGTTACATTTATTCTGACTAGCAGCAGGTCATGGTGGCAACTACTTCACCGGTAACACTAAATGACGTGTATGGCTCCTAGTAACAATAGCGTGTTGTTCTTAGGACGACAAATCTCCAGGCTGCTGAAGATGCATGAACTCGTCAAAATCAGGACAGCAAGTTCCGTCATCCGTGTTGCGTTTCTGTTCCAGAAGAAGACCTGTTCTATGCGGGGAACTCATGGAAGGGCGCACGGCGGGAAAAACGTCCTCTAGAAAGCGTGAATCCATGGCCAAAAGGCGAGGATTTCCGGACGAACCAAAAGGGTCATATCAACGGAGGGCGCCACTGCGCCACTGACCACCAGAAAAGAACTCACGGACTGATTTGTATGCTGCTGAAAGAAATTGACCTGATCCCTGTTTCGGATGGTTCTGCAGTGCACGCGTCATTCATCCCCCGGATGTGGAAAATGTCAGCAATAGCGCTAACAAATAAGATACTGTAGTCTGTAGGTGGTTGGGGTCGGGTCTTGCAGGTCCAGCAGGCCGAGAATGTTCAGAAGCAATACCAGTATTGTTCGTTCAGCGAACGGCCCTCGTCAATTCGTAGTACTATATGTTAGTGTGGACCACCCCAAATATCTTCCCTGATTCAATTGCATGGTAACGCTCGCAGCCAACAATGTGAATCTATTCTACAGTGTGATTGACTAGTGGCAAGTTGCATGAAACAATATATTTGTCACTAAAAGTCCGACTTCTGCAGTCTACAAGACTACAGCTACTACAGGACGGAAGAAGAATCGACATGTGCATCCTACAGAATCTAGGTACCATGAACAAACTTAATTCTCATTCGTGCATAGAGTACAAGTTTGAACATGGGTTACGGAGGACTGAGAGATTTGGTCCTAATAGGGTGTTACGACATAGATACAACACAAGGAGTCAGTCAAGCACACAGCTGGTATTAACAAGCTAAGATACGAGACAGGCGATCGGTCTAGTAATACTTGACAACCAATGTGCATAATAGCTACTACCTGCTAATTCTGCATTAGTCGAATTACAATGTGTCTAATGGACGACAAGTGTTACCTTCATCGTGTCCATGACACGGAATCAATCTCGTCCCGGGCAGACTTGTACAGCTCAAGCCTCTTAAAGCATTGCAACCTGCGTTCCATGAGGGCAGGATCCTCGTCAAGGAGAACTGCAAGTTGCTTAGCCTGCAAAAACAAAATTTATTTACTCGAAACAAATGCTAGGAGGAATGAACAAGTTAGAACACAAAGAAAGGTTACTCACATCTTTCCCGCCCACTTGAGTATAAAACTCGTTAAGCAGGGACCGCTTAGCTTCACGGACCTGACAGTGGACAACAGACTTGGGGATAGTATTCTTCAGTGTTGCAGATACCATGCTAATGTATGAGGACACATTAGAAGCAATCCTCCTGAAATGTGCATCAGTGTAACGATCATCCGAAGGAGCAGGAGGGTTTGCAGTCCTGGGATTTCCAGTTCCAGTCTTATCAACTTCCTGTGGGAGCTTGCGGAAGAACTCCACAGTCAAATATGCTGACTCCATATCAACCAGCCGTAGAGTAGTTTTCCTGCCATCTTCACGGAATCTCTCAAGGGCCTTATAGCATGCAGCAGCAAGCTCCGCTTGTAGAGTTGGAAATCGTTTCAACTCCTAAAGATGCAGTAACTTTTGTAACTAATGTACAGAGGAAATGGGTGTAATTGATACTTTGTATCTAAGAAACCAAGGCCCAACCTGAGTCTCCCCAATGGATATCCTCACCAGCTCTTTCAAAACAGAATGCACCTGCAGTGATGTATAAAAGACTCTTCAGTCGATGAAAGGAAGTACTAATACAATAAGCACAGGAAGAAGATTTCTTACAGCATCTACAGAAGCTTCAGCTGGGCCTCTAAAATAATTGAGAGCAGATTCAATCAGCCGACGGTACCCTTGCTCAGGAGCAATTAAATGAGGTTGATAACCATCTGCCTGTGATACAACCCGCATCACATTTTGCACGGAAAGGTGACGATCAAATGGAAGCTTCCGCAGAGCAGAAGGGAGTTGGTTATCAAAGACCCCATAAATTCTATCACCACCAGGTCGTCTACAAATTTTACAATTGCATTTCAGATGTAAGGATAGCCCAGAACAATAATCAGATGACAGTAAATAAATTAAGAAAAAACATTTGATATGATGTTTACCCTCCATCAAGATGTTCTTTAAATATTTTGTCAAATGCACGGCAAAGTTCCAGGATGAGGTACAATTGAGCCTGCAAAATAATAGCCATGATGTCCCTATGTCCATTTGACTCCAATGCACTTCAGCTCAAAATTTCAGTAAAGATTACCCCAGCATCAGAGGCAATAGGTCTACCAAGGTGATCCATCTCAGATTCAAGCTCATCAATAGTTTTGTTTATCAGAGAGGTTATGCTCGGAATGCGTGCTCTGATCGCAGCCTCTAGATGCTGAAAAATGGAAGCAGCACTGCATCATCTACCATTTCTAGATCACTAACAGTAGGAATGAAAGCAATGCAAGATTTCTTGAACCTGTGAAAGAAGTTTAGCAAGATATTCTGAACCCATCCTGCTGGCAAGATGACCATATTCAGGACTAGAATCAAAGAACTCCCGCTCTTTTCGCCTAGCAATAATCATGTCAACATTCTTGTTGATATCTGCTTGTGAACGGTTCACAATTCCAACCCAGGGGTGCTGTAGTCTGTAAGCTCTTCCTTCGAGAACCTAAATGAAAATAAAGAGGAGGTTACAGAGTCCAATGGCAATAAAAACAAAAATTCACACAGACCACAGACACGTACGTCAAGTGCATTTGTTCCCTTGTCCATTAAATCAAGCTTTGTCAACACTCCAAATGTCCTCTCACCTGAAGAAATTTAAGATGATCCTAAGCCAAGGAATTAACTAGGCAAATCAAAAGGATAGGACTTTGTCAGCATAGAAATTCTCAAATGATAATTAACCTTAATTTTGGAGGAAGAGAAACAGTAATCTAAGTCATGTTACTGACACATGGAAAAACTCCTGAATCATTCCACTTTATTCTTATCTCAATTTCCTACACCATCCAAAGTTGATCTAGTAGCTGACATGAGTTTACAGCTTCACATTCTCTTATTTTATTATTGTTCACAGCCATCATTTTCCTGGAACTTTTCTGGATAATGGAGTAATAATATCACACCCTCTGCATCAAAAAAGATGCACACAATCACAAATTTATTACCTCACTTTAGAACGTTGCTACACACCACAAAACTAAGATACAGCAAGCCAAGAATTTGAACACTACTGTGGTGACCTCAACAACAAAATTTTGAATATTCTGGACTTAGAGACATGGAAAGGTAACGAGGTTTGTTAGCAAGTTTCCTGTTTTTCCATTATACGAATGGTTAGGGAACAGGATAGTTTCATTTAGAAACTGGTAGAAATAACAAGGAAGGGAAGTCTAAAATCAGTTAGTACAAAATGCCCCACATTTACAGAGTTGGAGTATAGTATTTTTCAACCTCCGACATGCTTAGCACAAATGCTCTCAGGTTCTACCCTAAACACTGAAACAAGCAAATGGTCTTTATCCTAAACTGATGTGCATGCAGTCGCAAAAAAAAAAAAAAAAAAAAAAAGGTCATGCAATCAGTGTTGGAAATAATCCTGTGTGTGAGGCTATCGCAGCCACAATTGTAGCTCTCAGCACTGTATAAAGCTAGGAGAAAAATCAGAAAAAAAGCTCAAGTCATTCCAGCCACCAAAACCATTGTGTTTGTGTATGTTGTGGAGAGAGTTCTTGGCGACCTGTATTCCTATCAACCATTGTTCACGATTGTTGATAGCCTTTACTTTAGCCACCATTGTCCAGTATTCCTATCAACCATTGTTCACGACGAGCACAGATGATATGGACAAGTTTTGAATGCTCATAGAAAATGTTTTATTAGACATATATGTAACGAAAATATACAAGTTTTCAAACTCAAAATCAAAGTAGGTATCATCAGCTAATAAAAGTAATATACCATGGAAAAACATATGTGCTTTCTTGATTCATACCAGTTGGATCCACTTCGGGCAAGCTTGATTGCATCTGATGTTGCAATATCTTGATTGGCAGGAGATATAGCCAGTATAAGACAATTCGGCTGCAAAGAAAATACAAAATTCAAGACACCTTGTTGATGTGATTGAGAATATAACCGTATGCAATAAGCAAAGTGCCAATACATAGGGTAGGTATAGGAAGTCAAGAACTGAATCCAAGATAGAGCAGGCATAATAATACAGTCCATGCCATAGGAATTCTACCCAGTCTTACACATAGTAGATCTGCTCATGAGATCAAGTCTTATAGTTACATCTTGAATAGACTATACAGAGTATTTCCTCACCATTTTCAACTAAAAACATGGTTTGAAATTCTGGACTACACCATTTAGCAGCGGCCTCCCTCAAGAGGCATAAAAAATTATAGTGGGATACAACAAAGCTATTTCATTTAGTGGTTTTATAAAAAAAAAAAATGGAAATTGACAATTAATCAATGCAAAATATATACGTGCACTTCTACCAACGATGCAAGTGTTACGTCATTTAATTTAAGAAACACCATGCAAAATATGTCAAAGTCATAGTCAATTCAAAAGATATGTGAATCATTCATACCTTATCAACATACGAGCGCACCATGCTTTCGATATCCTGAACAATGCTTTCAGGCTGCCCCTCTGAAAGAGACAGCATAATCAATGGAACTTCTCATGAAAAAGCCCACCTAATACAAGAACGTGAACAAAAGCAATAAACACATTTACATACCTACTGCAACTTTTGTTAGACCCGGCAGATCAATCAATGTTAAGTTCACCACTGCAATGATCGATTGAATTGAGTAAATAAATATATACTACGAAGATTCAGGACCTCGAGCTCATATATGCTTTTGCATATAAAATCAACTTCTCTACAAACTAGTCAACAAGAAGCGTCCACTAGCATCAATTTCAATTATTAAAACATGATCAGGAAAAAAAATGAGAATACATTAAAAAAAACATGATCAGAGAAAAAAGGAAACAAAAAACATTGCAATGCAGCTTTTGTCAGAAAGAAGAGATATAGTGCTATACACATAGCATTCAAAGATTTTTAGATTCAACAACTTAAAGCAATAGCAATAATTTCCATTTTTTCTGCACTTCTAGAAAAAAAGCAATGACAGGTTGTGGCCAGGGCATAGATACCATTTGGAGAGTATATGCTGAGATGAATTGGAACTGGAGATATTTGCTTTGTCCTTCCAGTCAACCTGTCAGTTTCATCTTGGATTTCCTTCCGCACAAGAGCTGAAAAAAGTGAAAAACAATAATCGTTGGTATCTGAGATAAGTACTTCAGCCATTTCCATGTAGTGAAAAAAAAATACCAAATCCACTCTAAGATCAAATGGCAACTGTTTTTACTAATTTTGTGCATTCTACTTTTGAATACATGTTGCAAAGCATGATACATGCACATGATATTTGAACTAGCAGCACAACATGGGAAACATCAAGATGATTGTAACCCTTACACAAGTCAAATACTACTTCTTAGACCCCAATGGAAACAAAACAACAGGTGCAACATAATAACAAGGTAAGGAGTGTCATCCTCATGGAGCAGAAATTTTGAAGAGAACTTAAATAGGAGGCAATACAATTGCACACTGGCAGAACAGAATTCGTTAATAACTGAATAATAGTAAGACACAGCTTCTTCTGGCAGAAATACTAGTATACAATGATTTGTTTCAGTAAACAGCGCATTTGGCGACAGTATACATGGGCAATCAAGCACTCAATTATCCTAGCAATCAACTTACCCACAAAACAATTTCATAGTAGCTTTGGCAAAGAACAACCCTATATCACTGAAGACGACGAAGGTTGCTTACAGAAATCAGTGAAGCGGCGCTTGGGCATGTGCAGGAACTCGGCGTACTCCTGCACCCCGTCCTCCGTCTTGTGCAGCTGCAGTACCAGTGGCCTACGCGTCACGATCCCTTCCAATCCAAACACAAACCAAAAACCATAAAAACTCGAGCCCCCCACAAAAAAATGATTCAGGGAACGAAGAAGATAAAAATCCCTTCCTACCTGATCCTCGAGGCAGGAAGTCTCGGCCCACGATGCTCTCGAGCACCGATGATTTCCCCGAACTCTGTACATGGCCGCCCACTCGTAATTAAGCTACGGAACAAAAAATCCTAGGCGAGCAAGCACCTAGAGGGTGACGGACGGAAAGGAGGCGGACCTGACCACCGACGACGGCGACTGACGGGAGCGCTTCCCAAAGGGCGGCGACGTCCCCGCCGCCGTGGTCGCCGAGGACGGTGCAGGCGCGCTGGATGCGGTTCACGAGCTCGATCACGTTCTCCATGGTCGCCATCTTCGGGGTGGGAGGAGGGAAAGCTGTGGCTGCGACGGAGGGGGACGGAAGGTTCTAGAAGGAATCGGAAGGATCGAGGGGAGAGCGCTACCCGGCGTCCCCGCCCCCGCTGCCTGCCTGTGTCTGAGGTGTGCGAGCCGAGCAGATTGAGAAGAGCGTCGCTACAGCTGCTGCAACCCGTAACTGCCTCCTTTTGTATTTCTCTTCCGGTTTTGCCCCCTTTTCCAAGTAGTCGAGCGGGAACTGCTTTTTGGTTCACCGAAATTATTGAAGAGTTTTTTTAATATTCATTTAAAAAAAAGATTTCGAGCTCCACATACATCACATCGCCTAAAAAGAAAGGTTGTAAACATGTGCTCATACATGAATTCCGTAGGTTTCAAGCTATATTCGTGTAAAAATGATGTGATGAAATTTCCACATTTTTGTTTTGGCTTCATACGAGGTGAAGAAAACTAGAAAACTGAGCATGCACACTGTACAATACAAGCAAACGACTTGTTTTTTTAGACCTTCAGCAACGCTAGCCAACTGTCTTCTTCGCTAGAGTTCGCACCAACTGTCTTCTTCGCTAGAGTTCGCAAGGGTAGTTTCGGAACGAAATTTGAGAAGGGCGGTCGGATAAGGACAGTGGGGCCTTCTCTAGTGGATGAGAGAGACAGGACGGCCGGTACGAATGTGAAATGTCTTTCAAAAGTCCACAGCCTCACATTTCAAACCTTTCCTTGTTAGTGTATATATGGTGGGCCACTCTGACAAATGGGCCAAAAATTATACTGAAGCAAAATTGGACCCGTATAAAAAGAATGGACCCAAACGAGGCCTTTCTATACCTGCCGTCCTAAATAGCATTTTCCACTTCCATTTATCTTTGTGTCGCCTCAAAAAAAAAAAAAAAAAATCTTTCTGTGAAGAGTGCGGTTAGTAATTTGTTCTCCCCTCGTTTAAAAATAATTTTCCATTTCCCCTAAAAAATCATCTTCCATTTTTCTATGTGATGAGTGGGGCTAATACATGTTTAAGTTTATTTCTTCTTCGTTTTTTCAATAGCCATAGTGTGCCTATAATTGTATTAGAAGATGAAGAGTTTATATTACAAGAGTGCTGTTGCCGGCCTTTAGTTTTCTCTTAGCGCTACATTTTTAAAGCAAACAGTCTTGAGTTTAAGATTTGCATCACTAGGTCTAAGTCAACTCTGACACGCCTCCTGCGCCGAACTCAATCCATCGATCGGCTTCAGTCTTGATGAGCTGCAGTAGGTTGTTGATGCTTTTTGTTGATTCTCTCAAACACATCGCATTGCGCTCCTTCTAGATTTGCCAAGAGGCAAGAGCGAAAAAGGGAGTCAAATCTTGATCATCGCTCACCATTGAAGAGGGAGCGTAGTCGCCGCCACCAGCGCGCAGCTTGTGGTAGTTGTTGACCAAGACGAAACAAATTCAGTACAAATGATCCTCACTAAAATGCGGTGCAGATGTGAAGCTGAAGCGTGGACCACGTATGGACAAAAAAATACAATGTATGTGGTTAAAATGATATGGTAGTCCACATGTCAACAAAACAATCGTTCTAGGAATGGTCCTCACCAAACTTTATTTCGACCAAGAGCCTATAAAATATAGAATCAGACCTCTCTTGAGAAAGGGGGTAGGCCACCGGGACATGGTCGATGGTATCTAGGCCTTGATCACAAAGATAGTAGAGCTCCCGAGCTTCTAGGCCACGCCTTGCTCTTTTGTCCCGGTGCGATGGCATCATTTGAAGGCAAGGAAGAGGAATATATCTTGATTCTTAGTGGCGCCTAAGTTTTCCGGACGAGTCTATGGCCGAGGAACGGCATAGAACCAGCATGCTAACATTTTTACACAAACAACACAATCCGCTGTTTTTGTATATAAATGTAAGCCATAAAATTACTCCCTGTGTCCCATAATAAAAAAAAAGTTTCAAAAAATTTTCGGACCAATTAAGGGCGTTGACAAAATACGCACACTCTCGTCTTCTTTCCCTTTCCGGACAACATCTTTTTGGATTTGGCGGTCTTTTTTCTAGAGGATATCTCTTGGATTTGGCAATTATTAATTGCATGCGACGATGATTAGCTTTTGGTATGGAGACAATGCTCAATGTTTGTGTGGAATGTTATTTATCTTTTGGGTCAAATTTTGAACCTCAAAATCTTATTTATTATAATGGGATTGAAGAATTAGATAATTTCTCTTCAATCCTAGAGCAGGTTTTTTGTAGCACTTTTATGAGCTTCGATTCACCCCCATACATACAAACATGTTACAAAAACACGTACAGGCGTGATTACATAAAGATAGAAAAGACTTTTCTCCATTCTACTCGATGAAGTAGAAGTGCAGGAAGATGGGTACACCAGTACAGATGCGTGCCTGATTGTACGTGCGCGCGTACACAACCAGACTGATCATCAGTTTAGTTGGTTGCCGCGCTTGAGCTTCTGCTCGGCCAGCATGCCCTCGATGGCGGCCTTCCAGACCTTGCAGTGCGTCTGGTGCTCGAACAGCAGCTGCACCGTCACCCCTTTCTCTGACGTGATCAGCGCCACCGGGAACGCCGGCCGCCCTCCACCACCGCCTCGCCGCCGCCGTCTCCGACCCCCGAGACCACATCTGAAAATCATCGTCGCCACCAAACGTCAATCAATCATTCGGTCAATGAATCCGTATCAACACAGTATGCGGCCAAGCAGCTCGAGCCAAATCACAACAGTGACGCTAGTACCAAGATACAAGCAGACCAATCGTGCCCTGGAAGATTGATTGCATTGGGTCGTTAGAGACAAGCGTGTCGGCCGGGGCAACCGGCCAAACGCTAAACTGCTCAGGTGTTACGGTGCAGTGACATCGTGGCCGGTACGGGCAAGCAAGCAAGTGACCTCGTCGTCGTCTTCCCCGGTCCCCGGACCGGCCGATCGAGCTCGGCGACACACAGTACGCCCACCCACGCGCATGCACGCGCGCGGCGGCAGCGGAATAGTGTTGTGACATGACTGTGTGCAGCGAGCTATTACTTACAGTCCTTGGAGGTGACGAAGGCGCCGTGCAGGCGCTTCTTCCCCAGCCGCAGCACCACCGCCGCGCCGTCGTCGCCGCGCCGCGGGAACACGGACACCGTCCTCACCCGCACACTTCCTGCACCCAAACAGTGATCAGTTGCAGCGTCAAACTACACACGAAAAACGGTGCTCGACTGGTAGTAGATCGAAAGTGCACGTCTCACCACAAGGCAAGCAGACTCTGAGAGTCGTGCCCTTCTGGATGCCAGCGCTGACGCTCATGGCCATGGCGTTGCTGCTGCCGATTCCCCTTAGGTCACTTGATCTTTGCTTCAGCGCCACGGCTCCCCTCAAACCTGGCAGAAACATCGAGACATGAGCATGCATGCAATTAGCAAGATCCCCTTCATTCTGAATCTGCCGTCACGTTAAATTTCTGGCCGTGGGTTGCAGTGGCTACATGTGGCAGCGGTGGCAGTGAGGGTGAGCAGGTCGGAGGAGGAGCGGCTCTCGAGTCCGGTCCTGACGGCAGACGTGACGCGGCCGCGGTTGGCGCCGGCGGTCTCGGCGGCCTCAGCGCACACGGTGGCCACCAGCGCGGCCGCGGACGCGAGCACCGTGCCTAGCCTAGCCTCCTGTCGCCGGCGCTGGCCGGCCTCAGGTCGCACGCCGACACGATGCCCGCGACCGCCGCGGCGAGCTGCGCCACCGACACGGCAGCGTGCGCCTGCGCCGAGTGCAGCCGGAGCTCGTCCCTCCGCCTCCTCCGCCGGCTTCCGGTGACTGGCATGTTGTCCAGCAGGAAACCACGCAGCATCGCCTTCACGTTTCCAACTTTGAGCTGCATTTTTTTGGAGCAAGCGAATCAAACAAGCAAGTTACTGTATCATTTCCGACAAGATTTTGTCATTGCAATTACAGTGTTCTCCTATATACTGTTTCATCAATCTGGCACTCTGTGCCATGCATGTTTGTAGGATCATTGGTGTTTGTAATAACGGCTGTGTTTAGAGCCCCAAATTCCTCCTCAAATTTCACTATGCAAAAAAAAAAGATTCTCCATCACATCAAAATGCCGCACATGTCCGAGTACGAAAACGTAGGTAAAAAAAATAAACTAATTACACAGTTTAGATGTATATCATTCTAGACGATTCTTTTGAGCCTATTTACGCCATGGTAGGATAATATTTAAAGACTAACAAACGAAACGTCTTCTGATTAATGCGACGCGACATCCGTCCAAAACTTTCCACCAAATTTTGGGTGTTAAACACACCCAACATAGCAACTGACTAGTATCTTGTCCTGACTCCATATTACTACTTACCCATGCAGGCTGGACGAGCTTGTGCCGGCGCTGTCCGCCGTTAGCCTGCCGCCGGCTAGAAGTCTCTGTCAGCAGGGCAAACCAGGAATCATCATTAACATAATAACACTGGGGAAATGGTTCACTGACGAGACGTGAACCTGGCTTACACTTGTCTGATTGAACAATTGGTTGGTTGTTCCCACATTGGAGCGAACCGTGCCAAGATGGTTTTCTTTGTCTTCTCCTCCGTCGTCTCCTCTTGCTTCATCTTGCTCTGGGTCCTCCAGCGATGATCCCAGGCTCTTTATTTAGATTACAACAGAGAAAAGTAACCGTGAACAAAAGACAGAACATTGTGTGCAGTGTGCACACTGAAAAAGGCGAAAAAGATGTTTTTTTTCCTAAGGAAGATCCATGCACCAAATAGATAACACTTAAAAGTAAAGCGGTACTGTACATTGTACAAAGCAAGGTTTCTAATTTCGCTAATACACAAATTTCGGCCACCACCGAAATTACCGAACTTTGTGAAATTTGGCTGAAATTTCGATGATGTTTTTACAGATTAACACATGAAGTATATTTTTTCTAAAAAAGTTTAGATTTAAAAATATTAGTATATTTATGACTACTCGTCTATTGAATAGAAGAATATATAATACTATAAACAATAGAAAAAAAAATATAAGTTTAGAGTTATATAGCGGTCAGAGTTTTCTTTTCGCCTTTCTAGCCCCAAATTGCAGCGTCTGAGCAAGCAAAAAGACGCCTCGTTGTGTTTGAGCAAGCAATTGGAGATGGTTGCTTTAGAAATTTCCAATAGAGGATGGAAGATCTTTTTCGTTTGCTTTTAGTTCCTATATCTACACTCGGCTTGCGTTCGTTTTTTTCTCCTTTCAAAACTCTGTAATAATTGGCAGTGTACATCCCTGGATGTAGAGGACGGATTTTATTATCTATTATCTAAAAAAGAGTTTTCTTTTGGCCAAAATTTTGCGAATTCGGCAAAAATTTCACAGAAATTTGAACCCCGGTGCCAAGCATCATTTTGTATGTGGGTTGTTAAACAATGGAGTGGCTGGAGAGTGACAAGATGTCGCCACTCTGTTGGTGAGAACTGAAAAAGAAACTGGAGGCGTGGTACAACGTACTTACACTGGGGAGAGTATCTGGAAGAGATCCAAGGAGGAGGGGCTCCATGTCCGAGACAGGAACTCCATGGCCTGCTCAGGGATGACTGGCATCTCTTCGAGGTGGCAGCACTTAGAATGCCGTGATTTCTCTTTACAGCGGATATCCGCCTTCTGCGCATCGATTGACGCACTCTCTGCCTGTTTGAGCATTCAACAATGGCGTATATATATTTACACCAAATGAAACAAACCCAAAACAAATCTAAAAGAGGATGCGGCAGCATGATGCAAAAAAGAACTACATGTAGGCACTAGGAACTGATGATCAGAACAGCAGGGGAAAAAAAAGAACAGTAGTGTAGTCTAGGCCTGTTCATCTACGGTTTGAAGAAACCGCAGGATAAACCGGGTACTGTTAGCTTAAACAAATGAACAGTATTTCTGTGAAGGATGAACAGTACTTCAAGAATGTTTTTGATCTGCCCGGTTTTTTGTTGCGGTTTGGAGAAACCGTCGATAAACAGGCCTCCATCCCTTAATTTGTCACAATATACAGTTATGGAAAAGACAGAGTTCTGAAAATTAGTCATCAGATTATAGTAGCCTACTATACTTAGCCGACATCTATGTTCAGTTTGCATATATTATTATATAACTAAAAAAACATGAAGCAAAGGTATTACATGATCACCAACCATTTGACATGACAGTGGATGACATCTCTGGAAGGAGGCCGTCCCAAACTCCACCCCTCGCCTGAAGTGCTCCATCAGAACTGCTCAAATCAGACTTGTATCTGCTCTGAACCATGCAACAGAACCGGATCAGTGAAGAAGTGATGGAAAAGAGATAACCCTAACAGCGCCTATTTATAGAGGGGAAACTTCTTGTCGTCCACTAAATGTGATATCAAAGTCCTACCTACAGTACAATTCCACTGTTTTGCGATTCCCATTTGCTACTCTGGACAATCCACTAGAAACAACCAGTAGAGAATAATCAGAATTATTAATCCAGAAAAGGCCGGATTGCCTAATTGACTGTAGACACAGTATGATTTGAGAACTTTGTTTCATGTGAGAAAAGTATGCTTTCCTATGTCGAAATTGACCGGAGGAAGCTATAAAATGAACTGTGTCCAGCAACTTTCATTCTGATCACTGGAACTTTTCAAGACTGGAACAGTTACAAACTTTGCAAGCCCATAACTAGTACAAAGACATTGTTTAGAGGATTTAAAGAAAGTATCGATGGTGCTCGACTAATTTTACAAGGAAATAAAGAAAATGATGAAATCAAAGGACAGACAAGGATAGGACTACAGTGTCAAGCAGATGAAGGTAGTCTGAAGATAAGCAGTCCAGAGCGAGGAGTTCCTTACCTTAGCAGGAAGCCCTGGATGCATTGATCTTGTGACACCTGCATGGCTCCAAGTGTATATATTGAGAACATACCCAAACGAGCTGGGCAAGCGGGGTTTACAATGCACCAAGGGTCAGAAGGATTCAGTATTATAATTAGCATTCCCCACAAAATATTTCTTCGATGTACCGCGTCCTTTATCTCTCTCTGGCTTGGATTTCCCTTTTGAGAACTAGTGGTGATCAAGTAGACTAGTAAACTAACCAGTTAGAACTAGAGTAATGTGGAGAGCCAAGGAGGTGGTCCTGCTAATGGCAATTTGGTATGGTATATCGTATATATATGATTGCCACTTATAGCAAATGAGTATACAAAATCTGTAACGCCGTTCGAGTGACTGAGGAAAACCGAGATGCACATGATGTGCCATATATTATATATACGTGAAAATCTGTCCATAGGTTCTAATAATGTGTCATTGTAGAGAATTTTACAAGATAGGCATGATGATTGTGATGCCGAATGAAGCATGGATTAGCTTGCAGATAGCAGTGATTGTGAATGAGTGTCTAGCCAAAAGGTGAGAAAGCACCATAACGATAGCTTTGGCTGAAAGCAATTAACTTGTAATCTCCAGGTAACTACAGGGTAATCCATGCTTCACCCACCCAGTGGGAAACAAAACATTTGCAGGACATGTGCAGTGCGTGGTGATCTTGTTATTGTTAGGTTCGAAGCTTAATTTCTACTTGTGGTATATACCTGATAATATAAGTCGGTGGGATCAGTAATCAATTGCGATCTTGGTACCATCGATCAGATGCAACCTGGAAGACTTATTCAAAACCGAGGGCGGGTGACTCATTTTTCTAAAGACTGAAGCACTGATGTTAATAGGAGTTCATTGCATTGATGGATCAGCGACAAGTGATCCAGCGATTAGGGCGAAACCACATGCTCCCGCGCGCGCCCCAATCGACGCGCATCATGGAGATCAACTACTCATCCTAATTATCCAGTTCTTTAATCTCCTAACATGGATTATAGGAAAGAAATGAAGGCGGCGAATCAAAGAACAGGAGGAATAGACGTACTGACCTTCCTTTCTTCTCCGTTTGACAGGATCAGATGTTCAGAAGAGCGATCATGGATGCCCTTTCCCTGTGGAGAACCTCTGCTGCTGGGATCGACGAAGTGGCCAAGAAGAAAGCCGGCAGCGCGGTTACACATGTAAAACCAATTTCTAATAGCCGTTGTGTTTAAAAAAAAAATAAAATCTAATAGTCCTTGCCGTAATCGCGGGTTTCAGGGCACGAAATCGTGTGACCGTTTTCAGATAGATGCGCAAAGAAATGGGGGCCCGGCCCACACGGCCATGACTGACTGACTAAGTGTGTCCTCTGTGTTGTCCTCTACAGGCTACAGCTTATTATATAAACTACCCGGACTGGACCATAAAGACCGTGCTCTAAAACTATACAACAGTTTCGAATCAGCTCTTCTTCTTTTTAGGAACAGAACAGACGTGTGCTTGTAACGCTCATACGACGACGACACGCAAGCATCGACGGATGGGCGACGAAGAGTTCGGTGTTCACGTTCCACGGACCGAAAAATATTGACAAGGAAGACGTTTTTTTTACTTTGAAAACATGCTCCCACACTCAAGACCACTAGGGGCCGCAGGTGTTCCACGAGGCCTAATCCCCCCGGCCCCGCAAACGAAAATTCACAAAACACCTCATAGGCGAAGCCCCAAAGGAGCCGGAATTCAGATAATACGGCAATGAAGCCATAAAAACGAGCTTCTCCCCGCTCCTTGTGAGGGTGCGAAAGGATCACATCCTCCGCAGTTCTAGCATCCGTAGGGGGGGAGTACAATCAAAATGCATATCTAGTGGTCCAAGCTACAATTATGTCGGCCTAGGAGCAAATTTAACTTTACCTATAGACAATATAATAGGTTCTTTGAAAAAAAGTTGCTAGAGTTTCTTTTCGTACGTGTTATTTGGTTTTAGTGGTGGAGCTGGCTAAATAAATAATGGCTTGTATTCAGTAACGGTGAAACTGGCCAAATAAATAGCTTTCTATGCGGGTGCTATTTGGTTTTATAGTCCGAGCAGATCCACGGCCTAGCTCGCTTACCCATGAGCACTAGAATTCTATAGTTCTAAGTGTTTTTTTTTTTTTTTTTTTTTTTTTTTTTACGACAGTTCTGAGTGGTTTTACGTAGTGTTTTTTTTTTTTTGACAACAAACTCTTTATTATAAGAAGAGCAGCATTACATTATCACCCAAGGGTGAAAATACAAGTTGAGTCCCATAGGACACGTACACAAATATCCTCCACATACACAAACACGTGTTGCATAGAGGCAGAGGAAGGCGTAAACGTCGACGCTGGCAACGGGACGCCGCCGACGCAAACTCCGTGAGAACGCCGCCGTTGATTGACGTTGAAAACATCGGGTGGGAAGGCCTCCTGCTTCAAGCTGAGGTTGAGGAGGGGTCTCCGAGGCAAATCTTCCATGCTCCGCAGGTGGATGTTGAAGGACCGGGGTGCGGGCAGGTAAAAAAGTGGCTCGAGGGAAATATTGGTGGCCACCGAACTCCGGGCCTCATAGGTCTAGTGGGTGAGGTTGAATGGACAACTTGTGTAAATTTGATGCCGTTTCGCTGCTCCGAGGTACGGGTGGGAGATGGAGATTGAGTGGTGGGGAATGGTGAATCCCTACAAAAAGTGGCATAGCTTGGGAAAAAGATTGTAGATGTGGGGAGGGAGGATTTATTTTATTACCACGAATCTCGAAAGTCGACGCATGAAACGGAGGAGGCCAAAAGAACATACGGTGACCCAGACCGGGTTGTTGATTGGGAGATGGACGACGCTTATGACGAACCGATGAACACAAAGGACAAAATACTATCTACCCTCTAACACTCACAGTAAATGTATCCCTCTCCTACACAAAAAAGGTCGACAAGAAACAAAATAGAAGAGAATCAGCATCAATTTGGGGAGGAGCCTTCGACCATCATAAGGTGGGGATAAAATACGTGTGATATTTGAAACATGTACCCATTTGTGAAGGCTAGGGTGTTGGTGTTGGGATGCATTTGGAAATAGAGTAGGGTTTTTTGTTTTCCTTTGGACGTACTATAATGGGTGACCTAATTTTGATTAAGAGTGCTAGAGTGATACACGCTTGTAAAAGTTTGGATTAGGTAGCTTAAGAGTGACCTTGGAAAGGTGAGAATTTATTTGGGAACTGAAAGAAATAGAATTCGACGAGTTAAAGGCCAAATGGATTCAAAGTTTGAACCGTGCATCAGCAAAGATATCATGTTATGGTTATGTTGCTCACTAAATGGATTCAAAGTTCGGCTGATTATCTAGTGACACCATGCAAAAGCATGTTCAAGAATTGCACAACTTGAGGATGATTTAGTGCCGAGTTTGGTGCCTCAACATATCATCGTGTGTTATTATGTTAATGAACAATGTTGATGTTTTGTCACTGTCAAGAATTGGGACCAAGTTGGATGGGATATCGGGGATTTTGGGCGTAGCGTGAGATGTCAGGAGTCCGGCGGTTGTGAAAAACTAAGGTTGTGTTTAGTTTGAGGACCAACAGATGGGATATGATGATCCATGGATAAGATAAGACTATCCATGATATATGTTTGGTTGGGTGGATGGGACACCTATTTTTTCATTTTGTGAATGGATAAAAGTGGATGAGTTAGGATAGTTGGTTAAGTATATAAATTATTTAAAAATAATAGCAACTAATTATACACTAATAAATATGCATTAATAATAATTTTGTCATGATAATCACCAATTTAAAATAAATATGTTAATTAGCACCACTAATAACCTAATTAGCACAAAAACATGCAATAATAAATGTATTAGCACTAATCTAATCCTACCATCATAATTACTAAATACTTAACACACTAATAATCTTTAATTTATTTACTAATGATAAAAATTAGAAGACATGGATGAGTTGGTCATATTTTTTACGAACCAGGAAATCCATCATCTAAGGGTATAATATTCTATGTTTATCGATTTGCTGGTCCCGGTGATCCATCTAACCAAACACCATTGATCCTAGGATCCCATCTGATCCAATCCATTGAACCAAACGCACCCTAAACGTGCGTGTGGTCTTAGTAGGCCTTTTGAGTCCTCATGAATTCACGGTCGTGAGAAAATAAAAGGTGTGTGTGCATGTCACCTTAGTGGGCCTTTGGGTGGGCCACATGTCCCATGTGTTTTTACTCTCCTTACAAAAGGGAAGGGAAGATCATTCAAAATGAACAACTAGGAGTTCAATCATTTTTCAAGATAAAACTGTGAAGTTAAGTTTTTTTTAGAGAAAAGGGTTTCCCCCGCTTTCATTGAAAGCAAATAGTCGAAGTTCTCAGTTCATACAACTTGGCGTTGAAGTGCTCATAATGACATCACAGCTACGCTCGCTCACAGCTCCCCTCAAGGTCTGAGGCATCGACATTATTACAGGTTTCAAACATTTCTACACCACGAGGTTAAGTTATTTTCTTGAATACGTAAAGATTTATGTATCTTTGCATAAGAAGAATAGACTTTTCGGTACAAACAACGCGCCTCTAGCAAGCTAAGTGGTATAACAACGACAACCGGACAAACCTAGTAGATTGCTCCATGAATCAATATTACATAAAGGAAACAACCAAAGTGCAAGCTTCACCACGTTCAATCATTTTGTCAATGGATGAGACTGGGAGGTTCAATTATTTTCTCTCATTTTATTTTCCTCCGTTTGTTTTTATTTTCAAAATTCATGCTTAAATGTTCAATAATTTGTAAACACTACAAATTTCCATAGCAATGCACAGGGTGTCGTCTAGTTTGTATTAACATTACCGGGTTAGATTGATCTCCACTAACTCGCGTCCCCATCGGGGGCATCTAGCCCAATAAACACCTGGTGAGCCCCCATCGCATAGTGTCCGCAGCCCCACCCTTCTAACCCACGAGGGAAGAGGTTTCCAGCGATGGGAAACTCCATCAGCCGCCGACGTCGCCCCCCACCGTGTCGTTGCCCGTGTGCAGCTCTTCACCGAGTCCATGCGAGGCTTAACCCTACGGTCAGTTCATTCTTCCTATCTCTCCCCTTCTCACGGTTCCTCCGGGTTTACGTTGTTATCCCAAATGCAAGGCTTAACCACCCACTGGATCTTACACTGGTCGATCCAGTACTTCTATCATACCGCTCCTCTCGAAGGAACCGAACAGCACCAAATGCCATAGGAATCTGTTATTCTGATGCTTTTGTTTAGTCTAATCCACAGGTTTCCTGGACAGACTGAAAATTTATCCTGCAGAGGAAAGGTTCCATAACATATTACATATGCCTGTTCAGGTTTTGGTTGTTTCATTTTGTAGATGTTGTTCAACTTGTTGTTTACTCTGTTTCACAGGTTAATAAAAGACTGTAAAATTTAAACCCTCCAGTACTTTATCAAAAAAAAAAAATAACATATTACATCCCTTTTTTTTTTCCCTCTATCTGTAGAGAAAACGTACCCCGATTGTGAATTAGGACATGAGGACTCAAATCTGAAGGAAATAGATTTTCCAGATTCCTCGAGGAACAATCTCATGCCCCAATAGGGCATTATTACTTTTGGGTACATTAAACCCCCCCTTTAAATTAAGTTGCATAATAAAAGCCTTTATTAAAAATATACATTAGAAAAAAATGGTCGCAACATATGCTGAAGACACTTGGCAGCAAGAGCCACTGCAGTAGGCACCAGGTTTTCTGCACAGATCCATGCTCACCGGCTCTAGGTTCCAGCCAAGGAACCGAAGTTTGTTATTCCATAGTGCAGTGTGATTGTAGAGCTATTCCACTCCGTAAATGAATAGCTGATCACCAGTGGAGGATGGCATTTGTTAGTGTGTCTGCAATGACCGATCAGCCTTGCGCATTGGCCGCTGTGGGTTCGATCTCTTGAAGCACGGACAGCAGCTCTGGGTCCTGAAAATCTTTGGCCAGCAAGCTGGCTCCTGCGTCTTTCAGCACCTTCCCAGGGTTCCTGGTCGTCAGGCCAACCACAGGCACTCCGGCAGCCACACCGGCTCGGACCCCAGATGCAGAGTCCTTGGCAGAACGAGATGCACATGCACCAACACAGGCAGCATTACCGTTGGTTACTGATTGTTTGATGAAAAAAACAGTTAAAGCTTCAGAGAATTACGGCGAGACTGAGACAACATTGATCCATACTTCAAATATGAAGGTGTGTTCAGGCGATGCGTCGATGAGCTGGAGGGCCTTGAGGTACGGGTCAGGGAACGGCTTGGCCCGGTCGCACTCGCTCCCGATGACGAGCACCGGGAAGAAGTCGGTGAGCCCCAGCAGCGACAGCATCAGCTCGGCGTTCGCCCTCGGAGCGTTGGTCACCGCCGCGCGCTTCAGGTTGCGGCCCTCGATCCATCCGCATAGCTCGTGCAGTCCATCCAGGGCCTTCAGCTGCCCAGGTGCCAACCTGTGTAGTGTGTAAGCTTTCAGCTTCAGGATGACAGTTTATGTTTGCGCTGATAATTGACACGATCATGTCCGGTACTTGTGCAGTATAGTGATGGTTAAGGAAAACATCAACATTGATGCCTTGGAGTACCAAAAATTTGACAACTTTGGGATTGTCGGACTTCTAATTCTATAGTCAATTCTAAATGATATGGCCAAATTGAAATTAAGTGTTCAAATATGCTTGTAGTTTTTCTAAAGAAAAAAAATATATGCTTTCAAAACAGAACTACTATGGTACAAAGTAGCACAGGGTAAATAAGATGAGTGGCCTACTTTCTGAAGAAAGCTTCTTTGTCATCCATGAACTGCATGGCCTTCTGGTGATCCATGTCCGGGAACAGGGACCTAGCGAGGTCGTCGTTGTGGCCCCCACTAATGTTGGCACTGTAGAACTCCTCGGTGATGGGAACACCGTCGTTGAAACCGATCTGCGGTCAGACCGGAGACGCTCGGTCAGAATCAGATACGTACACTTGAGCTACAGCATAGCAGTTCAGAAGTAACAGACAGAAGCACACAGAGCCGTTGCAGAGAAAGAATTGCCTGCTGCAGGAGATCTCGGAAGGCGCAGAAGTGGATGGGGTCCGAGTCGCAGAGCGTGCCGTCGATGTCGAACAGGATGGCTTCCAGCGGAGCCACCTTCGTCAGGGCGTTGCCGCTTCAAAATTAGAGCGAGATAGATGAGCAGCTAGCGTCCAGTGTTTTGTTTCAGTGGCAAACAAGAGAGGAGAGGCCCGGAGGCGAACAGAGACGCGGGTCTGGGTCTCAGTGGCGCACCTGTTGTTCGCCATGTCCGCCGGAGTATCCGCGCTCGTCGTCCAAGAAATGCAGCTGCGCTTCTTCCTCGCCCCTCTCCTGCTCAACCCACAGCTGTTGATGGCGCTGATGCTGGTGCTTGTGCTTCTTGGAGGGGTCGATGGAAACGATATAACAGTGCAGAGGAGGCGGCGAGGGAGGGAGGCCGACAGCATGCCATGCCCGAATTGGATTCGTCCGCCCAGCGGCATGAGTACAGGCTGACGAGTCGCTTTCTCCCGCTCTCCTTTCTCCAATTCAACGATGGGTGCCTGTGGCGTGTGGGCTGTGGCTTGCCACGGCCGCTCCTCCTCTGATCCCGGCCTCTGGCTGTCTGTAGCGAGTGGCAGCCAGATGGCCGCTCACTACTCTCTCTGCTGCTGTGCTGTGATGCCTGCCACCGTATATGAATTGGGAACCTCATTCCAAAGATGACGCCAGGGTATATGCTCTCTTGGCAGTCAAATGATCATGCTTCCAAGCAATTGCGTGCCTAGCAATCACGTTTTCTCTCAACTTTCTCAACGTCGTGTTGTGCTTTTCTAGAGAGGCCAATTGAACGAAGACCACGTATAAAAGTTTGGGGCTTTGGCGTTTTACACTCATTTTTAGTGATTTTACTCTTGTTTTTTTTACTTTGTATTTTTATCCTCACTTTTTAAAACAAAGGAAGAGTTTACCCTAGCTTGTTATGTATCCCTCATGGTGTTAAAATGGACAAACTTTACTCATCCGTTTTTACCCTTATTTTTTATGAGGTTTGTGTTTTTACCCATGTTTTCTCTCAACACTTTGACATTTTGTATACAGATTTTTAGTAAATTTCGACATCATTTCAACTCATAATCCAATATCACACAACAAAATAATCCACACATGTAGACGCCAAACACTTCCATGGGGAGATGAGGATGTCGATGAGAGAGGGGCCACCAGTCGTTGGGCCAAGTGCCATCAACCGCCATCGCCGCACCCGAACCCTAAACCCTAGGTCCCATGCACCGTGGGGAAACGAGGGAGGAACGGGGGAGGAGAATCGCGCCGCCGAAAGAACAGGAGGAGGAGCACCGGCCTGATGGATAGAGAATCATGCTCGTGGTCCCCACGCCTTCCGCTATTTATTATGATATGTACAAAAAGAACTACGTAAGGGTAAACGGGATGGGGAAGACTTGATGGATTGTGTGAAGTGGAATAGCCCCATTGGCTTGTATTTTAGTCTTTTGGACTGCCAATTTTTTCTTTTTGTTTTTTTCTGTTTATTATGACATGTACAAATTGTGTTAGAAAATAAGGGTAGACGGAAGCTTTGTGTTAAAAAAAAAGGACGATAAAAAATGCAAAGTTAGAAAAAAAACGAGGATGAAATCAACATTGGCTTGTAAAATAAGGGTAGAATCATCAAATTCTCTAAAGGTTTTATCACCACAAAGCCCTTAAGGTTATATCAGACTTGATGAATCCACGGCTTTATACCAACTAGCAACTAGTTGATGAATTAGACCATGGTCGCCTTAGCTAATATTTATATTAGTTTCTAATAACGCAAGTTAATAAATTGTAGATAGCGGGGTTATAGAGTCAATGTCTATGTTGCATGTCGCGGATAGCGGGCGCTATCGAGGGCGCTAAATTCCAATAGCAACATCTAATAATCACACAAAAATATAGGAAAAGGTCTACATCGACCACTATAGCGACCTCTACAAATGTTAGTATCTTGCCTAAAAGATGGTAATCAATTCAGGCACTATAGTGATTAATCCTTAACATGGACTAGTTGTTAGCCCATGGAGATCATTTTTTATGCAACATTTTAGACCTTCATTTTGGAAATTTCAGGGAAGAACAGGAAACGGCTCAATTCCCCGATTTCAGTAGATTGGCGAGAAAATTTGGAACGCGCCAGCCGCCCAAAAAACGAAGCCCAGAATAGTTTGACTAGGCTCAACCCAAACAACTGCCACGACAAGAAAAGGCCCAACCACAGCCCACGAAGCGAGCAACCCCATCCGCAAGAAAATCTCGCGATTTCCCCTCGCACTCTCTCTCTCTCTCACGCGCCCGGCCGGCATGGCGACGCTCGCGCGGTGGCATCCACCACTACCACCAGCCCCACTGGCCGCTGGCGCTGGGGCAGCCGCTCCTACTACTGCCCGCCCCCTCGCTCGACGGCGTCGGATCCCGCGCCGAGCCGCGACCGTGGTCTCCCCGCGCGCGTTCGGCGGCGGGGACGACTTCGATGGCTTCGTGCGGCGCGCGTGGCGGAGCGCCAACGCGGGGGCCGAGCGCTTCGCCTTCGAGGCACGGCAGGCCGCGCAGAGGCTGGATAGCAGGTTCTCCATCTCCCGGAGGCTCGCGGACGCCACCCGTGCCGCCCGCGCCCGCGCCGTTGAGATCGACGCCGAGCTCGGCATCGGGCGGCGGTGGCGCTCCTTCTCCGTCGACTTCTCCCGCAACTGGCCCAGGGTTCGATTCTATACTCTCGCTCGACATTTCAAGCTGTTTAGTACTTGTTGTCTCGCTAATATGTGGTTAATTTGATCTCTCATGTACACAGTATAAGAGGGAGATCAATGACTTCATGGAAACTCCCATCGGAAGAGCATTTGCTGTAAGTTGATTGGTAGCTCAAATTCGCTCTGATTAGCTTGCTATCGTAGCTCAAATTAGGCTCTTATAATTGATCGTAGGACAATAGATATCATAGCTTGGATTTTGTGGCATTTTGGCAATGTGCTACTACTAACTATATAGTTCATTTCATGTTTCCCATCCGATGCATACTCCTATTGCTTTGTGTCGTTGTGTCGCTGGTAGGCTTCATGCACTCTAATGAGTAATTGTTACCATGGTTATTTGCAACCAATGAGAAGTGGACAACGAAATGATACCCTATTACTTATCATCTGACTGAGGGGTACTGCTGTCCATCTCTCCGAGCCCAATTTCTGTGTATATTTAGATGCTTAGGTGAATTGCAATGTGATCTAAGACCTCGAGGATTCTATGAGTTTGAATGTGACACAAGAGAATAGGTACTGATGGGCTCCTGATGTTATATTCCTTAATTTGTGCTTTATAAAGGGGAAAACATCAGAAAAGGGTGGTATTCTTGATAAAAAAAAAGCTGTAAAACATTTTCCTTAACATTGATATTAGTCCTTCGACTCCTTCCTGGCTCATATGTTCCTCCAGCTTACAGTCGAATATTTCTTTAACTAAACTTTGCTTATACTACAATCAGAATATCTAGTTCAGCTTTGTTTTGAGAACAAAATATTGTTTTTGGTAGATAAACATTTGACGTTTCTTCTACAAACAGTAGGAGATCCTTTTCGATATCTGATGTTTTTTAGCTGTCTCTTTTATGCAGACAATATTTTTCCTATGGCTTGCACTGTCGGGGTGGTTGTTCAGAATTTTCATTTTTGGCACGTTTGTGCTGCCAATTGCTGCCCCTCTTCTCCTTGGGACCTTTGCTAATAGGGTTGCCATTGAGGTAAGTGCTCATCTAGATTTAATCTGTTATTGTGCACTGCTTTACTCACTTCAAAGGAGTCATCAGCTCTCATTGCAGAAGGCTATGTGTGTGATCATGCTTACATACTTACTGAAGAAATTTTAGTGAAATTCTCCAATCAGCTTGCATTTTTGGTTTGCAATTTGCATGCTTGAAACTTTCGTAGCCTGTCTCTGCTGATAACTAATGGGGCAAGAGTTTTGTCATAACTGCATACTGATATTTGTATCGGATTCCTGCTTCCCTGGCATGTAAAGAGAGCTGTTCAAGTTGCATCCAATATGGCCACTTTTATTAGCCATCGGAGGTCCATATAGTTTGGTAATGTTGATAGTCACAGCACACTCTTAGTTTGAGTGTGTTTTAGTCTTTTCGATAGTTAAAGTAATCATCTCTGCGCCAGCATCTATTATCACACTCACGCAATTGCAAAATGGCTACTCTTCGGTCTTTGTATCCTTTGGTGGTGATCAACTAGAAGCCAAGTATGCTTTGAAAATACTAGTTGTTACTAGTTACTGATGGAGCTGGTTTCATTTGCAGGAACATGCCCAGCATGCAAAAGGCGTTTTGTGGGCTACCGTAACCAAGTGATTAGGTGCATGAACTGCCAAAACATTGTATGGCAGCCAAATAACAGCTCATCTGGTGGCACTAGAAGTTCACGAAGCTCGGAACCTGATGTAATTGATGTAGAATACGAAGAGAAGTAAGAACATTGTGCCCCACCCTACACTGAAAAGCGAAAATCAGGTGGGCAGAAGAAGAGGCAAGGCTTAGACACAGGCTGTACCTTCATGAGCAGTTTGTAGATTTGGTTGTTTCAGTACTTGTGTACAGTACGTGCTCCTTTTGAAATAAAACGGAAATTTAGGTGTTGTGCACAATGAGATGATGTGTGACTCCTTTCGATTTTACGCCCGGCCTATCCATAGCTTATTGTACTGTTGCATCTGAAACATCTTGTAAAGCAAGAGTGGTTTTGGTTTGACCTCGTTCCAGTCATCGAGGGCTGCAAGGCATATAGGTCCAGTTCGCTTGAACTTAGTCCGGTTTATCAGCTGTGATATAGTGTTCTTTCACAACAAAACAACAACAGCTCGCTTATCAGTCATAGAGACAAAGCATCATCCGCCATAATGATATAAACCCAAAATGTGTGTTGCATGTTACTTTAGCGCAAAAAGACAGCCTCCAACATGGCAGGCATATGAAGGAGGCATTTTGCGAGCCCCACACCCAACTCTGCTACTGCCCAATCACGTGCATGAACGGGGTTTTTCTTTTGCATTCCCTGTTGGAAAACACCAAAATTAGGTAGGTGGCCTTTTTTTGCGACAACGCCACACATTTTATCTAATGGTCTCCTATTTGGGTATTGGAGATAGTCTTAAGTTAAGATCGGAAACCCGGCGCCGACGCCCAGTTCCTGAAACCATGCAAATCCACAGGGAGGACAGGTAACATTGGCTTTTGCCTGCCTCTAGTGCCAAACCCATATTTGACCGGCACCATATGCTATGGAAACCAAACCTTCACGTGAAAACTATAGAAACTCCAATATAGGCCACTTGATTCTAATCCGATGGCTTTAGAGAGAGGTGGAATAGTTTAGCAGAATAGTTTAGCACTTAACACCCCCCCCACACACACACCCCACCCACCCCCCACTCACCCATCCTAATCCGTCATTTTTCAAATCACCCCCTCCCTAACTAGTGCCCCCTCGCGTAGTGATCCTTCCCTCGCGCCGCCATCGGTAGGGTCGCAATCGTAGAGGCCATCCCGTCGCCGCCGCCGCTAGCCGGCCCCCTCATGCCCCATCGCTAGAACCGAGCCCTCGGTGATCGTTAGAACCGCCCTTTGCTGGCGATCGTAGAGTCCCTCCTACCCGAGACGATGGAGGTGGGCGTCCAACTCCGGCGTTGAGCGCGTCGATCATGAAGACGACATGATCATCGGCGGCGACAGGATCAATGGCGACCGATACTTGGCGGCAAATGGGATCCATTGCGGCATTGGGGGCTCCATGATGGAAAAGGTCGTGGGCGTCTCAGGCGGGAGGGGGACTCCGTCGTTGCGGTTCTTCTGGCGGCGTGGAAAAAATGTGAACGATCGTGGAAGGGGGTGATTTGGAAAATGACGGATTAGGATGGGTGAGAGGGGGTGTTAAGGGCCTATTTGGTTCATGGGACTGCGGACTAGAGACTAACAGGGACTAAAAATTAGTCCCATAACCCCTCCCAAGAGTAGAATAGGGACTAAATGAGACTAAAAATTACCCATAGTCCCCATGTTTGGTAATTTATGAACTAAATAGGACTAAAAATTAGTCCCTAGTACTATGAGAACCAAACAGAGCCTAAGTGCTAAATTATTCCACCTCTCTCTAAAGCCATCGGATTAGAATCAAGTGGCGCCTAGATCAAAGTTTCCACACGACACGAAGCATACGGTGCCTATTTGACCTGCCCAATAGAAAGTAGTGTATCAACTAATTCTATTTTCTTAAAAAAAAAAAAAAAAAAACATAATCCGCCACGGCACCACCTCATCCCTCGTATGAAACTGGAAAGGCTAGTAATCCAACTTTGCAATTCCTACTACCATTCCTGGTCACCTGATTCCACCAAAATCTAACTTTGCAATCGACCACAATGCACAATCCACATGTTATCATCAGGGAATATGAAAGTGGTAGATGAATGGTCAATGCAGTATCTCAATTTTGCAGAAACAGGCAGATTAGTAATCCAGCAGCAAAATTTTATATCTGAACACATGATCCGACAATTCAAGCAGCAAGTGTACAAAGCAGTAAAATGATCAGCAAATTGTGCACTTGATCACTAGAGCCTATTATGCAATGCGACCCCAATGAACTTTAACACAACAAAAAAAACTCAACAAGATTGTATCATAAGCCTTTTCACTCCTGATCTAGGTCGAATGCAAGAACTTCTTGACGGACATCAACGACTTCCTCCACCTCAACTTCCTTGGCTTCGTACTCTTCCTCCTCATCACTGGCATACCCATCCCTGAGCTCCCTCCTGTAGGCGCGCTCCTCCTCATGCATCTGCTTCCACTTGGCAACCCATGACTCCCATTCTTCCTGAAGCTGTGTCCGCCTCTTCCGGTCCTGCTCGCTCAACTGGTTGAACGCGCCCTGGTCCTCTTGTTCGTACTTCTTGCTGTACTTCTTCAGGTTCCTTGAGATCTCTTCTTCCTTCTCAGGGGTCAGTAGTGAGGGCGGTCTCGGGCGCCACATGAACTGTATATCGTTCAGGCCATACAAAAGATACATTACCACATAAGACAATTGTATATCATTGAACTGCACCCAAAAGGAGTGAATGAACATTGAACACTTACCTGATAGAAATGATCCTTTGACACCTTGTAAAGATGCTTGCCATTAAAGGACCATATTTGAAAGCCGTTCTCCATTTCATGAACTGAGGTAACTGCAGTTGCGAGATATCTGAACAAAAGGATTTGCAAAATTATTTCAGTACATATTAGAGTTATGGGTACCCAAGACAGTATCAATACTGACTGTGTGGCCAAAATTTAAGAAATATACAACTTTATTTATGCATAAGGTGCATGGAATTTAACATGAGAGTGATCAGCAAGTGTCAATTTTTTAAGTATTTGCAACTATATTATTATGTAATACTAATTATGTAATACTAAAGTCAGCAAGTGGAAACAGGAAATTTCTATAACCAGTGACTAGCTCACCTCCCAGTTGATCCCACATGATATCCGTCGCCATAAAATGCTCTCCTGTTGCCATTGTCTCTAGTTCGTCAACATTGTAGAATTCCAGCTGTCCATTGAAACCCTTCAGTCCAGCAAGAACAATGAAGCGCCCAGCAGGAGACCAGAACAAAGCATTTGCTTGCTTGGCCTTAAGGGTTGTGAGCTTTGATACACGGCTGGTGTTATTGGATGTTCGCATGGTGTAGAAGCTAACATCAGGCTTAGGGCCATCACCATGAATGATAGCAAAGCGATGTCCTTTAGGTTCCCAAGCAAATGCAATGATCTTGTCATTCTTGTTCTCGAGTTCAAGGACCTCAATTGGGATATCCCTCTCCTTAATTCTAAACAGCTCAAACCCAGTGTAGGTGCTCTTTTTTTTTTGTGTATCTATCAACTTGGACAGCAAGATATTCTCCACTGTTCTGCCAATACATTTTGCAATCGCTGACACTGAAAAGGTTTTTCTGCCGCACCTCCTCTTTGCCAGGGATTTGCACTAGACTCACCTTTCAATAGAAAGATCAATTTTAGTCTTCCATCATTAAATATTGAATAAACATGTTATAAGAGGTATCTGTTCCACAAATTTATGCTCACCCTCGCAGGCTGATTTCCACCACCCATTTCAGGCACGAACAGAGATATGATAGGATCAGTGGGAGACCAGCTGAAGTCCACTAGTTTTTCCACTACATTTTCTACCTTCAAAGACTTTTTATCAAGAAGGGAGAATGTATCGGTTTCATAGACAGATATTATATTCTTCCCAAGCCTCGCAAAATATTTGTCGCCCTTTCCACCACCCCATCTTTGAACATGTAAAAATATAGTAAGCATCCAACTGGGATAACATAAGAAAACATTTATGCAGCAATTAACAAACAAAGAACTTGTGCATTCACCTGAAAATAGGCCATGAAACACCAGAAACCCCAATATTCCCGCCAGTAGTATAATCATCGGCGCTTCCCTTAAATTCTCGCATCACCTTTCCAGTCCTTACATCAAAGACATTCAGGACAACCCTCTACAAGATTAAAAGTGGTTAGTCAGAAAGGAAATGCTATTTCTTAAAAGAAAGAAGATAGAAAAGCTATGAGCAAAGTATAAATGTGACAATATATTACATGTGTGTCTCTAGGGTTGCTGGGCTCATGGCTGCTGTATGTGACCAAATATCTCTCGCCAGGAGAGAAGTCAATCAGTTTCACCTGTTACAAGCCAATGTCAGCTAGAACATTAAACATTCAAAGATTGGATACAATTCAGCATGGTGACAACCAGTACCATGGGATGAGCAAAACGCATCAAACGCCGAAGCCACTTTCACCGCCCCACACCTGCGATCCCTGCCTGTGAACCGCTGCCAAATAATTCCCAGAGGGGACCACTGAATGAAACTATCTGTCCAGTACTGGAAAGAAAATGGAGTAAAACAGAAGGATAAGTACCTATATGGATTTTATTCTATTAACTGAAGTAACAGACCATGAACTTAATCTTTAATCAAAAGAAAATGAAGTACCTGCTTCTGAAACACAAGCTCAGGTGCTAACTTTCTTGCATCATTCCAATAAACTTCAGTTAGTGTGCCAGCACGAATGACAAATTGGTCTCGGCCTTTTCATCAGTTAGCCACTTCAGAAGATTTTCCTGAGATGCAGTATCAAGATATTAAGTAGTGTTGCACGACAAACTTAGCTGCTTCAAAAAAAAAAAAAAAAAATGAGTACTAAACAGAAGTAGCCATCCAGGGAGTGGAAGGAAAAACTTTACTCCAGCAGTGTATGGCTTAATTTCAGCGGGGGTCCATGTGTCAGGAACTTTCATGTACTTCTCGAAATCATCAAGCAAATTAACTGCGAAGATGTGAGACTTGTCGAAGTTTGTACCCATTGGTTTTTTTCCTAGCCAGCTCAGCTTCCTGATAAAAAACAAACTTAGTTACATATTAACTAACTGGTAACAAGGAGACCAAATTCTGCATCGACCATCCAACGGGATGCATAATTTAATGGAATTCAGAATGATTGAAGGTGGAAAAAGCAAATACGTTGGACTACAAATAAT
The DNA here is from genome assembly GCA_015847255.1 of Hyparrhenia diplandra. Taxonomy (NCBI): domain Eukaryota; kingdom Viridiplantae; phylum Streptophyta; class Magnoliopsida; order Poales; family Poaceae; genus Hyparrhenia; species Hyparrhenia diplandra. The sequence goes on along the minus strand of JADLZK010002253.1, from coordinate 156,683 downwards.
GAAGTTCAAATTATATGTTTGTTATGCTGGCATGTTTGGACAGAACAACCAACACTAGGGCATCACTCAGACTACAGAAATGGGCCGGGCAGTGATGAATTGAAAAGATAACATAGTCAAGCCATTGGTCATTGCTTCATTATGCAGGTAAGAACTAAGAAAACGGAACCAACAAGTAAACTACCTGAGGGGTATTATACTCAATGAAACAGTAGCCGTATGTCTTCTTTGTCTCTGGGTTTACAGGCATCCATAGACCATTTTCTTTTATCACACCAATTTGGCTATAGATCTTTCGTACGACATTCTCAAGCTTCTCAAACTTTTCAGGAGGAACAACTGGCAGATTGTCCACAACAATAATGTTGGACAAACCCATTTCAAGTTCTGGAGGATCCTCACTGTGAAGTATCTCCTCGTCATCACTGCAAATTGTAAGGATATTATAAGCAAATAGCAATAAGCAACACTGAAAACAAATCAAAGGATATTGTAACCCAGAAAGTCATCTGAAAGTCATTTCATACTAAATGCATATCCCAGCTTACTAAAGATTTACATTCTCATCGTGGTGCCACCGAAGGTACTGTCTATGCAAAATTGGTATTACTGCACACCTGATTAACTTTTGCATAGCTAGCCTACTATTTCGTGAACTATGTTTACTCTTTACTGCACAAAATGAGAAGCCATAACAATATACTAGCAGCATATTAAAGGAGACAATCAACAATTTGGCACAAACCTGCACTGCAAACAGCAAATCAACACTACACGTTTTTATATTATGGTAACAGATTCTTTTGTATTTGTCAGACTAATAAGTGTATAAATAGGCGTTAGATTTACGCTCACCACAAAACACAAAAATCTAAAAACGTATTTCGCAACCACAAAACACTAGTACCAGTCCAACCGGGACAGAGGACTGTCAATCCCGACGGAAGCCAAAAAAAAAAAAACGCTCAAATCTGCTCTGCACATCATCTGCCGCCGGGAACTACAACAGAACACAATAATATTGCACGAAACCTACAAAATCCCACCGTAGACGCTCGCATCTGGGAGAAGCAAAATTAGGGCAACCAAGCCACCACATACTAAGCGCGCTAAGATGGTGCCTGTCACTGATTAGGACCCGACGTGAGGCGGTGCGTGCGTCTACCTGAGGATGCCGAAGTCCTCGCCGGCCGGGAGGGTGATGGAGTCCAGATCGACAGCGGAGAGGTCCACCCCGAGCTCCCGCGCCCGCGCCTCGATGCCCTCCATGGAGATTGCCAGCGCCATCTTCTCTTACATAGGACGCCTAGAACCGTCTGAGAGAACGAGGGATTGGGCAGGGATTCCTGCGCGCTGTGGTGGTGGAGGAGGAGGCGGTGGCGGCGGCGCGTGTAGAGGAGTGCGGCGGCGCAGGGTGGGATGGATGGAGCTGGGGTTTTGGTTGGAGTCGGGACAGACAGACTTCTTATTAGTCCCAACTGACAGGTGGGCCACGCCTAGTGTGCCCTTTTTCTCTATTTTTGTTGTTGGGCTGAAAGGAAGCGAACGTGACGGCCCATGCGGGCCGGCAGCGAGAGATGATACTTAGGCAGTTGCGGTATTTTTTTAATTTTTCCTAAACAAAATTGCGCGGTTTTTTAAACAAAAATACAGTTTACCTCCATTTTGAAATTGCGGCCGATTTTTCTCGCTCATTTAAAAACCAGTTTTTTACACCCCTAAATTTTGAAATTGTTCACTTTTGCAACTTAAGCAGATTTTGACAATGATTTTGTTGATGTGACACCATTGTCACATCGATAAATCGACTAAGTTAAAAGTTCAAGGAAGTAAATCAGACTATAAATATATTTATAAAATCTTTGTAAGCTATCTAAATATATTTTACTTGAAAAATTAAAATTCCTAAAACTTTATTTGATCTTTAAAACTTTATAGAAAATCTATTTTAGCTCAAAAATTTATGAAACCAGTTTTAGGTTTTCCTAAAGTCATACTGTACTATATACTATGGTGCCTAGCTTGAACATCTTGTTCATATTATTTGACTAGTAGATGGCGCGCCTTTGCGTGCCCATTTAAAGTGCTGGACGAGGATATCATGTCATGACAACTATATATGAAGATGTCTTTAGCTATCTAAATGGAAAAAAAATGTTTGTAACACACTATTCGTAGAAGCAAATCTGAAGTAGAAGGCACGCCCATTTAAAAAGCTGAATGAGGATATCACGCCATGACAAGAACTATATACAGATATCTTTGGGTATGTATAGGAAAAAATGTTTATAAAAGAAACTCTCAATGGTTATTTGGAGCTTAGGTTCAACACATGTTTCATAGAAGCAAATATGAAGTAGAAGCAATGGAAATATACCACATGTGTTGTGATTCACAGAAATATAGTACACAAGCGACACGACGCCTGTAGTTCGATCTTCTGTTAAGAATTGCCTACACTACCTTTTCCACTGTATTTTCTTTGCCATTCACATTCTTGATCTTTTCCAACGATTCAATAGCTGCTCGTTAGGTGCTCACCAGTGACACGGTCTCTTTCTAAGCTTTCAAAAGTCTTTCTGGCAACTCTTTCCTATAGAATGACAAAGTAAATATAGAGTCTAGGGTGGATCTATATGTAAGGATACAGTCTCATTTAATTATAGATCAAGAGATAAGTGACACTATTCGAAAAGGAATCAAAATTCAGCAAAAATTACACAATTAAATATGAAGTTGGTGCAGGGACATGAGTTGCAATGGCTGCAAACACACGATAATGATGTAACCAGAAATCCGATACACCCAAAATTAGGGAAGAAGTATTGACCGCAGGCTAAAGGAATTACATATCCAAATGAGTAAGACTACTCGTTTTCAATGTGAGTGAATGGTCACTAATAATAGGTAAACTAGCAGGTACCCCCGTGGTTCGCACGGGGTCGGAGACAAAAGAGCAGTACATCAGTTGCACAAATTTGCATTTGGAGAATAAATAAATGATACAAATATCTCATCCTGTTCATAGTATTTTACACAATACAGTGGATTGAAAGAATAAACAAAGAGCTAAATGTCTGGTATGGAAAGAACGGAGGAAAAGGTTCAAACAGTTCTCCAAAATAATTATAATTATAGAAGCAATTATGTTTTTTTCTGTTGTTCCTGTTGGAGCACGTCCTCTATATAATTATTTTTCTCTTGAAAAGAAGAAATATGTTTCTCATAGTTGTTTGCTTGGAGTTGATGCGATTTTGCTGATATTTGAAACTCTTCTTTGTTAATCCTCAACTGATCCTGCAGTTCCGTTGCTTGATCATATTCAAAATCCTTCTTTATTGATACAGAAGAGTGCTTCTGTTCCAGATTGGCATGCATATCAACTGATCCCGCAGTTCCGTTGCTTGATCATATTCAAAATCCTTCTTTATTGGTACAGAAGAGTGCTTCTGTTCCAGATTGGCATGCATAGCTTCTAGGGCTTTCATTGCCACCATGATGCTATCCAACTGAAAAAATATTTTTACACAATATATTATATGAGAAAAGGAATTTATGTACAGGGAGGATATGGGTAGACCGGTCCAAATATTATGATAGTGTTAAATTTCTGATTGAACCAATAAAACTCAGTATGTAGGTTTATATCAGTAATTATCTAAGAGAACATATTGTTCTTTTCAGCAGAAAGAGCTGAACTATTTGTTAGCTGAGCCTGGCAGGATTGTTCAGAATCTTTCAGCTTTGTTCTCAATTCATCTAGCTCAGTTTTCATATCACATAATGACAGAGTCTTGCATCGCCGAGGTTTACATCAGTATGTACCTGAGAGAACAGATTGTTCTTTTTCAGCCTAAAGAGCTGAATTATTTGTTAGGTGAGCCTGGCAGGATTCTTTAGAATCTTTTAGCCTTGTTCTCAATCCATTTATCTCAGGTTTCATATCACATAATGACAGAGTCTTGGATTCCCAAATCTAGTTCAAATTTTTTTATTTAAAGCATGCACCTCTTGCAATTCATATTTTCAGTGGAAGGAATAAATAAAACTATTCCAGTGAGATAATCTTTAGAAGCATTTCTCAATCCATTTAGCTCAGTTTTCATTATCATATAATGACAGAATCTTGGATTGCCAAATCTAGTTCTTTTTTTTTTTTTATATGTAAAGCATGTACCTCTTGAAATTCATATTTTTCAGTGGGAGGAATAAACAAAACTATTCCAGTGAGATAATCTGTAGAAGTAATGATGGTTGTAGTACAATGAATCTTTTTGTAAAATTATACATAATACCTTGGCTGTTTGAGACATTAAGATAACTCCTTTTAGGCCGGTTTGCGATTTCTAATCTGAAATTGGTTGCAATACCTTGGCTGTTTGAGACATTAATTAAGATAACTCCTTTTTAGGCCGGTTTGCGATTTCTAATCTGAAATTGGTTGCCTGCAAATCGTACCCAACAACAATTAGGAAGCTAATAAAGAGTTGACATTTTAATGCAGTGGAGACGACATCAACACAAATACGTACCTAGATGGTGGCGGCGGCGGCATCGGGAGGCAGCCATCAGCGGTGCGTGGTGGTGCTGCTGCGCTAGACCGCGGCCGCCGGCACGGGTTAGTTGCTAGGCCCGCGGGGTGCTACGCTGGCAGCCCAGCGGCGGCGCCGGTGTGTCGCTCGTGCGGATACGGGCAGGTCCCTGTGGGGAGCTGCGGCAGCGGACCAGTGGTGGGCGTCGCGCGGAAGCGGCCGTCCGTGTGGCGCTTCTGACGGACGCGCAGGCATAGAAGTGAGCAAGGGTTTGGGCGAGAGGGAGGTGGCGTGTGGTACCGGGCGATGGGGTCGGAGCGGCGTAGAGGAGGGCGATGGGGTCGGAGCGGCGTAGAGGAGGCGATGGGTGCGGAGCGGCGGCGATGTGGGGGCGATGTGGGCAGCGGATAGAGCGATGGCGAGGTGAGTGCGCGTGCGTGAGAAGCTTCGCGAGAGAGACGGAGGGGTGCGAGGTGGACGGTTGTGATTCTTAGGGGTCGGATCGGACGGATTGGGCGCGTTACTGTTCTAAGAACAGTGATCTGAGTCTGGTGACGGAAGTAGCTGCGCTGCTTCTACGAAAACTATAGGTTATGTATGTATAGATATCACACATGTGAATGTCAAGAAATAAGTGGCGACATTGCACATACATTGCATAAAGTGTAATACAATAGCTTACCTGCTGCACTTGCCTTGTAAACATCCTCAGACAGTGATGACAACACATCTAGTGGACCAATGGTAGGCAACTGCCAACTCACAAGAAGAATTTTTAGATGAACTAAACGATTAAAACAGAGAAAAAGAGAGGGTGCACATGTACTACCCATAATCTTTGAAAGTGATCAAAGTTATTAGGCATAATACATGTATACCAGATTAATATAAAATTAGCTAGCAAATGGTGTGTGTAACATCCCCCGATTTTCAATGAAGGAAAATCCACAGAATGAAGTATAACACGATGGTCCCCAAGGATCATTCCATCATATTATCCGACTATACGATTCATGAGAGTCAAACTCCGAATAAAAAGATTACAAATAGAAGGGTTTACAATAATACTTCGCCACATGGCGGAAACAAACAGAGTCACGCAGCATCCAGAATAGCTAGTAGAAAGGTTGCGGAAGCATCTTCATCCAACTCCAGCTTGAGCGTAGGCACGGGACCGTCTAATCCTTCTTGTTGCCAAAATTCACCTTGCAAACTAAAAACGACTTTCAGTACAATGAGTACTGGCTACTGTTTCCCACCCTATGCATGTGCTTTGCTTTGTGGTGCTTTGTGGTATGCAAAGGGTAGATCAAAGAGGCCTAAATATGGCTGTAGTTTCTTATGCAAGCAACCATGTTGTAATAATAATAATATTAATCAAGTTTTATTCTCATTCCCAAAGTCACACCAACCCCCGTGTGACCCCAAAACCAACATCATCAGCCAACCATCCCAATTCCACAACACATCACAACTCGCTCAGCGACAAGACAGCCCTTTCATCTTCTTCTCCTCGCCTTAATCGGCTCTCACCCTCCGTGCTCTCACCAGATCCCAACTCACATCACTACTCAACCCTCGGGGTAAGAAGAGAAGAACACCTCTCACTACTCAGAGAAGGGAAACCTCAGGAAAACCTAGTCAAAAGACCGGCGCAAGCCGAGGGTAGTCCAGGCAAAAGGCCGGCGCAAACCCTAAGTAGTCCAGGTCTAGACAGGTCCTAGCCCGTAGGCCGGACTATACGTATAGATTTACAACTCTGCGAGAGCGTGTACACAAGACCACAAGATCACCATCATCGATGCCCTAGGAGCATCTAGGAAGATAACGAGTCCTCCCAACCGCACAATGCCATCCTACCACTCAACTCGAAGTCCTGGATAGTACCACCGGATCGCCGAGACCGGGAGAGACAACACCGCCCACAAGTGGTGCTGCCATCCGTAACGGTACGGAAAAGCTCCACCGCCACCGCCCACCCTAAACACCTCACAACCTAGCAAAATGGCACCGCCTAACTTAAAAGGATAGATCCGCACCCCCGCCCATTCAGGGGACATGTGGTGAGCACCAATTCCCAAGACTTCGGGTCCTCGGAGATACAAGTCCTTAGGTAGGACCGGACAAGACATCTTCGCGGAACTCGATTCCCCTGTGCCCTAAGGCACCTCCATTCCGGGCTTCATTCCACAAAGGCTCTCCACCCCGGTTTCCTCGAAAATCACCGGTACCCGCCACAGTGCTCGAACTATGCGGGGATGCCCGTAAGCACCACCCCCAAGCAAGACTCCGCCCCTCGTGACTCGTCAGATCCCGCCTGGGTCGACACAACCCTCACCACCACACACCCAAGGCACACGCGTAGAATCTCACTCACCAAGTACCTCAAGTCACCAGGCAACACAAGTCTCCCTAAGACTAAAAGGTCACCTTCCTTCACATATAATCCGGATCATATATAACACGTAAGTGAGATAAGGTGCAAACAGCAGCAGCAAATGATAAGCGCGTGGCTAAATCTATCAGCGGGTATGCAGGTGATGGGTTGCGACAAGGTAAAGGCTTCACAAGCATTCTAATCATGCAACCTAGCATATAGCATTGCAACAGAAATGTAAAGCGCTAGCATTCTATCATGGCATGTCTAATAGGATCTACGAGGTGGGTGGGAAAGTAGCACCTTAGAGGTTGTCCGACAAGTCCTCCACGTACTCCGGGTCGTCCTCCTCTCGTAGCTCCTCCTCAGGGACTGAAACGTGACGTAGAGTCGCGATAAGCGACTCCTATAGACATTCACAAAGAAGCAAATCGAAATTCAAAAACTTCAAATGCACTCATGGATAAGCCTATGACGTAGAGCTTCTTTTTTAGAAAAATTTGGACTCTTGTTTCATAATTTTCTGACATCGTATGAATATTCTACGAATTTCCGAAGTTTAAAACTAATAATGAAAAAGGAAAAGGCTGGGTTAAACCAGGGACTGACACGTGGCGCTGTCTGATTGGTCCATGGCTGCGCAGCAGCTTGCAGGCGGGGTCCAAGGGTGACGCCATTGGTGACATCATCGATGACGCCACGCCGACGCATGGGTCCGGTGGATAGAGGCGACATGTGGGTCCTACGCCGACGTCGATGACGTCATCTATGATGTCGCCGTCCGGCAGCCTAACGTGGGTCGACATGTGGGTCCCCGGCTTCGGTCGCCGACAGTGGGACCAACAACGTTGACCGACCAACGGGTCAACCTTGACCGCCCTATTTAGGGCCGGATATGGGTATGGTTAGCCGCCCGGCCGGACACGTGTCGCTCGTTGCGCGGCGTGCCACGTGACGGACTTGGGCTCCTAACGGGCCATGTGCACAGCTGGACCAAAGGGTGCGGTCCATGGTGGACTCGGCCGGTTTGGTCCATAGACCGCACATGGTCTCGTGGAAACCAGTCCACCTACCTTCTCTCCTCCCCTCCACGCGGATCGGGTTCGCGGCGCCGCCGCCCCTTCTTCTCCCCCATCCTCCTTCTCGCTTCCAGCCAAGGGGAGCATGAGGCCGGCGGGCGAAGCGGGCGGTCGCGCCGTAGGCGACTCGGCATTCGGGAACCTAAGGGCCTCCTATGGCTCCAGTTTGGTGAGGCGGCCATGCCGGGCGGGCGGTGGCGGCATGGGCGCTCCGGGGAAGGCGCGGCGAAGCGGGCGGCGACAGCACCGACGGGCGGGCGCAGCGGCCGCCGCGTGGTTTCAAGACACTAAAATCGGTGCTTTCCTTCGATTAGGATCGGATACAAGGCATATGAGGCGCGCCGACGACCATATCACGGCAGCGTCCCGCGGCGCTGCCGCCGCCCGCGGCGGCGGCCGCCGGCGGCGGCGGGCCGCGGGGTAGGGCAAGGCGAGGCGCTTCCGGCTCGGCTAGGCGGTTACGCGCGGGAGGCCCAGGCGAAGCTCGGCGCTCGCCGCATTCCCGGAGGGGATCGGAGACGACGGTTACACGCCGGCGCCGGGCGGAGCCATGGTTCACGGCCGCGCCGGGCGTGGTCTAGGCGCCCGGCATCTAGGCTCCTAACTAGGCAAGTAGGTGGTGCCTTCCCTAGGGTACCGACCAAGGCGGTCATGATGGTGATGGTCCCAGAGGCGGCTTTGGCGGGGGTTAGGCCAGAACGGGCGGTGCGGCGGTGCCATGGTGCACGGCCACGCCGATGATTTCGTGGGTCGGTCGCTCTAGGACCTAGATGCGAGCAAGGTCGGGCTTTTCTACCCTACACAAAGACGGCGGAGACGATGGTGGCGATCTAGTGGCATAACTCCTCGTGGTTTGACCGGAGCTTGGCGGCGCCATGGTTGGCTCGTGGCCATGGCGGGCAAGATGTCCTCAGATCGACGCCCCCGGTCGCTGAGGGCTCGGCCAGCCGATGCTTGCCCCCGGGCGACGCTGCGTCAGCGCCATGCGGTGTACATTCAAGAATGGCGGCCTCGCGTCCCCCGCGAAGCGAACGCGGGGCGGCGAGGTGGCTAAAGACGGTGAGCGCGGCATGGAGGTGTGCTCACCGTGGGTCACCGTTGTTGGTGGCGAGGCAAGGCGGGCGACGGCGCTGCGGGCGTCTGCTCGGCAAAGAACGTAGTCGTTCTCGCGGTTCTCCTACTCGACCTTCGGCCGCTGGATCCCGACGGCTCCCGGGCGCCCGCCCGACGAGCTCAGCGGCAAAGAATAGCGGGCGTGGTCCGACTCCTTCTTCCCGCCTCGTTTTCCTCCTTCCCGCTCTTCTTGGCTCGACAAGCGTGGCGAGGTCGGCGTCGGGCGACGTGCGATCCTTCCCGCTCTCCCGCTGTGGATCGTAGAAGAAGAAATGCCGGGCGGGCTCGGCGGCTCGGCGACCGGACGGCAAGGTCGGCTTCTCTTTCTTTCCCCACTTCTTCTCCGCTCTTCCCCCTTCTCCTCCCCTCTCTTCTTGCTTGACCGGTCGGGCAGTATGGGCAAGGGCCACCGAGATGGCGGCGGGGGCACCGGGAACCCTAGGGGCTCCTTGGTGTCGCGTTTTTATAGGGCGGCGCCCATCCATGGCGCGAGCGGCGGGGTGGGTGGCGATGGGAGCAGGGGCTACCGATCGTGGCGGCCGCGGGTAGAGCGGGCGAGGCGTTCGCGCCGCGACGCCGCCGCGGACGCCCACGCCCCGCTCGAACGGCACCGGGTCAAGAGGGGACACCGGTGGCGCGGCGGTGGCGCACCTTTACCTCCGCTCGGTGGTTTTGGGCGTCCGTGTCGGGCTAGGTGTCCCCCCGCCATCTCGGGCGGGCAAGGCAGCGCGGCTCCTCTTGGCGCGACGTGGGGAGGCGACGCGGACGCGGGCGGGTGCGCGGCGCTGCGGCGCTTGGGCGCTGCCGCGCGCGCCGACACCCTGGGAAGAGAAACAGGGGACCGGGGAGAAGGGGATGACAGGGGCGGGCCCGTGGCCCACTCGCCGCTGGCTCGGGACGGTGAAAGGACGAAAACGCCTCCTTTAGGTGCGACGAGGCGGCGGCGACGCGACCGCCGGGCCTACCCACCGGGCTCGCGCGCGAGGCTGGAGCGTGGCAGTCGGGTCATTGCCTAAGGCCACGAAGGCGTGTTGGGCCGGTTGCTGCGCTTTCAGCGTGCTAGTCACCGGGCCGGTTGAGTCACCGTGCCAAAATGGCCTTGTCATTTTCTTCTTCTTTTTTCTAAAAGCTTTTCTATTTCTTATTTCCTACTTCTAACTAAACCTTGGGCACTTAAGTGGTATACATGTGTTGCCAAAGCATGTACACCTCCTAGTGGGGTCCACTAGAGGTCACTTATGGGTTTAGGATTCCATCCAAGGGTTGGCAACACAAACAAGAGAGATTTGACAAATTAAAGTTGGTTGATTTTATTTCATTACATAAAATCATAAAGAGCCAAATCACACTCTTGATTAAAATGCAATGCTCAAACAAGCTAGCTAGGGTCTACTTGTGCAACTAGGTAGGGTTTCCTAGCATGACATACACCAAACATGGGTTTGTTTTCAAAAATTTTAATTTGTTGTGATTTTTGGTGTTTGGGATTTTCAGGGTTGTTACAGACTCCCCCCCTTATGGGAATCTCGTCCCCGAGATTCAAGGCGTGGCGTACCACTCCAACTCGGAGGTCTTCGACTGACGGTTGACTTGAACTTGTTCTGTCTCCGAAGTTGTAATCCTCTTGTAGACTTTGCAGAAAAACATCGTGGGACTATAGACACTAGGGCTTCCATTGTCTTCTCGGCTTTCGCGTTGATTGACGTAGACATCGCTTAGCTCTAGCTAGTACTACCTCGGACAACGTGCTTGATTTAGAGGGGTCTTTCCCATTCCTAGAGGAAAACATCTAGACCATGAGAGGGTAGAAGAATTGAGAGTGGTCGGAAAGAGTTGTATCCGTAAGTCAGGACTCTCACAACCTACGCACCTATGTCATAGAGTATTTCACTCAAGGTGATGGGGTCCATGGGTTGTTTTTATGTGGTCACTAGATAGACTAGGATTTATTGCAAGCTTGGTAAAATATGCATAGAAAATGCAATACCAAAATTTTAAAAGCAGGTATGAAACATCAATTACATGAATATGAACATACCGTATCCATGGCGGGGGCATCCACTTTAGAAAGGCGGTTGCGACGTTTGCGGTTAGCTCCTTGGGCACTCTTGGAAGTAGTACCGTGAGTCCGGTGGAGCGGGTTCTTCCTCGGGCACACTGAGACACGATGGCCTGGGCGGCCACATCCATAACAAGTGTTGGGCACGCTACCGTAGCGCAGGGCGAAGCCGTCCTTCCACGCGCCGGGACTCGAAATGGATAGTCCTCGACAGGATGCTTTGAGCGGGGTAATGAGGTCCTTCTCCCGCACCGAGGCACGTGACCACGCCGCCACAATTATAGCACCGGACGGCGCGCCACCTGTAGTAGTAGGCGCGACGGCCCTTCCCGCATTTCGGCGCCGAGCCAGGGGGTGGTAGTCGGCGGTGTAGGTACCACCTTGACGGCTCAATGCACGAGCAAACTCGAGCGCAGAGAGAACGATGCTTTGGAGGTGCTTCCGTGTGTTGCCTATGAGAAGGCGGAGCGCAAGGGACATCCTTAATGAGGTGCTTCTTCTTGGAGTGGAGAGCATCCGCCTCTCGCCCGATCCCTCTCAATCTCCATACACTTGTTGATCATCTCGAAGATTTGTAGAAGTTTTGCCCGAGAGGGAAAGCTTGATGCGTATGTCCGCACCTCTTCGAAAAGCAACGCATCTTCTCCTTCATTGGTGATACACTCACGGCGCCGCCAGATCGCAAAGAGTGTAGTGAAGCGACCGCGCATTTCGTGACCCGGGTCACCATTCCCGCGCTGATCTCGTAAAAACTCTTCCGCCTTGGCGGCCCATGGCACCCTCCGAGATGTGGTATCCACGAACGCCGAGTGAACGCATCCCACGAGTACTCATGGGCAAAGGGGTGCGCTATACAAGAGCAGTCCCACCATGCGTATGCGGCACCGGTGAGTTGGTGGTCGCGATCCCGATACACTCCTCGCCGAGCAAGTGGTCGGTCGAAGCCAATCTCCCGCAACCCAATCGTCGGCCGCGAAGTGGTTCATCGGGCCGGTGCCGCCAAAAGTGGGCGGCTTCAATTGAGGAAATTCTCCAACTTCTTCCGAAAGGTAATGTTGTTATCCGCGCCCGGTGGTGCATCATGTTTTGCACCATCAATTCCATGAGCTTAGTCGGGCGATCCCAAATCGCTGTCGAGCGGGTGGTAGTGGAGGTTGGTTCCCTTGAATGGTCTCTCCTCTAGTAGGTGGTAGTCCTCCACCGGTGTGCCGCTGGGTGACGGGAAGGTGTACGGGGTTCTTCCTCCCGCAAGTGGGTAGAGTCATTTCCCATACGTCTTCCACGACGGCCACGATCACGTCCTCGACCCCCGAAAGGGCATAGGGGACGGGGAACGGTGGGCGCAAGCGGGCGGATCGACGGGTTGCCATTTCTCCGCATAAGGCTCAACGGTTAAGGGTGTGTGCGTGGATTTATTATTAGGCAATTTAAAACATTTAAACTAATCTTACACTCAAGCAAAGAAGCATAAATATCCATGAAAATGCATAAAATCCAAGCATTCATTACATAATTTTATTACACGGCGACGCCTCTAGTAGCTACACTAGAAGACTCGCTGAAACGTACTACTGTAGGTAGGCTCCAAAAGAGGGACATTCTACTCTACTCGTAAAGTGAGTCATGTCGCTTAGCCGCTACAGGCTCTCCAAAGAACAACTACTTGCTACTTCTACTCATTACTTGCAATCGACCGAGAGCCTAAATACCACTCTCTACAAAGAGACCGGGCCGCTCATCCTCGGCCTCTAGGTGTGTGTCTTGTGAATTCGTGCAATGTAGGCACGTGTAAGCCTAGGGAGATCCTCGGTGTCCCCGGGAGTAGGAAGCTCATCCTCGTGACAGGCATCGAGGTTGAGGCGAGTATCCTCACGTTGAAGTACTGCATGGCGGGGCTCTTTACGAGTCTCCCCGGATCCGGTCTTGTAGCTCCTCAATCTCCCCGAGGCGCTTCGTCGGACTTCCTCCAGCGTCCCGGGTCCTCAAGTTTTGTCTCTCATACACTCGTCATCTTCGTGGATTGTATCAGTGACACCGGTTGTACGCTGCTTGGAAGCTTGCTTGCTCCACCGCCGGGTCAAATGATTGCACTTGTTCTCCTCGCACTTGCTTTCAAGGCCCAGCCACCTTGTCATTTGCCTTGTGCTGTCTAGCTCCCTTATCTTATCCTCAAGCTGTCTTTCCAAAATCTCCAATCTCGTAGTTGAAGTGTTCTTCCTTGAGTTGGCCTTCCCGACTTGGCTCTTCAGTGGTGGCAATCTCAAAGATCCCGCTTGCCGATGCGACCGAGGAGGCTATGCTTCACACGATCGGCATCACGCCGAAGTAGCGCAAGGTGCTTTTGAGAAGTTTCTTCTCATCTTCTTGATCGAAAGATCTCATCCACTTGAAGTAGCATATTGAGGTAGTGACGGCTCTGTTGCTCCACGCCCAGATGTACTGCCCCGTGCCGAGGCACAACCTGCAGGTGGTGAGACGGGGATCCGCCTCGGTGAAGGGAGCATGATCCGCGTAGCAATCTGTGGAACGGGTGGCTTGGAGTGATCCAAATAAGAAGGCAAAGCAGCTTAAAACGGCCTTCCTTGAACAAGTGGCGGGCGCTCTCATCAAGTTGGCGGCGCAACCCGAAAAACAGCTTGTACTCCCATGAAGATGTCGCTGCTCACTTCCACTCCTGAGAAGCCATGGAACTCGCAGCCTCCTTGCCGTGCACGGTGAGATGGACCGATGATGTCTCCAGAGCGTCCATGTGGTGCGTGCTCTCTCGATACACATACTGACGATGTGCTCGCAGGATGCCCAAATTTCCGAAGTGCTTCACACTAAGAAGGTACGCGAAACCCCCTCGTAGACTTGCCCATCTAGGGGTAGGTTGACGACGGTCTCAAAGTTCAGCCATCCGCATTATTCCATTAAGCTTGAGTTAGAATCGGCAGGATGGTTAAGCTATGCATATAAAGGTGCGTAATGTTGCCGTATCTAGTTAGGAGTGCGCCTATGCATATCGGCGCGAGATCACCAATGTGTTTGGTCGGGTGAGTCAATCCCAAAGATATAAAAATGTGGGTTCGACGATGTATCCAAATGGTGAGACTATCCATGCATATAAAGATGCATGAATAGTGATGTCTCGATCCGTAGGGATGATCCGCGCATACCGAGATGCGTGACTAGCGACATATAGGTAAGATGTTTCAGTTAGAGAGATAACCCGTGCATATAGAGATGCGTGGATTAGTGCCATTAGCAGACATCGTGGTAAACCGTGCATATAAAGATGCAAGGTAATCAATGCATATGGAAATGCATGATCGATAAGATATCCTCCCAAAAGATAACTCGTGCATATAGAAATGCAAGGTTGATAATGTATGATATAGGTGGATGATCCGTGCATAAAGATATGTAGGATCGACAACGTATCCACCCATAGGGTTAACCCGCATATAGAGATGCGGGGTTAGTAATGTATCCGTCAAGGAGATAATCCATGCATGTAGAGATGCACGGTTAGTAAAAGCATCTGACCATATAGGTAATCCACGCATATAGAGATGCGGAATTAGCAAAGATTACCAAACAGAGGGGTAAGCCACGCATAAAAAGATGCATGGTCGGTAATATAACCGAAGAAAGAAGGTTTCATTCCTAAGGCTATTGTCCAAACCTAGGGGTCTCGTCCCTACGGTCAAGCTCGGCTCTTGATACCAATCGTAACATCCCCCGATTTTCACGAAAGGAAAATCCACGTAATGAAGTATAACACGATGGTCCCCAAGGATCATTCCATCATATTATCCGAACTATACGATTATGAGTCAAACTCCGAATAAAAAGATTACAAATAGAAGGGTTTACAATAATACTTCGCCACATGGCGAAAACAAACAGAGTCACGCAAAGATCCGTAATAGCTAGTAGAAAGGTTGCGAAGCATCTTCATCCAACTCCGGCTTGAGCGTAGGCACGGGACCGCCTAATCCTTCTTGTTGCCAAAATTCACCTTGCAAACTAAAAACGACTTTCGGTACAATGAGTAATCAAGCATTTTCCCACCCTATGCATGTGCTTTGCTTTGTGGTGCTTTGTGGTATGCAAAGGGTAGATCAAAGAGGCCTAAATATGGTCAGTAGTTTCTTATGCAAGCAACCATGTTGTAATAATAATAATATTAATCAAGTTTTATTCTCATTCCCAAAGTCACACCAACCCCGTGGTGACCCCAAAACCAACATCATCACCAACCATCCCAATTCCACAACACATCACAACCTCGCTTCGACAAGACGCAGCCCCTTCATCTTCTTCTCGCCTCGCTTAATCGGGCCTCAAATTCTCCGTGCTCTCAGTACGTATCCCAACTCACATCACTACTCAACCCTGGGGTAAGAAGAGAAGAACACCTCACTACTCGAGAAGGGAAACCTCGGAAAACCTAGTCAAAAGACCGGCGCAAGTTTTAGGGTAGTCCAGCAAAAGGCCTACAAGAAACCCTAAGTAGTCCAGTTCAGATGTGTCCCAGCCCGTAGGCCTGACTATACGTGATAGATTTACAACTCTCCGCAGAGCGTACACAAGACCACAAGATCACCATCATCGATGCCCTAGGAGCATCTAGGAAGATAACGGAGTCCTCCTAACCAGATAATGCCATCCTACCACTCAACTCGGGAAGTCCGGATAGTACCACCGGACACAGACTGAGAGACAACACCGGGCCCACAAGTGGTGCCGCCATCCGTAACGGTACGGAAAAGCTCCACCGGCCACCGCCCACCCTAAACACCTCACAACCTAGCAAAGAATGGCACCGCCTAACTTAAAAGGATAGATCCGCAAGACCCCGCCCATTCAGGGACATGTGGTGAGCACCAATTCCCAAGACTTGGTCCTCGAGATACAAGTCCTTAGGTAGGACCGCATAAGACATCTTCGCGGGAACTCTCGATTCCCTCAGGCCCTAAGGCACCTCCATTCCGGCTTCATTCCACAAAGGCTTCCACCCCGGTTTCCTGGGAAAAATCACCGTGCACCCGCCACAGTGTACGAACTATGGGATGCCCGTATACCACCACCGGCAAGACTCGTCCCCTCGTGACTCGTCAGAGATCCTCGCCGGGTCGACACAACCCTCACCACCACACACCCAAGGCACACGCAGAATCTCACTCACCAAGTACCTCAAGTCACCAGGCAACACAAGTCTCCCCTAAGCACCCAAAAGGTCACCTTCCGCACATATAATCCCGGATCATATATAACACGTAAGTGAGATAAGGTGCAAAAAGCGAAGAAAATGATAAGCGCTGTGGCTAAATCTATCATCCCGGTATGCGGTGATGGGTTGCGACAAAGGTAAAGGCTTCACAAGCATTCTAATCATGCAACCTAGCATATAGCATTGCAAATGTAAATGTAAAGCGCTAGCATTCTATCATGGCATGTCTAATAGGATCTACGAGGTGGGTGGGAAAGTAGCACCTCGCTGGGTTGTCCGACAAGTCCTCCACGCACTCGGTCGCCCTCCTCTCTCGTAGCTCCTCCTCGTGGATCGAACGTGACGTAGAGTCGCGATAAGCGACTCCTATAGACATTCACAAAGAAGCAAATCGAAATTCAAAAACTTCAAATGCACTCATGGATAAGCCTATGACGTAGAGCTTCTTTTTAGAAAAATTTGGACTCTTGTTTCATAATTTTTCGACATCGATGAATATTCTACGACTTCCGAAGTTTAAAACTAATAATGAAAAAGGAAAAGGTCAGGTTAAACCCGTGGGGACCGACACGCGGGCGCCGGCCAGATTGGTCCATGGCTGCGCAGCAGCTTGCAAAAAGCGGTCCAAGGGTGACGCCATTGGTGACATCATCGATGACGCCACGCCGACGCATGGGTCCGTGGATATAGAGGTCGGCATGTGGGTCCTCTACGCCGACGCCGATGACGTCATCTATGATGTCGGCCGTCCGCAAAGCCAACGCGGGTCGGCATGTGGGTCCCCCGCGCCGCCGGCCGACAGGCTACCAACCGCTGACTACCAACGGTCAACCTTGACCGCCCTATTTAGGGTCGGATATGGGTCGGGTTACCGCCCGCCCGACACGCGTCGCTCGCCGCGGGCGTACACGCGATTCGACTTGGGCTCCTAACGGGCCATGTGCACACGCCGACCAAAGGGTGCGTCCATGGTGGACTCGGCCGGTTTGGTCCAGAGACCGCCACATGGTCCACCGTGGTGAACCAGTCCACTCTACCTTCTCCCCTCCCGGCCACGGTGGATCGGGTTCGCTAAGCCGCCGCCCTTCTTCTCCCCAATCCTCCTTCTCGCTTCCGGGCCAATGGCGAGCATGCGCCGCGGCGAAGCCGCAGCGCGGGTCGCGCCAGAGGCGACTCCTACCGGGAACCTAAGGGCCTCCTATGGCTCCAGCCAGGAGGCGGCCATGCCGGGCGGGCTGGTTACAGATGGGCGCCCGGAAGGCATGGCGAGCGGCGCGACAAAGACCGACGCGGCGGGCGCGCTGCCGCGTGGCTTCAAGACACTAAAATCGGTGCTTTCCTTCGATTAGGATCGATACAAGGCATATGAGGCGGCGCCGACACCATAAGCCACGGCAAGGCCGTCCGGCGCGCTGCTGCCGCTACCCGCGGGCGGCCGCGACGGCGGCGCCGGGCGCGCCGGTGTAGGGCAAGGCGAGGCGTTTCCCGGGCTCGGGCTTAGGCGGTTACGCGGGCGGGAGGTCTCAGCGGCGCTCGGCTCGCCGCATTCCCTGAGGGGACGGAGACGACGGGCTACATCGCCGCGGCGCGGCGCGAGCCATGGTTCACGGCCGCTACCGGCGTGGTCTAGGCGCCCGGCATCTAGGCTCCTAACTAGGCAAGTAGGTGGTGCCTTCCTAGGGTACCACCAAGGCGGTCATGATGGTGATGGTCCGGAGGCGGTTTTGGCGGGTTAGCCGGGGGACGGGCGGTGCGGCGGTGCATGGTGCACGCCACGCCGATGATTTCGTGGTCGGTCGTTCTAGGACCTAGATGCGAGCAAGGTCGGGGCTTTTCTACCCTACACAAAGACGGGCGGAGACGATGGTGGCGATCTAGTGGCATAACTCCTCGTGGTTTGACCGAGCTTACGGCGCCATGGTTGGCTCGCGGGCCATGGCGGCGATATGTCCCCTCAGATCGACGCTCCCGGTCGCGAGGGCTCGGCCAGCCGATAAGGTTGCCCCCGGCGACGCTGCGGTCTCGGCGCCATGCGGTGTACATTCAAGAAATACGCCCCTCGCTCCCCCGCGGAAGCGGAACGCTGGGCGGCGGTGGCTAAAGACTCCGAGCGCCGGCATGGAGGTGTGCTCACCGTGGGTCACCGCCGTTGGTGGCGAGGCGCTAAGGGCGACGGCGCTGCCGCGTTCTGCTCGGGCAAAGAATGTAGTCGTTCTCGCGGTTCTCCCACTGCCTTCGCTCGCGGATCCCGACGGCCCGGCGGCCGCTCGACGAGTCTTCGCGGCAAAGAACAAATGGGCGTGGTCCGACTCCCCTCTTCCCGCCTCGCTTTCCTCCTTCCCGCTCTTTCTTGGCTCGACAAGCGTGGCGAGGTCGCGGGCGGGCGTAGACGTACGCGATCCTCTCCCGCTCTCCCGCTGTGGATCGCCAGAAATCCGCGCGCCCGGCGGGCTCCGGCTCACGACGGCGACGGTCGGCTTCTTTCTTTCCACTTCTCCCCGCTTCCCTTCTCCTCCCCTCTCTGCTTGACCGGTCGGGCAAATGCGGCAGGGGCCACCGAGATGGCGGGGGCACCGGGAACCCTAGGGGCTCTTGGTGTCGCTTTTTATAGGGCGGCGCCCATCCATGGCGCTGAGCCGGCAGTGGGTGGCGATGGGAGCAAGTTACCGATCGGCGCCGTGGGTAGAGCGGGCGAGGCGCTCGCGGCCGCGACGCGCCGCTGACGCTTCCACGCCCCGCCGAACGGCACCGGGTCAAAAGAGGGGGACACCGGCGGCGCGCCGTCGCACCTTTACCGCCCGTGGTTTTGGGCGTCCGTGTCGCTAGGTGTCCCCTCGCCATCTTGGCGGGCAAGGCGGGCGCGCCTCTTGGCGCGACGGGGCGAGGGGCGACGCTGGCGGTGCGCGCGTGGCTACGCGCCCGCACGCCGGGCGCGCATACCCGGGAAGAGAAACAGGACTGGGAGAAGGGGATGACAGCGGGTCCCGTGGCCCACTCGCCGCTGGGTCGGACGAAAGGACGAAAACGCCTCCTTTAGGTGCGACGCTGGCGGCGACGCACCGCCGGGCCGCCCATCGGGCGACGCGCGCGGGGCTGAGCGGCCGCAGGGCTCGGGCTGCCGGCTCGGGCCGCCGTGGCAGGTCGGGCCGGTTGTCGCGCTAGCAAAGCCAGTCGCCGGGCCTGCTGAGTCACCAGGCCAAAATGGCCTTGTCATTTTCTTCTTCTTTCTAAAAGCTTTTCTATTTCTTATTTCCTACTTCTAACTAAACCTTGGGCACTTATGGTATACATGTGTTGCTAAGCATGTACACCTCCTAGTGGGGTCCACTAGAGGTCACTTATGGGTTTAGGATTCCATCCAAGGGTTGGCAACACAAACAAGAGAGATTTGACAAATTAAAGTTGGTTGATTTTATTTCATTACATAAAATCATAAAGAGCCAAATCACACTCTTGATTAAAATGCAATGCTCAAACAAGCTAGCTAGGGTCTACTTGTGCAACTAGGTAGGGTTTCCTAGCATGACATACACCAAACATGGGTTTGTTTTCAAAAATTTTAATTTGTTGTGATTTTTGGTGTTTGGGATTTTCAGGGTTGTTACAGTGTGCTACTTATAATCAGCTGCATGGTAAAAAGGCCAAGTATAAGAAACTAAAAATGAGTATTGTAGTATAAGAAACTAAAAATGAGTATTGTAGGTTGGTGCTAACGTAGTTCCTTCATTAGAAAGATAAACATTAATCAAAAAAGAACCAAAGAGCCTAACTACCATAATTTTCAGTCGAGTTGGCACAATGCAATCCTAAAACAGCCATGGCGAGCAGTGTCGTATAGATTCAGGCAAAAAGATGATATCCAAATGAAAAACACACAACTATAGTAACATGGGGAAATATAAGAGACCTGTAATTTTGCACCTGCATTAAAATAGCAGTCGTGATATTCAGATATCTGTCAAGAAAAATACCCATGGGGTTGTCTGTGGTCTTGATCTAAACTTTGGTTGATTGATAATTTAAGCCTTGATCTGAAGATGCATTCATCAATTGTAGTCTGGATCTCTTGAATTATCTAAACTTTGGTTGATTGATAATTTAAGCCTTGATCTGAAGATTGCGTTCATCAGTTGTAGTCTGGATCGCTTGAATTAGCCTGAGAGCCAAATATTGGTATGCATCACACCTAAGAGCCTGAAACACAGATATAGGCAAAGAGGCTTTCAGTATATTTCAGTGATCTCATATTATCAACATATAATGGGCATATGCTTCAGATATCAAACAGTGACACAGATAAGGCAAAGAGGATTTCAGTATATTTCAGTGATCTCACATTATCAACATAAAATGGGCATATGTTTCAGATATCAAACATTGGCACAGATATAGGCAAAGAGGCTTTCAGTATATTTCAGTGATCTCACACCATCAATATATAATGGGCATATCTTTATCTTTACTATCTAAAAAGTATGAAGGTAATACTTTTTTTCGTGCGGTAAATTTTTTTTATTACGATCGCCTCGCTCCGTGCGACGAGGACCTCGTCGATCGCCTCCCTCCGCCCGTGCGACCCTCTCCTCACAGCCAGGTTGCGCCCCCCTCACTTGATTCCAGCCACGTGTCCAGGCAATTGATCGGACGTCCTCCCTCTCCCGTGCGTTCTAGGCACTTGATTCTGCTCGCGGCTCCGATGTCCTAGGGCCCCGGCTCGTTCTTTTCCCACTCGGCTCCGGAGTGGTGTCCAGCAGCGCGCGTGCGCGACGCCGCCGCTCGCCATCCTCGGCGGCGGAGGTCATCTCAATTTTTGACGGCGCTGGCTAGGCCGGAAGGTGAGATGCAGACGTGTGCGTGCATCGTCTTCACCTTTGGCATGCGATCGTGGCGATCAATCTAAAGAGGCAGGCAACGCCGCCGCCTACTCTGCCTGAGGTTGGCCTCCGATTCGACTCGGTTACGGAGCTGCAGCTGCTGCCTGCCTACGTTGCGTCCCAGCGCCGCCTGTACGCAGCGCCGCCATCGTACGGCCCAATTGCATCACTGCGGCCGGGGCAGTAGGTGGCGGCGTGACCATCGTGCTGTCAGCGGCACTAGCTTTGGCGAACCGGCTCTTCCTTGTCGGACTAGAGCGGACGAGATGGGTGACTCTTGGGCGTGACGCGCAGAGCCGGCGATCTCCGACGGGGTTCTGCGAACTCCACCAACGGCCCATGGTGTCTGTGAGAGCTTCGGCGGCGGGTCATGGCGATCGACAATGGTGGTCTGCTGGCCGGCGTGGTCGGATGAATCATCCCGATGGGCAAAGCAGGAGAGCTAACGCTGGCGCCTTCGACGTCCATTTCTACGGCGCCGTCGAGAGTCCGTAGCTTCGCGGCCGTGCGCGACAGACGGCTGGTCGGGCCGGACCGAACACTGCAGCGCTGGGATGCGTGAGAAAAGAACGAGCCGGGAGAGACGGAGCCTAGCCGAGCGATGGACAAGGCGCGCTGGAGCGCGAGGACGTCTGATCAGAGCAGGCACACGTGGCGGCAATCCAATGGGGGCTTACCCAGGCGCATGTGGGCCCTGGGCTCACCTAAGTTTTTTCCCTCCTCCCTCCGTAAAAAATTCCCTCTCCCTCCAGAAGGAAACTATCGCTCCCCTCCCGTCCCTCCCCTCCGTGATTCTCTCGACGTGCCTTTGGGCGCCATCGCTCTCCCCTCGCCTCCACCCCGCTCGCGGCCTCACATCCCCCCCATCCCGACGCGTGCTAGGTTTCCTGGTCACCGCCCAGTCAGTTCCCTCCGCTGCCGCCGCCGTCGCCGTTGTACGCCGTGCTCTCATCGTCGCTGCCGCGCTCTCCTCGGCCCGCCGCCGATGGCCCCAAGGCCGTGACGGCGGCCGCATCCGCTGGCGTCTCCACCAAGCGCGCCTTCCCGACCCTCCACCCAGCGCCCCCCTGCGGCGCTGCTGCCAAGGCTAGCGACGACAAGCAGCAGCAGCAGCAGGCTTCCCCACCGCGCCGCCGGCCGCCAAGTAAGTCCAACCCCGCTTCGATTCGTCGCAGCCGCTACTGTTTTGTGCTCACCGATGCGGTGCTGCCTGTCGATCCGTGCGTGCAGGGCGCAGGTGGTGGGATAGCCGCCCGTGCGGAACTACTGGAAGAACACCCTCGCCTCGACCGCCTCCAAGAGCAGGGTGCCCGTGCGTTAAGTGCTTGATTGGCTATTGTCTTATGGCTTGCCCTGCACTTTTATTTTATTTATTTAGGTGGAATTACGAGATTTGGTGTGCTTCTATTTGCAGATTTAAAATTCAGTGCTGATCATAGGTGTAGAAAAATTGTTTCTATTTAGAGCTCGTATACTATATTTCTTTACAGTCACATTATCTTATGGGAAAAGTAATTTAGTGAACCTAATAGATGACCAATTGACCTACTTTGCCTTTTTGGATTATATATATGTCACTTTTATGTAGAAGTTTAATTATGTCACTAATAGACGACTATTGTTGCTGTTACAGTCTCTCTGAATCTTGCAGATTCTTCATCACCAACTCGATAATTGATCTCGCAATAGTTGGTCATAATTATACAGAAGGTCACCAATTGTACAAGGTCAGCAACCTCACTATTAATTGATCTTGCAGTAGTTGGTGTTAATTCTACAAGGTCGGCAACCATGATGTGCCCACATGTCAGTTAACTACAAAAAAAAGATAATTAGGCATTGTCAAACAAAAAAATGTAGTGTAGGGGGTTGAAACCTGCTGCAGGTTACAGGTAAGGTGCTTTACCATTGCAATCAAATAGATTCTCTGCTAACAAATATAAGGTTTACTTGTTATTTTACTTACAATATGCACAGCTAATTGCGGCCGTAGGAATAACAAATATAAGGTTTACTTGTTATTTTACTTTTTACAATATGCACAGCTAATTGCTCACGTAGGAATAATTTGAAGTTCTGATTTTTGAACTGGCCAACCTGATGCTTAGAAATAGCTGAGAAGAATTTTGGAAAGATGCTGATGTAACGCTTTTGCGTTGGAGAAATTATACTACTTCCAGTCATCTTTGTATGACATTTCAGACAGCAGAAATAAAACTGTAAGCAAATCAAAATCGTTGTATGAAACGTCAGATGAAGCTGATTGAGGGAGTAGCATTTATTACGAATGTTCTGGATATTTGGTCTGTCATATTAACATTTTTCAGGAATATGTTCCTGCCATATTCTGAGTAGGAGACAAGGATAACTTTTGGCACTTCTTGGAGACATCTATGAAAGATAGTGGAGTTGTATCTTAAATCCAACTAAATATAGGCCTTCCAACTCAGATGGTAGCTCTAAGGAGTTGCAAGACCTGGGTATTGAACAATTGAAATTCTATTGCTACTTGAATTATCAACCTCCCAAGATTTTTTTTTTTTTTTTTTTTTTTTTTTTGCTTTTTCTTCTGTTGCCTAGGTTGCAAAAAGGATGGCTGGTTGGCTCCTGTGATCCAAGTGAAAAGAGGGTGGATTTGGTCTTGTTCTTGGTTCAGATAGCAAGCAGTTCCAATTTGGCTAAATCTCAAGCAAATCTGAAGTACTACAACCACTAAATGGCTAAATCTCAGGTGAATATGATCATTGTTTTTTTTTCAGGCAAACTTGTGTTAGTAGCCCAGATTTGTGTTAGTGCTTCTGTTAGTAAGTTAGCCCATGTTCAGTAAGGCAGGATAGCGCTTGTGTTAGTGTTTTGAGTGGTTAGTCCATGTGAACAGTCATAATTTTTTTTTTGTCAAATGCAGTTGTAGAAGATGATATCATGTGTATGTATACTGTACCATTTTAACCTCTAACTGGTTACACTCATAGACTGAAACAGTCATAATTTTGTTTTGTCAATTTAGTTGAAGAAGATGATGTCATGTGTATTTATACTGTGCCGCTTTTAACCACCTCTAACTGGTTAGACTCAACAAACAGAGTTTGCCATCTCATTCACTGCTCTCTAAAAAGAACTATGCTCCTCTCAGCAATTCTTGGTCTGAACCCATCCCAATTCTTGCTTCTTCACTTGCATCTCTGCTGTTCTTGCTAATTCTTGATCTATCGTACTCATATTAATATATTGTTTTCAGAAAAATATAATATATTTTAGCATATCAAGTTGGTTCAAGCAGTCAAAGAATCCTATATACCATTTAGTTCTGTAATATATGCTGCAAAATACTGGAAATGACGAATCAGAAAGAAATCACCAATGATAGTGGGTGATCATGCAACCCCAAGACAAAAGAAGGTTCATTTCTCTTGATTGGTAATGATTTACTTCAGTTAGTCGCTGATATATACTTGCCTAATTCTTGGTACACAGGTTCTTGTCTTTGAACCTTGAGTTTTGAATTACCATTTGATCTTAAATTTTTCTCAAATTTAATGAAAGGATGGAATTTGGGCTACCACCTCGGTTCACATCCAAGGTTGTGGCATCAAATTGCTTGGCGTCCATACCAACAATGTTGAGGACTCTTGTGCCAGGAAACCCTACAGTCCAAGGTGAGCCTCCCATCTCCCTCGGATTTGTATAGGAAGGCCCGTGTAAGTTGTGAGCATTGGTTCTGTGATGTTTGATTTGGTTGCAATGAATCAAATCAAAGGGATGTACTAGGTTAAAATGCCATTTACCTAAAAAAAAAAAATCTGCTACATGTAGATAGCTGCTAATTTGATATCTATTTATAACTTGAACTCGTAAAATGTGATAACTCTAAAATTACATAATATTGGTGTAGTGAGGTAGCCTACCAAACCCAATGCATATAATGCCAGCATGCTGACCCTGTAAGTTTCAAATTCACACGGGGCTATCCATTTCCCCATTTCTTGCTAAATGTTTGACCTAAACACCCTGTTGAGCCATATCCTTCATATTTGGATTGGTGTCAGAAATAGATATTTCTGCTATCTGATAGGCTTTTTTTTTTATGTGCAGGGAGTACTACTGCCAGCAATGTAGACATCCAGTCCTTTAAATATAGAAGATGGTGTACATTAAAGTCCTTTAAATATAGAAGATGGTGAGAAATGAACAGAGACTTCCTCAATGCAATTTAAATATATATGGTGTACATTAAACTGCATGTCGATGTTGTTCAAATACGCTTTTCTGAATAATATGACCGTTCAGTTGGTCAATATGGGTTTGCATATTTGAGTTATATGAAGTTTTGTTAAAAATAACAATAATTTGATGTACATCAACACATGGATATATTGACTTTGATTTGGTTATTATAACCCTAGACAATACCAAATATTTCATGATATTTATTGTTACTCCTGTTGCAACGCACGGTCACTCAGCTATATAAATATGAAACTTGGCCAAAATATCTAACGGGGGATGCATGTTTCTGGACAGACAAGTTTATATATAAATTATTTTGGTATTATTTTTTTCAGCTGTAGCACAAGGGCCCGTGAAAAAAATAATAGATATCGGAGATTTCTTCCTACCGATATAAAAAACATGATCTTAGTTGTGTTATGGAAAGGTCTATACAGTAGAGTTTGAGCCATTGACGTCGTGACTGTTAATTTCAGAAATTTTGTTTTTTTATTAAATGTCACGTTAACATCGGTATTTAATATCATAGTATTGTTATCTTATGATGTGATCCGTGTGTTTTTATATAAAATATAGTTATCTCGAAGAACGCACGGGCGTTTAACTAGTGCTTCAGATATCAAACAGTGGCATGTGTTCGGGGATGAAAATTGAAAAAAAAAAAAACAATCAGAATGACTGGCAAACACTGGCATGGAAGCTTGCATGGCGTGCAGAGTCCTAAGGAAAAAGAAATAAAAAAAACATTATAAGTAGGGCAGCTACTAACTTAACTAACTGAGTGTGCCACCACTTTATAAAAATACCTAAATCCATTTTTTAGTAAACCATTATGCTGCACATCATTGTTTCTAAGTATTTGTGATCCAGTCATTATCGTGTTAGCGCCAATAGCATCGCAGTGTGGTTTATTGAACCAAATTTAGGTACACAAAAATTTTACGTTTCTGATTGGTGATAGTGGGGCCTACTAAGTAGTGTAAACTGGATGTAGATAACAGAAGGTGGTGCACTATTGTTTTTATCACATCAATATGAGGTGCCAAAATTGTAAGCCAGGCATACCAAATTCTATAAACTGTATCTAAATAACACACAGCAAGCAAAAGATTTTTTTATAACAAAATAAGATAAAGGTTACATGGTAGATGGGGAAATGTATAACGCACGAGGACTGAAAATAGGTAAAATAAGATAACAAGAATAAGTAAAAAAAGAGGTAGATATCATTAGAGGCAAACAAAAGAAAAGGGTAGGTACAGACGTAGGTGGCATTTTGTGTCCTAGATACCGAACATTTAAGCTATTAGTTATATTTTGTTTGGGAGGGCAATTCAAAATAATAGAGATGGCACACATGATTGAATGACATAATTTAAGTAAAATCTGAGAAGCATGCTGCTATCTTGTCAAATATTTGAATCATGAACACTATCTTACAGAAAACTCCAAGCTGACATTCCAACTCTAAAAGAAGACAACAAACAACCAATGAGAATCAATAGAATAGAATACCTGAAAAAAACGAAATAACTGTATATTACTCACACAAAAGAAGACCAAAATACACTAATATAAGGAACAAATTTAAGAAGACATTCTAAATAACTGACAGCCTGCACATGACAATTTAAAATAACTTTACTCTAGATGGTATCCTAAAAAGAGAAAGCAGTGGCAGATAAACAATTTTTTTCATATTATAAATCATCAAAACAAAAAAGTGATAGAACCTGTTAGACAATTAGGCAATTTCCATGTCATTTTAATTTCATAAATTAATATTATGATGATGACATATAAAAATTATTAACCATTGAGATCATGATATCAAATGTGTCCATAACAATATGGTAGATGTGAACAATAAGCATGTGAAACATATATATATATCATGTACCATAACAGACAACTGAAACATATGAAACGACTTAGGGCCCGTTTGGAAGTACGAATTGGCCTGCTAGAATTGGCTTTGGTATTTGGCGGGCTCAAATTCCAGCGTTTGGATGCTCTTAGAATTGGCCCGAGACATTCACGGCCAATATCGGAGATCCGTCCCCCGACGCTTGAAAATATCTCGCCTCCACCCGGGCGGTCTCCCGCGCGGTATTGGCCCGAATTGGGTTTCCCCCGCCTCGACACCCGCCCGCTGCACACCCTTCGTGGAAGTCGCGAGAAGCCGCGAGAGAGGCGACGACCACGACGAGAGAGCTGGGCGATGGCGACGCGACGGAGATGGCGATGGCGGGCGCACCTTTTTGAGGTCGACCCCGGCCGCCGGCGTCCACGCCCCTCAAGCTCCGGCGTCCCCTTCCCCATCCTCCCGCGTCCCCTTCCCCATCCTCCGGCGTCCCCTTCCCCAACCCTAAGCTCCCCTCCCCGGCGATTGGGATGGCGATGGAGGAGGCCACGGAGGCCGACCCCCCACCGCGGCCTCGGCGTCCTCTCCCCTCCTCAACCTCCGGGCGCCTCTTCCCCAACCCTCCGCATCCCCTCCCCAACCTCCGGCGTCCCCTCCCCAACCTCCATCGTTCTTCCTCGCTGCTGCAGGTATATTTTGCAGATTTGATATGCTATTGTTTCTTGATTTTTTTTCTCATGTCATGCTCTTTTAAAATCATGTGTGTGTCTATGTGCATTGTAGCTGCACTATGTCAGATCTTGAGTTGGTTTCCTTCATTAATGAAGAAAACAAAAGGAGAAAGAGGAGAAGGATTATTTTGACAGAACTATACTGTGAGGCAGTTGTTCTTGGGCTTGCATATCTTAGTTTGCAGCGGATGCCAAGGAATTTAGGGTGCTTTAATGATGATCAGGAGAGACATACTCTTAGAAAGTATTTGCTGAAGTCATTGTATGATGGTTCTGAAGTTACATGCTATGATTCACTACGTTTAACTAAAAGAAACTTTCATGACTTGTGCAACATATTGCGTGAAAGGTGTGGTCTTGGTGAGAGTGTTTATGTTTCTGTGGAAGAAAAGGTTGCTATGTTCTTACTGATAGTTGGGCATGGTCTAAAAATGAGGTTGTTGCGCGGCACTTATAATCGCTCTTTAGAGACTATCAGTAGACACTTTGGTGATGTGTTATAAGCTATTCTATCTTTAAGTGGGGAGTTCATTAAGCTTCCTGATCCTTCCATTCACCCACCTGATGATTACAAGTGGAAGTGGTTCGGCAATGCTCTTGGTGCATTAGATGGGTGTCATGTTGATGTGTGTGTTGATCTGGCTGACCAAGGGAGGTACAGAAACAGAAAGCAATACATCTCCACTAATATGCTAGGTGTGGTTGACTGGAACATGAAATTTCTGTATGTTTTGCCTGGGTGGGAGGGTTCGGCATCCGATTCAAGAGTTTTGCGTGATGCAATGAGTCACCAAGATGCATTTGTTGTACCTCAGGGTATGACCTTTTCACTTGGCATTTTATTTCTTTGTTTTGTGGTTATCTAACTTAGTTTCTTTATAATAGGAAAATATTATTTAGTTGATGCCGGTTATACCAATGGTCCTGGATTTCTAGCTCCATTCAGAGCCACTAGGTACCACTTAAAAGAGTGGGTTTCAAGTCAACAACAGCCTAAATCTTCGAAAGAGTTATATAATTTGCGTCATTCTCGTGCTAGAAATGTTGTGGAAAGAACTTTTGGGTTGTGGAAAAAAAAAATGGGCAATCTTGCGTTCTCAAAGTTTCTTTGATATAAAAATGCAGGTAACTACAAATATGTACCTATGGGCAATCTTGTGTTCTCAATTGCAAGTGCTAACTACAAATTAATACCATTGCAGATCCGAATTATAAATGCTTGTTGTGTGTTACACAACTTTACAAGAGATAGACAGCATCACATGGATGATTTGTTGCTACCTGAAGTCGATGCTGAAATAGCAGCTACAGAAATTGAGCCAGATGATGATATCTTAATTACAAGTGTTGAAGTTACTCCTGAATGGAACGACTTTAGGGACCAGCTAGCTAATGACATGTTTGCTGAGTACCTAGTTAGGCATGGTGAACTAGAGATGGAGTAGGTTGCGTGGGTTAGCATGTGTATATTATATATATATATAATATATATATATATATTATATATATATATATATAATATATAGGGTGCACTTTTTTATACACCCGTGAGTAACTACACCCTATCTATTTTCTACTACACCTACGCTAACACCACAGACCCCGCATGTGCTCAGTCGGATCCAATTAAAGGTGCGCCTATTCGGTTGTAGTAATTAAGGAATAAAATAAAATAATAATATCTGCTACTCTGTTGCCGTGATTCTCGGTTTGGTCCTGGTCTTTTCTGTTATGAAGTATGTACACATTACTGAGACTTGTTTTTGTTTTTGAATTTTATACTCAGACGTGTTTTAAGTATAGATGCATGTGGTGAAGAGTATATAAACGTATGCATGAGTATATACACGTACTTTTTTCATATGTAAGGAGTACATAATATTTCATTCTTTTGAAGAGAGTATATACGCATACTTTTTTTCGGGGGAGTATGTATTCATACTTTTTAAAAAGGAGTATGTACCCATACTTCTTCTAAATGGATTATACGATTTTAAAACGAAGTTTGTATATTCGCATACATATACACGTACGAGTATATATATTTTTTTTTTTTTTGAAACTCACGTACGAGTATATTATGTCCATATAACTAAATTAATCAGGTTTGAGTATCAATATATACCAAGTTTCAGACGTGAGTATGACCGGATACTAAGATTCAGATTTGAGTATGATTTTATATCAAAGTTTTATACGTGAGTAAGAGTATGACCACATACACGTACGATAGATTTGAGTATCATTGTATACCAAGTTGTGGATGAAGTACCACTGTATACTTTTCTTCCGATGAGCAAAAAAATACAAACTTTCAGTATTCAAATCTGGGCCATCGGTCAGGTGCAGCGTCAATAACCCCTGGGGAACGCGTCGTCGCCGCGGCCCAGCCACGGAGGGTTTTCGGTCGCGCGGAGCAGAGCACCATGGGTGGAATTTGCCATGCGCTTGAACGTTGGAGACCTCCCCGCGAGACACATGCGCTGCGTCGTCGTCTCCATATAGATTTCGGTGTCGGGCACCATGCGCAGAGGCAAGCATCGCCGCAGCAGGGAAGGGGGAAGTCGTGTCGCCGCCGAGATGGACGCAGCCGCCAAAGTCTTTGATACCCCAGGGGGCTCGTACCCATAGGCTTGTAGGGTGGAGATTTTATTGACCCGCGCGGGGATGAGCGACATGTGGCAGGCTGTTTGGTGGACCAGAGGTAATTAGCGTAAGTAAGAAGCTGACATGGCGGGATGTTTTTAAAATAGGAGGCGGGATGTGTGTACGTCTTTCGAAATTTCGTTTTTCGGTCAGCCGCTGGATCTGCCCCGACGAGTTGAGCACGAACCGCGTCGTGAGCGGCACGGCGTCGTCGATGACGTCGTAGCTGTAGTAGGCCTCGTCGGCGTTGGAGACGAAGCGGAAGGTGAGCAGGCTGTTGGACTTAAGGTTGGGCACCCCGTGAACTGGTACCTGTTCCACGGCCCGCTCCCGTACGTCCGCGCCGACCGCCGGGAGAGGAAGAGCTCCGGGGAACCCCGCGGGTCTAGCCTGAACGTGTACTCACCCGGCGACGAGCGAGGTGGCCAGGTGCGCGAGGAACGACCTCGACACGGCGGTTCTCCGGTGCATGCCGCGCCGGCAAGGTGAAGTGAAGGCGGGGGCTTTCGTGGGTTATCGCAGGTGCGTTCGCCGCCGTAGCGGCCGGCAACGATCCTCTGGTCTTGGCCATGGCCCGTGCTGTGCGTGAATGGCCGTGTGGCTATGGCGAGCGCAAGTTCAGCCATAATTGGCCGCGTGCTCCCGGTATCCGATAGATGGCAAGGTGGTGCCTTGGCCTACGTGTGCCATTGCTTGCACCGATTCATGGCAGACAGCAAGGCTGTAAGCTCGCTGTTGTTCAAGAGCTTGTGTGCATGTATGCGATGGAGTTTGGCCGCGCGGCTGCCGCGGGGTGAACACCGGCGTGGCTCCGCAGCAGCATGCGACCGGCATCAGGTCCGAAAAGGCTTAGCTTGTGTCCGTGCTGTGCTTGGCAAGGCAAAAGACATGAACTTGTGCTCGTAGGTGCAAGTTTTGCTCGAGCGATGGTAAGGTGCTGCCTGGCATGCGTGTGCTAGTGCCTGCACCAGTTCGTGTGTGCGGTGGCAAGGCAGAGGCTTTTCTGCCAACTGGCTAGGCGGCTTGGTTCGCCAGGGGAGAGGTGAAGCTCTGCGGCTTGGTCTTGCGGCGTGAGGCGGCCAGTGACGGCGGGAACAGCGGCGCCACGGCGGTGCTCCGACGGGCAGCAGCGCCGGCGAGGCGCGCTCGGTCTCGGCAGACAGGGCGACTAAGGTCCAAAAGGATGCGGCTTCATGTGTTCCGTGGCAAGGCGAGAACACGGCGAAGCTCACGGTAGCTCGCGGTCATGGCGGCGTGTCGGTGTGCAGAGGGCTCGGCGGCGTCCTCGAGCTGCTAAAGCTGGGCTAGGCCGTGGTTCGGCTCGCGCGCGTGTGGTTCCCCTTGAGCGGCGATGGAGACGAACGCGGCTTCCCAGACACGGCGGCCGAACATGCAGAGCATCCGAGGTGGCACTGTTCCCGATGGATGGGGGCCCACGCAAAATTTCGCTATGCGTACCCGAACGTGCGGCCAACCTCATGGTGCCCCAATCTGATTACACACGACACGTCAGTAAGCACCAGGGGACCTGATGTAATTAATTTTTTCGCACGAATCTCCGCGCGCAAATCGACGGCAACGCTCCCTATGGGTACCAGTCCACTGGGGTACGAAATCCGCGTTGGGACGCAGCCGGCGGGGGATGGGCTGGGGCAAGCCACGCCGCCGCTAGGGGCTTCGCGCGCGGTGCTCGTCGCGCCATGGCCGGTGGCTCCATCGCCCGTGGAAAGAAAAAAGCGCCGCCTGCAGGAGGGCCACCGCGCGAGACGAGGGGCCGCCGCCGCCGCCACTGGACAGGAGAGGGCTTGCCACCATGGGAGCAACCGCTGCCGGGATAGCCACGCCGAGGGGTTCCACCGCCACCAAACACTACCGGAATACTCGAGGCTGCATCGTGGTTGGCACCGGCGCCGGCGCCGCCGCCACCACCACCATGCGTGAGATCCAGAAATAGGGAGGAGAGATATCCGGAGATATCTGATGTGACAAATGCGGTGGTGGCGTGGGCAGTGACGAGATATATGCCATATATACGAGCTACAGGAACCTATAATTTAGGATCGTACGGTACCTGCTAAACGGGTCTGCATGTAACCTGATTAGCATCTTGCCACCAGTCAAACTAAAGGACGCGCGTGTATTTGTGCATGGTTGGAGGTGGGTGTATCTCGCTCTTCTTAGGGTGAAAAATTTACCCTATATATATATATATAATTTGGGTTGATGGTGCATTTTGTGATAGCTAGCTGATGGTGCATTTTGTGATAGCTAGCTGATGGTGCATTTTGTGATATTTTGTAAATGCATCATCCTAACTCAAGGCTTTTGTTATCTAGTACATGGCTGCAGCAAAGGCAACAAAGAGAGTTTACCTCACATGGACAGATGAGATGGACACTGCATTGTTGGCTGTTCTTGTCGAGCATCACAACAATGGTGACCATGCCCAAAATGGATGGAAGCCACATGTCTACAATGCTGCTATCAAGAATGTACGTGAGAAGTGCAATGTGGAGATCACAAAAGATAACATATCATCTAGGATCAAAACTTTTGACAAGCATTATGAGGTCATTAGTAAGATATTGTCACAGAGTGGTTTTGGTTGGGATTGGGAAAATAATAAGCTCTCAATGGATAGTGAGGATGTGTGGTCTAGATATGTGGCGGTAAGTCACTTACAGATTGGTTTACATTTGCATCCTGGATGTTTTATTACTTTTATAATGAGACAAGTCACTTGTATATGTGTCTTTCGTTTATGCAGGGTAACAAGGCAGCAGCTTGTTACAAGAACAAGGTGGTGAAGAATTGGGATGCAATCAGTGCAATTTATTCAACAGATCATGCAAATGGTGATGGTGCCCAGACAGGAGCTGAGAGTGCACAAGTTTCACTGGAACAAGCTATTGAAGAAACCCAAGATGTACCCCCAAAAAGGCAGCGAACTGGTGAAGCAATTCTTTGCATGTTGGGAGATATGAGGACTTCGTTTCAGGATGCTTTAAAATCCACTGAGCCTTTACCATTGCCTCAGGTTACTAGTCCCTTTGAAATCCTTTGCCGCACTTGAGGAAATACCGGTTTGGCTAGATCTAAACTTTTTATGATCCTATGGGAAAACTGATTGTTAATGAACGTTTATTCCAAGCGCTTGTAGAGTTGCCTATGGGCTTAAGGAAGGAATGGCTCCTTATGTTGGATTAGATGTTGAATTAGAGGAGGAATGGTCGGTAGCTGTACGCTTGCTGTTATGTAATACAGCACTTTAGAACCTTTTAATATTAATTAAGTGTTGTGCTATGTGTTGGTACTTGTAAGAGACATGGAATTTTTATCATCAAGTATTGGCTATATAATGGATGCGGTGTGTGGTTCCATCAATCCATTTTGTCTCACAAAAGAATTATTTTTAATTTTTATATTACTTTACTTGCCGTTTGTAATATTTTTCTAAATATTATGGTTTTTTATTTCCTACAAATATATAATCAGTCGAATATATGTGCAAGTCATGAAACGCATTGTACTCTCTAAAAACAGATAATTCAAAGATATTGTGCATCCAAACAGAATTGAATTCGTTGGTTTCATGCAATTCCAAAGAATCGCCTAATTGCACATCCAAACACCGGCATTGGTATTCCGTGCCATTTCCAATTCCCCAGGACTTTGGTATTCTAGGCCAATTCCAATTCCTCGGCTGAATATCTACATCCAAACGCAGCCTTAATAGAATTATGAAACATATAGGCAACAACATATGAAACAAGAGAATTGTAAAAACTGAAACATACGAGGCATGACATATTACTAACAGGAACTGGCACGACATCTTATGAAACAATATGACGAATAGATGAAACAGATCCGTAATAAAGCATTGAAACAACAGAGATGAACTAGTGAAACATTTAAAAACTACATAACGAAAACTAGAGAGGAGATAAACCGAACATACCCTCCCATGCGCTCTGTGGATCCGTGGCCCTTGTCCAACTTCAATCATCATGTCGTAGGAGATGAAGATGATCTCTCCACCGAGAAGAAGAGGAAGATGATGAAGTCCACCGGCGATTGATGAAGAAAATGACGACGGACGGTTGCAGTGGATTGGGCAGTCGCGTAGACGCTCCCCAAAAACCTAATTGTCGATCCCCGTGTAAGGTCTCGAATGGCAAGGGCTTCGGAGGCACCTGCCCTCTCGCCCTCCATGCGGCGCTGAGTTACGAGATGGGAATGACTTCTTTGCGACAGAACTGTGGTTCTAGTGTTTTCTCGATCAAGAACAAAAGATGGCTACTCTGTTCTTTTATCCCTCCCAAAGGGTACGTCAAGAGACAAGTGGAAGTGAAAGGACATGGTCACCTCACGTAGGCAAACCAAGAGCCAAAGACCACCATCCGATGGTAGCCAAAGGCCAAAGGACCTCAAGTGGGCAAGCCAAAAGACAAAAGCCTTTCAACTTCCAATCTTTATAAATAAAGAGTTAAATGCCCGTGCTTTGCTACGTGATAACTAAATTTTATATAAAAAAACATGGATCGCATGATGAAATAGCAATACTATGAAATTAAACAATGATATTAAAGTGACATTTAATTCAAACAAGTTTTGTGAAAGTAACACAATCAATCATGGATTTCAAGGGTTTGTAAACTCTATTTTATGGACTTTTCTCGTAATTCAACCAAGGTAAGTTTTGCGAAAGTAACACAATGAAGCTACATATGATTTTACATTCATGTATTGTGCATATAACACCTCTGTGTAGAGTCTAACAAACCATTTATAAGTACCTAGGAATATCAACAAATATGGCGGTAGTTAAATAATATTTGTACAATATGAATTGAATTAAAATTACATTGTAAGTGTTAGTAATCTTCTATTACCTCGTCTATTGTGTTAGAACCTCCTTCCATACAATATTCTTCGTGAAAATTCCATCAACTGCTGGCGTCTTTTTATCCTTACCTTTTTTATATTGGTGCATTCTTTTTATTTTTCCGATGCCATTCTTTCTAGTATTTTTCTTCTCCAACTTTTTGGCCTCCTCCCGTGCGCATCGGCGGGAGTGCGAGGATCTTGATATTCGCTCTTGACGTGGCTCTAGATATCGCAACATACAATTGACCGTGAGATTACACCGTCGTGCACTCGCCATGAACCGGGCTGGACGAGATCTTGACGAAGGCGTCTGGCATCGCCGCCAGCCGGGTGGAGCAGCGGCGGGCGGAGGGTAGAAGGTGGAACAACGCTTGCTCCTCTCTCAGACCTTGAACTACGTCCGCTTAGGGTTGCCCCAAATTCTTAGGTCGCGTGCGCGTGCGTGAGGCAAATGCGATGACCACGGGCGATGGCAATTGCGGCGCACGACGGCAGCGTGGGAGCGGGTGTGTTGCGCAATGGGGTAGACTGGGAGAGTCGACATGACAGGCTGCTGCGGAGACGTGCTGTTGGTCGAGGGGAGATGGCGGAGGTCGGGCGACGAGATTTGTTTGCGGCATGTGTCGGGTGCCGGTCTGGATTCTCTGACTTGCCGTAGTAAACGGTTGGAATGGAAAGGTGTTCAGATTTTTAGAAACAAGCTGTACACTTTATTAATGCTGAGCCAAAATGCAAATAGCAACTCATCCAAAGCCCAGTTTGCGTATGAGCTTAAATAAATATAAAATTTACATGAAAAATGAAAATTCTAGTTCTAAATAAAAAAATACGTACAAATATATTAGTTTTTCATTATTATTTTTTGTAAAATTGCCTCAAATTATCTACCGTTACATACCAATTTAAAAACTATGACTTTTCTTAAACAATTTCACATGACTTGAAAGGACTCGTGAACTTCAAAATTTGTCGGCTTTGTCTTTTGAAGGTGCTTATAGGGGGGCATGGTTTACATGCGTGTGTTCATAGGGGTGAGTGTGCGTGCTTGTTGGCGTCATGCGTTGTATTGGGTAATCTAAAATGATTTATATTTTATGAAATAAATTTTAAAAATATTTTGAACTAAAAGTGTGGGACACAGATATTCCGCCGTCATTATCAAGGCCTAATCCAAACAAAAGCCCATCACGGACAAGCCCAACCCGCAAATAAACGAACAAGGCGGCCCCGCCGCCTCGATCGAACTCGAGCTCGACCGACGGGGAGCCCCTCCGCCTCGAACGAACTCCCGGGGACGAGCTCTCGGCACGAGCTCGAGCTCGGCCAAATGACCATTCTCCGTCTTGAAACGAGCTCTCCGGCCTGAGGGAAAAAGCCTCGAAGCTTGAGCTCGGTCGCCGAGCTCCTTTCCGTCTCGAACGAGCTCTCGGGTAGCACGCAGACCTCCATAGAGACCTGGGAGCTCATCTCCCTCTCTCGCCCACTTGTATTCGCCCGATACGAGCACTTGAGTTCGGATAGTGCCAAACACCGGGACTAGGTGTGCGCCGATTAGCCCCGAACCAAGATAAACACCGTGTCATTGTCCCTTGAGCTAGGCCATCGCTGCACACATTAGCCGGTCGATTACTATGACCGTGGTATACGACCCGACAAAAAGGTTACAAATATTCACCTTGTTCGTTTGAACTTATTAGTTTGGCTTATCAAGTACAAAACCATCAACCAAATGACCTGATTATTGAAAAGTAAGATTATTTTTAAATTTTTATGATCACCCCATATTATATATAAAATATATTTTAAGAAGGCAATTTATTTACATAAAATGATTTTAGATGAAAAATCAATATACTATAAAGTTGTAGATATTCTTGACGACTATAATATAAATTATCTTTATCCAAGCTCATACTACGTACGTATGTTAATATTTTTATTTATACATATAGAAAAGATAAGCTGCACATTTTTTTTTTTTTTGCCAAGTATCCTTGCTCTACCCGTGAACTGGGCTTTAAATAGGCGATGGACATTTTTTTGCCAAGTATCATTTGCATCCCGGCAAGTACTAATAAAGTGAACAACTACCAACCGTTAGATGAGAAATAGATGACATCTAGGCGATGGAAAGTCACCCGTGCCTTTACTACGGCAAGTCATAGAATCCAGACCGGTCGGGTGCGAGGGCTAAATGAAGTTTCCTTTTTTTTTTTTCATTTTGATTTCCTTTTCTTTAATTTTAATTCTTTCCATTTTTAATTGGTGAGGTGCATGCGTCAGGTGGCAATTCTTTCCATTTTTTTAATTGGTGAGGTGCATGTGTCTGGCATTTGTTTGCCGCGTCGGGTGCTGCAATTTTTTAGTCGCATGATGGGTGATTGCGGCTTTCTAAGAATAGGTGAGTGTGGAGGAGGGGATTGCACGCCGAGAGGGACAAACCAAAAATTGTCGCATCATAGAGCATCTCCAACAGTGTTGCAAATGAGTTTGATATTTGCATATTTTGCCGAAAAAAAGCTGAAAAACGATGCTCCAACAATTTTACAAATCGGTTTGGTATTTTAGTGAGTTTGTCCCTTCTTTGGCATTTTTGTCGAAGGACAGCACCTTTGGCATTCGCGGTCGCTCGGTCCGACAGTTTCCTCCCGCGCCTCGTTCTTTTCTTCCTTCCGCGCGCCGCCACACGGTACCGATCGAGAAGACCGCCTCCCTCGCGAGGATTCCAGGTCCGGCGCGAAGACAATCGATCTGGCGCCGCGCGAAGACCGAATCTGATTGCTGCTGATGCGCCTGCCGGCTAATGAAGTGCTGCTGCTAATCTCATTCATGGCCGACAGCTGCAGCAATGATGGGACTATGAGCAACGACTTTTAAGTCACCAATCCGGCCGGCAATCATTGTTTGTTTAAGCGTCAGAATGTTCAGCGAAAAACAGAAGCAATCAAACTTGTCTGCTGCATGATCACCATCGGCTTTTGAGCTGCTGATGCTCCTGCCTCGTACTCCTTCACGCGATCAGGATGTGGATCAACGGTCTCTCCCTCTCTGACCCTACTTTTCCCATTTGTCAAATCAAATTGTCAAAACTGTTGGAGATGTCTTTTTTTAGACTTTGCATTTGCATTTTAGATTTGTCAAATAGGAAAATTGGCAAACCAATTTTACCAAATCCGTTGGAGATGCTCCTTTTTATGTTGTAGAGATATCCATAATTATGTATCATAGAGTTTATTGATTTATTGAATATATAAATGGGTCTATCCCATAATAAATCCAACAGAACCACGTCCCAAAAGTTGCTTTACTTTCCCTATCAGTTTTTTTGTAAATACATGTTACCTATTTACCTTTAGGGGCTGTCCAGAAACCATGACAAAGTAATAAATTATTAAATAGTATGTCTTCATTTACTTAGAGCACCTGACTTCCAAATCCAAGATAAAAGGCCAGGAGTTCCAAATCCAACCTACAGAGTAGCAGTTAGAGCACATGCTGAAATTATTTCTTGAAAACTGCAGTTTGTTCTATCCTAATAATTTATTCCAGGATTTGACTACAGCCGGAGAGATAGTTCATACTGACCAGCGCCTATGCACATGAGCTGCACACATAAAAATAAATTGTGGTATTTGACCAAATGTTAGAAAAGGAGGCAACAGAACATGAAAAGGCCAAATTGGCTAGACAAGGCACTAAAGCTAGAATTCCTCAGTTCAACTAATGGCTCTCTTTTCATCTTGTCATGTTTATGTCCATGCAGCAATTAGATATGAAACAGTACAGAAGATGACACTATATCTATCTTGTTCTTTTTAGCGGTCTGATTACCTTGCTTAGCGGAGGCAAATTTATTAGTAGCTACCAAGCAACCGCAATTACCTGCATCGTAACTCATTGAAATATCTCGTCAGCATATTTATTAGAAATCTGATACGGTGCACTGTTTCTAAGACTCCTAGCTAAAGGCAAGGTTAAAACACAATAGCACAATAAAAATGAAACGGCTCATGTATACAACAATCATTTTGTTTAGTTAACCACCCTAGAAAATCTTACCAGCCTATTCCCTCATCTTCAAACGCAATAACAACAGCCAATCTTGCTCATGACTGCACACGATCAAAATGCAATCGATATCCCTAAAACATGGTACCAAACAAATATGACTGACAACTGAAGGGAGACAATCAATCTTGCTCATGACTGCACACTATCAAAATGCAATCGATATCCCTAAAACATGGTACCAAACAGATATGATTGGCAACTGAAGGGAGCCAATCAATCTTGCTCATGATTGCACACTATCAAAATGCAATTGATATCCCTAAAACATGGTACCAAACAGATATGACTGGCAGCTGAAGGGAGCCAATCAGTGAATTTGGGCTGAGCAGATCAGGACGTAGAGGACAAAAAAATCACAGTAACCATGTAGATTGGTAGAGATAGGAAGAGAGGGGGAGTAAACCATCGAGTAGACGGGGATAGCGGAACCGTGCGGACTGCCTGCAAGAGCTCGTCGCGGAGGGAGCCCCGGCCGCGCCGCGCCGCCACGCCAGGCCGACGTCCCGGGGTGGGGATGACTCCCCCTAGGGTTTCCCCGTAGCAGGGGAGGAGGAGGGCGGCAACCGGGGGGAAGAGGAGGACGGTGGGGACGAGGGCGGCGCTGCAGGTGGAGGCGGCGCTGGGGGGGGAGGAGGAGGAGGAGGGGTGTCGCCACCGCGTCCGGCCAAGCGTCGGCAGCCGCCGCATGGGAGAGAGAGAGCGAGAGGAGAGAGTGGGGTGGCCGGCCGTGGGAGCCTGGGAGGGACGACAGTCTTTTTTTGTTGAGCGGTATATATTTGCTAGGCCGAGGCGGGGGTTTTTCGCAAAGTCGAGGCGGGCGGTTAAACGTAAAACTACCACGATTTTGGAATTCCGTCTTCTTTGGGCGTAGGATCTTCGTAATAGGAGGGTCTGGACGCAAAAAAATCGACTGTGTTTACTGTTCATGAAGGATCTCGTGGATTACGACATGATTTTAGGTAAAAGGGAGGGCCTCCCGTAAAATAGACATGGCCAATCAGAAGGTGACCATGGGGCGAAACTACAGTGGCCACAGCCCACAGCTGAAGGGAGCCAATCACAGAATTCGGGTGACGTAGATGCTCTCGGGCGGTAGCATTTGGTTGATTCTATTTGTACAATATGATGACCCATGTTCTACCATCTAGATTTTCCTCTCCCGATATGCTTTCATAACTTATTGTGCTAAAACTTAATTAATTTTAATAGTATGTAAAATTTAATTAAATAAATTTAATAGTATGTAAAATAAAATTTGATTAAATATATTAAACAAAAGGCGCAAGTGCATAGCTGAGCAAACAGAAAGAGCCAAAAAAATAATTTTTGATTGAAATCTCGGGAACGAACTGTTGGAGAACTAGAGTGGTTTCCTTTTTTATTATTTCTAATACTTTTGGGGATTTGCTATATTTCAGGTGCCTTAAATATAAACTTTTGTCCAGACAACAGTCACAAAAACATTATGTCTATACTATGCAAAATTTACAAAAAAAAAAACAATATAGAAAATTGATGTACACTACGAGAGCATATGCACATCGAATGAGCAGCAAAACAAATTCAGACAAATTTTGTATTCACGTAAACATCGCATAATACATCATAAAACATTACATATATATTATGTGAACATTGTAGAATTCATCAGGAACATAGCCGAAACAAAAACACACACACACACACACACACACACACACACACACACACACACACACACACACACACACACACACAATTTCAGGCATCCAAAGTATAGAAAAAATGACAAAAATAAAACGTGTCTATCCTTCTAATTGAGATTTCAAACAAAATTGTGCAAAACTATGTGGATCCAAAATAAACCTTACTCCGTCACCTTGACTATGTAGAAATCAAGTTTTCAAAGCTTGCAAAAAAGTAGAATGTTGCTATATTCCAGGTGTATGAGATTTGGATTTGTTTCAGGCAATGCATGGAGATGGGGGAGGAGACCGAATGTGAGACATGGCATGCGGCATGCTCAAGGTCGCCTGAAATTGCATTCGGTTTCAGGCACCTGCTGGTTAGTTTATAGGAAGTGTGATGAAAAATAATTGGTCACACCTATTTGAACCCTTTCATATGACTTAGAGATATCGGTCTTTTCATAACACGGGTACCGGATCTTGGCCCGTGAAGTTACTGTTTATGAGGGTGTTTGGATGGAGGGACTAAAGTTTAGGAGGCGCGCGTCACATCGTGCGAATTGGCTTATAATCCAATGGTACGACGGTCCAAAGGAGACGCTACTTACCGGATTCAAATCCTGGTGCTTGCACCTTTTCCTAGGATTTTCCTAGGATTTACCGGCGTTATGCATTAAGTGGTAAGTGACGTTCTCGTTGACAACAAGGCGCCAATGGTGACTTCAGGAATCTCCCGATCTATCGGGTGCTCATTCCTTCGGGGGTTCTCATAGGGGTAGGGTTTATGTGCGTGTGTTCATAGAGATGAGTGTGTGTGCGTGTTTTGAGCGTGCGTTGTACCGTGTAATTTTAAAAAAAGAGGCATCACATCAGATGTTACATGGGTAGCATGTGGAGTGTTCCAATACCAATAAAAAACAAATTGCAGATTCCGACAAACTTATTAAGCATTAATCCATCATTAGCACATATTTACTATGGCGCCATATTGTCAAACTATTGACTAAGTAGGCTTAAAAAGTTAGTCTCGCAAAATAGACACAATCTATGCCGTTAGTTATTTTTAGTACTCTGTGCATACAGAAGTCCTTCAGGCAAACAGAAGTCTTCCCAGACACTACGTTGGACCGCAGTAGTG
The DNA here is from genome assembly GCA_015847255.1 of Hyparrhenia diplandra. NCBI lineage: Eukaryota > Viridiplantae > Streptophyta > Magnoliopsida > Poales > Poaceae > Hyparrhenia > Hyparrhenia diplandra. The sequence continues at coordinate 114,197 of JADLZK010002253.1, read as the reverse complement.
AGAGGAGACTAGCAATAGTTTTCATAAAGAGTAAACTAAATCTCATACAATAACTTGATAGATCGATACAGATAAGTTCAATAATTGTAAGCTCCTCAAATAAATACTGAAGACATTTTTGCCAAATTGTATGTTTTGAAAGTAGTATGGTGGGAGTGGAGAGTACGTATAATTTGCCTTGATCTCCAGATTCCAGGCTTATTATTAACATCCCACACAGGTACACAAATGACGCATTTTACATCTTCATCCATGTGTGCATACACACTGCACACACAGCGCCTCCCAACACGTACGCCGCCGCGCAATTACAGTTTGGATCTTATTAACATATATATTAACCTGATTAACTTTTGCCACTTACGTACTAACTAGGTAGCGTTCCCGTGCGTTGCTACGGTATAAAAAAAAAAAAATTTATATAAAAAACAAGGATCGCACGAAAAGATAACATGGAGCCGCTCAACATTGTTGGAACGAAGACAACAAATGACTACCGATAGCTTGTCAAAAATAGCATAAACCTCTTCACAGACCTTACTTATCAGTCTAGCTACTATTTTTTTATGCACAATAGTTGCTCTGTCAAAATAACAAACACAACAGTCGTTACCAATCTCTCGTGTATAACATCATCATATCTCAACACAATAATAGAGGATAGTCAAAGGCAATAAAGTTCACCAGGCTGCATGACTATCTAAAACTCAGCATAAATAATTCATCACTTGTTTTGGAATTAATGGCTGAGTAATATTTGCAAATGTTCATAAAGAAGCGACGGCCTAAGTAATTCATCACTTGTCTACTCAGTAGGCCAGCAAACACTGAGCGGCCTAGAAATTATTGCTAGGACCTAAGCTCATTAGATCCATGACATGGAACTCAAGAAAGAAGAGCAGTATTGCAGCATCCATGGCTAGATTGCCGCCGCACCACTGCCCCGGGAGTCCGATGGAAGAAAAATTTTGAACGGATTTGACGGACGTTGTAAGACTCGTGCCACGGCAGCCGTGTATGGGATTCGACAACATGACCACCCTTTAGACCGGTTCACATCCGACTTGCGTCGCTCGGGTCTGGAGTGGTGGTCGTGGCCACAGAGGCCGACCCAAGGACGACCTCGACGTTGATGAGGATGTGCCAGATTGTGTGGCGTCACGGCGTCCTCCTCCTCTCCCATGCGCGACATTTGGTGCAGTGGTGACTTGTCATTAGGAGGGGTGGTTGCACGAGGGTGATGGTGGTTTCCTTCTTGATTGCCGTGATTGATCAGGACGATGCTTAATTATGGTGGTTTCCTTTTTCATTGCATGGATTGATTTGCATGCACAAGTGCTTAATTATGGTGGCTTCCTTTTTCATTGTATGGATTGATTTGCATGCACAAGTTTTCTGATTGTCGCACGTGTGGGAGAAAGAGTGATTCCTTCCTTTTTCAGGATCGCATGGAGAGAGGCAGACGGATAAACCAACGATTGTCGCACCAAAAGAAAGTCTTCCTTTTATTCTTTTTATGTTGTAGAGAGTATAGATAACCTGATGATTGGGTAGAGCCTAAAGGCACCTTTGTTGTGCAAAGGAAATTATTCATCTTATTAGAAGCACGCTGATCGTCATGGCCCTCCTCCGCCGGCAGCAGCAGCAGGCGGCTGTCTACATGCGTAGATTGTTGTGCATGGGCGGCGGCCAGTGTATGGCTGGCCACGAGGCACGGAAGGCGTGCCGCCGGGGATCAAGGCTCCGTAGCCCTCCTGGAGCGCTCTCCCTGTACGCACCACAAGCAGCCAGTTAGTTGGAGTTACAAAAACGTAATGACACAAGCAGTCCACCCTCCGTAAAAAAGCCTCACATGCGTGGCACATGTAAGTGTTGTATTTAAGTGGTGGTAGTATTAGTGCAGTAGCTTCACAAATGAAGCGTATCGGCGTAGAACTTTCGCTGCTAGTGTGTGTGGCTGGAGCCTGGAGGGCACACAAGCATACAAGATTATAAGGCGCAACTACCTGCGGCCACGTGGACAGGATCCATGGTCGAGACGACGAGGAACGCCATCAGGAACGCCATGCAAAGCTGCTGCTGCCTCCCCATCTTCATTCTCTCTTCCTGCTTACCACTTCTCTCGATGGTCTCCAGCTCTGCGGAATGATGCGCTCACTTCACTGCACTTTTATACAGAGAGCACAGAGGACTGATGAGGAGCTCGCCCTCCCCGCCAAAGCGTGGACCCTAAGTCAACCCCGAATGGCCGAATAATCAACATCTCCCGATCCCTCTTTGGCCAGATATGCAGGCGCGCCACTTATATTTCCAGGTCAAGGAGAGCGACGCTGTTGTTGTCATCCCCCATCGGTCCATCCTGGTGGCGTGACTAGCTACAGACTCTCACGCACACCAAATTATGCTATAAGAAAAAATTTGGCTAAAATTATATAGAACATATTGATTGATCTATAGAGGGATTAAATCACGTACATAGAATATATATGTTGAGACCATTTGACACCGAATATAGTAAGCTTGGTGCACTACTGAGAGCATAGACCCGGGAACGGCTGGCAAGGAAGAGAGAATCGCTGACAATATTTATGATAGGTTTTTACTGTTAAAGTATTATAGGATTCTTAGAGCAACTCCAGTCATGGACCCAAAAATAGGCCCCTATTTTCTTATTTGGAAGGTCACCTAGAAATTTTGTGGGCTAAAATTGATGGTCAACTCCAACCATACCCCTAAAATCAGGCCCCTACTCGTCCCCAGCACGCTCCGGCTGCCATCGCCCGGCCTCTGTTCGGCCGCCGCCACCGCACGCCGCCGCCGCCCACCGTGCAGTCCGCGGGCGGTCGCGTGCCCTCCACCTCTCCGCCCGGCGCCGCCTTTCGCGCCTCCGCGTGAAGCTCGTGCGGGCGCATGACGCTGGTACATGGAGCACGGGGCTTGCCGGCGAGAAGTTGGGCTCGCCGAGGCGCCGCCGCCGCCGCCCACCGCTCGGGCCGTCGCTACCAACGATGGCTGCCCGTTCCCGAACTTGGTGGCGTTCCCAAAGACGGTGAACACCAGGACAGCGGCGTCACGCTCCGCGTCCGCTGAAGCGCCGGCGTCCGCACTCTTGTCTCGGACCTGGAAGCGCAAAGGCGGATGGTTGCGCCCCGGCGTGCCGGCGTCGGCAAAACAGCGGACCCGCACCGGCTCCCCGACGGCGGTGTGCCTTGCGGCGGCGGCGACACCCTTCTTCCAAGCGGCTCCGGCGCGATGTCCTGCGGTGGGGGACGAGCGGACGCGCCACCGTCGGTCACGCCGCTACGGGCGGACGGGCGGGGAGGCGGAGGCGGAGGCCCGGGCGAGGGCGCCCGAGATGCGGCGGCCGGCCGGGAGGCCGCCCACGGCGTGACAACCGACGCCGCGGCCACGAGGGAAGCGAGCCTCGAGGTAGGGGGTTTCCTCGTGCGCTGAAGCACGACGCGACGCCGGTGGCCGGACAAAGGAGGGAGATGGAGGACGCCGCGGCCAAGCGCCAAGGAAGCCAAGAAGGCAGACGACGGTTCCGGCCAGTTCCGGCCAGGCGGCGGGCGGCGGTGCTTGCCGGTCCGACGACGAAGAGGAAAAAAGGTGGGACCCATAGGAGTAGGGGCCAGCCAGATCTAGGTGGTAAAAGCTAAAATTTGAGGTTTTACAAAATTTGAGGTCTCAATAAAGGGCTCCATTGGAGTTGATTTTCTCTCCAAACCCCTAGAATTTAGGGCAGGGGCTCAAATAGGGGGTGGGCTGGAGTTGCTCTTACCCGCTCCATTTTGAGCTGGCGAGTGGCGTGGCGTTCATGAGCTGAAATTATTAGGGTGGGTCAAATTCGAACTAACAAATTGTTTGATGATATAATGTTCAAAACAGGAAATCTTATATTGATAACCATCGCTCCCCATGTGCAACAGGAACGCTTGCGCAGGGCCTCCAAATGAAGTGGGCCTCCAAATATATACCTAATACATACATGGGCAGCTGGCGTACACAGCCCAATAAAAACAACGATGTACGTCATGTTCTCAGACTCAACTTACGATCCCAATTCCCAATCCCTTCCCATCGAAGCATCACCTGGTTAGGTCGTGACTGAGTCCTACCGCCGCCATCGCCTGGCTGCAGTGCAGGTCGTCTGACGCCACAAGCGAGAGTCGGCCGAGATCAGCGAGAGTCGCGGAGATCAGCGAGCGAGGCACAGGCCCTGACCGCAGGTAATATTGATCTTTTATTTTTTTCAATTCATTCACAATCACATCATAGTGGGTCGTTCTCTAAATTTTATTCTTTCATCTTTCCATCTAGCCATGTCTTCTGCAAATCGTCCTAGAAAATTTGAATCGGGTTTGCAAAAGCGTAAGAAAAAACAGAGAATAGAGGAATTAGTCCAATCTCGAAAAGGAGCTATAGATAGGTTTGTTACAAAACAGTCACAAGTGTTATCATCCGATGATCCGACACCCGATCGAGGGGTAAGCAATTGAGAATAATGTTGACAATGATCCTCCTATAGATCCTCCAGAAAATAATGTTGAAGTTGAGGAAGCTCTCCCTAACAACACAAATAATAATCAGATAGGCAATAATAACAGTGAAGACATCAATCTTTCCTCGGACATTGGTGCTTCTTTTCAGCCTGATATATTTGATCCAAGATATTGGGATTCACTTGATAGCAAACAAGTTGACATTTTAGCACAAAAGGGCCCTAAAAGAGACCTATCAATTCAGAAGGGGCCTAAGGATAGGTTTTCTAGAAGATTTTCTTCACTATTCTATAATAGAATTCTATCAAATAGAGAAAGTTGTGACAGGGGATTGGCTCGTTTATTCTAAGGAACTTGATAGAGCATTTTGCTTCAGCTGTAAATTATTTACGAAGGGGGGCATCAAAAAGGTCAGTTGGCAAATGAGGGTTATAATGACTGGGCACATCTTGGGAAGAGACTCAAAGAGCATGAGACAAGTGATAATCATGTTTTGACCATGACAGCTTGGTATGAGTTGCGTGATATATTGCAAACTAATCAAACTATTGATAAAGCTGCTCAGCGACAACTTGAGAAAGAGAAGGACCATTGGAGGAAAGTTTTATTTGGAATTGTGGGCATAGTGAAGTTTCTTGCCAAGCATAATCTTGCATTTCGTGGAAGTAATAGCAAACTGTATAGCAATGGGAATTTCTTGGGCTTAGTAGAGATGTTGGCTGAATTTGATCCAGCTTATTCAAGAGCATGTCCGCCGTATTACAAAATGAAGAAACTCATGTTCATTATCTTGGTCCTAGTATTCGAATGAGTTGATACACTTGCTTGCTTCGCTATTAAGTCTGAAATTATGAAGAAAATAAAGAGTGCAAAGTATTTCTCTGTCATACTTGATTGTACCCCCGATGCAAGTCACCAGAACAAATGTCTTTAATTATAAGATATGTGGACTAATCATCGTCAAGTTTGCATTGAAGAATCCTTTCTAGGATTTTTAGATGTAAATGACACTTCTGGACAAGCACTTTTTGATGTGTTAGAGAATGAGCTAAAGATTCTAGATCTTGACATAGATGATGTGAGAGGACAAGTCTATGATAATGGGTCAAATATGAAAGGAAAACATCAAGGTGTACAAAGAAGACTTTTGGATTTAAATCCTAGAGCTTTCTTTTCTGCTTGTGGTTGTCATAGCCTTAATTTAACACTTTGTGATATGGCTACTAAGACTTGTGGCAAAGCTAAAGACTTTTTGGAATCATTCAACGTATATACACAACGTTTGCTAACTCTACTAAAAAATGGCAGATTCTAAAAGATAACGTAATCGGATTGATTTGTCAAGTCGGTTTCAAACTACTCGATGGGAGAGTCGAATTGACAGTGTTAAAGCTATCGAGATTTCAATGTGCGACATTCCATCCATACCCACATACTATATGTGCACACTCAAGTTCCCAAAAACGTGATTGAGGGAATTTATAAATATATGAAACAATGTCTTTGGAGAGGATCAGATATAAATGCCAAAGGTTATAATCTAGCAGCTTGGGGAAATGGTAATGCAACCGAAAGACAAGGGAGGTCTTGGTATCAAAGATTTAGAAGTCCGTAATGAGGCTTTGCTTATAAAGCATCTTCATAAATTCTATAACAAGGTAAATGTCCCATGGGTGCGCTTAATTTGGGATGCCTATTACCAGAATAAAGTGCCTCACCTTTCTTCTCCTAGAGGATCATTTTGGTGGAAAGATATTCTTAATGATACAGTTGGAGTGTGGGAAGACCAACTAATGCAGTTGCCCTTCTCAACTAAATATCCTACACTACATTCATATGCCCAACAAAAAAACTTGTCTTTAAAGCATTGCCTGCAAGCTACCAACCTACTTGACCTCTTCAGATTGCCCATGTCTAGATCAGCTTTTAATGAATTTATTCTTTTTTCAAAGTGATCCGGATTTCTTTAGAGGGACAATGAACAAGATGATATCTGGATATATCAATGGAATACTGGGACTGTATGCCTCAAAGAAGATGTATCGAGCATCATTTCAAGGACATCACACCACCAGCCCCATTCAAATGGATATGGAAATCCAAGTGTATGCCAAAGATAAAATTCTTTGCTTGGTCGCTACTAGTTGACAGATTAAATACAAGAGAAATGTTGAGAAGAAGACACAAAGTTCTAGAGGAAGGCTACAGTTGTGTACTTTGCCATGGAAATATTGAGGAAACTATGGTGCACTTATTCTTTGAATGCCCATCAGCTGAAAGCAAATGGTTTTCAATCGGATTTCAGTGGGATATACAAGCTGATGTTAATCAAATGTTAATAGATCGAGACAAGATTTTGCGTGCCCTTTCTTTATGGACCTCTTTATGTTGGTGTCGTGGTGCATTTGGAAGGAGAGGAATAATTATATTTTCAATCAAAAGCCACCTTCAATGGCGAACTGAAACGCTTGCTAAAGGAGGAAGTTAAACTTCATCTCCTCGAGTCCCTAGTCATTTTCACTCAGAATCAACAATTGGGTGCATTCTTTGTAAATATTTTGTACAGTTAGAGCTCCTCCCCCTTCTCCCCTAGAGTAGGTGAGTTCTTCTTTTTTTTTCCTTTTGTTAGCCCCCCCCTAACTTTGTAAACCTACTTTCTCTTTTTTCTTTTCGGTTGTTAATTTAAGCACTGGGGAGCTTTGCTCCACAGTTTTCCTCAAAAAAAAAAAAATGTGCAATGACATTCGGGAGGCTCTACTTCAGGTACCCAACATGTTCACATTGTTACAAAATTAATGATGTAATTTTGTTGGTTACCTCATATATTAAAATGCTTTGCTTTTTAATTTTAGGTATCCGATATTGATAATGATCCGGGAAAGAGCAAAGAGGCTAAAGGTCTAGCAAAACATGAACTTGGACAATATGAATTTATAGTGGCATTAGTCATTTGGTATGAGGTATTGTATGCTGTTAATTTGGTAAGCAAACAAATGCAAGCAAAGGATATGCTTATTGATGTTGCTATCGAGAAAGTGCAAGGGCTTATTTCTTTCTTTTGAAGGCTATAGGGAAACCGGTTTCTTAGAAACTTTGGAGTCAGTGTTGACACCTGTTATAGCATAAAATTACTAGTCAACTAAACATGAATAAGGGCTTAAAATGAATAGCAACATAAGTCTAGGGGTTAAACTAACATAATTCCACGAGCTTTGGTGATTTATATATTTTTTTGGACTTAATGTATAAATGCGAGAGAAGAATGGAGAAAGTTCCTAATATACATCTCATACAATGGCAAGCCTTGACCGTGAAGTAACTCAATCCAAAATGTGGACTAAAACACTCTAGAAGGTACCAGAAGAAGACACCAGGGAGAAACATGGCTCGGTTAGGCCACAAGACCAAGGCCGCCCGGTGGGATTTTAGGCGGCCGCCAAAACTCTGATAACCAAATAGGACCATCTTCGTAGGTCGGTTTGTAACCGACTTTGAGGTTGTATCTACACCGTTGCCAAGGTCGGTTTGATCCAAGGGCTATCGTTCATCGCCAAGGCCTATATAAGAAGACCCCTGACCCCGTGGTTAAACCCTAATTCATTACTATCTCATTATATCTCATTATCTCTATAATGCCTTCATGCTATCTTTGTTTGCTATAGTATGCTTTGGTTTGGAAATACTGCTTAAGAGTACTTCCAAAGGCTTTTAAATTAAGCATGGTGCTTAGGTTAAAATGCCTTCCTTAATTAAATTAGACATGGAGTCTAGTTTGGTTATTGAACTAAATATTACTTGTGTAGACATTGGTATATTTTGTTAGACTAACCCCTGCAGAAAGAAAGCTCTCAAACAAGCTTGGGGGAAGTCCAGAGATGAACTCAGATCAGAGATGAAGCAAGGCATATGATGAACTCCAACCTTGTGCAAAAGACACGGTTCATTCATCATTAATGGAAGAACTGTAAGTCTCAAATCATTCACTCGATCTTTTGCCACAATTCAGCTTTGCCTTGATCCTTATGCTAAAATGCAACAAACAAACAAAAATGTGTTATGAGATATAAATAAAATCTGTGCTAAGAGTAATCAAAGAACCATCTTTTCATTAGCATGGGTGAGATCTTATGGACTTTGGATAACAACCCCTATTTCAACCATGTTGTATACTCCCTGGGTATGTGTCCACTAATATTTTACGAAAAAAAGAATCTATGCAATGTCTATTTGATGAAGCAAAGGGAAAGAAGAGGAGTGCCACAAATAAAGTCTACAAACAAAAGCACTTGCTCAAGGGTAAACTCAAGAGTGATAGGCACATGAAAGAGGAAAGACCAATTCCACCAAGGATAATCCAATCATGCTCTTCCTACTCACATGCCCCCATCACTCTTTACATGCTTTGGTTTGCAATCCCTCTATTCACCATTATTCTTTTCTACAAGTTTGAATAATTTCGATGCATGAAAATCGACTACGAGGTTTCAATAAAATCATTCCTTTAGAAAAGCTAGGTGAAACATGAGATAAAAGATCTATGCTAAACTTTTCAACTAAACTTTTCGTAGTATAAAAAAATGACCTTTAGCCCTGTAACAATACTATCCTCGTTATTACTTGTATATTTCTTCGGTGCGTGTTGTTCACTAATGACGCAGAATAAAACCATGAGAGGAGCAAAAAGGTCCTAGCACAAATCGAGAGGAAAAGAAAGAAAGGATGATGCAATAAAGGAGACAAGTTAGGAGGAAGATATACAAGAAGCCAATTGAGAAAAGCTCTAAGCAAAAGGTAATAATCACCACAAGGTGTTATGGTGCCATCACACCCGATAAAAGGTAACATCTTGAGGTAAGCTTTTATTAAATAAGTTTTTCCTTAATTATGGCATGCTCATAAATAAAGAATCAAACATGTTAGAGCCAAAAACCTTATCTATCTTGCTTAGCTTCGCATGTTTAGTTCTTTGTTCTTAAACACCGCTCTCTTGATCTCATAATCCCCATTCATGTGAATTAATATGTTACTCATCCTACTTTACAAGATAATCATAATCATTAAACCGATAATGCTATATCTTGTGACCTTGTCACCCTCATCATAAATGAAATAGTTAAACATTAACTCTGCCTTGTTTAATGTGCTTAAGGGTAGAGAAGAACGAATAAAGTTTTGGTTCTGTTGGTGTTTTCCCACCAACGAGCCCATGCACTTGATCTCTACCTTGTCTTTGTAAACAGGACATACTTCGAGCACAACGTGGAGGAGTATCTCACTCTCCCAGAATTCTACAAGGGAATGTCCCGACCCACAAAGCACGCACAATAAAACAAGATGTTGCTCGCTTCCACTGTCAAAGATTCACTTCAAACCATGAGACAAGCAAGCAACATAGGTGATGCCATTCTCGAGAGATCATTATCTCGGGAGACGTAGCCACCAAGATCGAGATGATACACATGAGGAGTGAGTGAGGTAAGAAGTCTTGTTCGAGAGGACTTAAAACATTGAACCCTCGCCGGAAGGTAAGCTCGGTAGTTATCCATATTTAATTTTTAGCATTGCATCTTTAATTGCATATCATATTTATCTTTTTTGCATCTTGCATTAGCATATTTATTTTCTTGCATTGCATAATCATTTTTCCTTTAGCATATTTACATTTATGCATTAGCACTTGCATTGAAAAATTCTCAAGCCCCATGTGAATAATTTTGTGGCGTGTAACAACCCATAAGGATATCCACTTTGTGGTGGCACAAAAATAATTATGCATTCATCTAGTTGCATTTGCATTATAGTTCTTTACATGCATATAAATATATAAAAAAACCCAAAAACATTTAGAGGAGAAATCTTGCTGAAGTTTTACATAGAATAATCATGATTCATCTTGAGAATTTTTAGACACATGAAGCTTATGTGGTAAACCACTAACGCTTAATCAAGTTCCACTGGCTTTGTTGTCTATTTGAGTTCAGCAGGATTTAAAGGAGAGAAACATGATAGGTCGATACCCTCGTCACTTGTCTACCTCAATTCCCACAACAGACCCGACACTTCAATCTAGCTTGGAGGAGAGCACCCCGGTTATCACGATAAGTATCTCTACCACTATCTATATATATTATTAGCTAAATATTTGGTTTGCTATTAGAGTTTGTTAAGAGTCTAGTTCATAAAGTCGTTTAAAGAGTCTTTAGTAGAGTGTGAATAAATAAATAAGTTTAGAGAGTGTACAAGAAGTTTTCTTTTCCACCAACATAAAATAATCTCTGAAGCTAAATCTCATGCATGAAAATGATGAATAGTTGCTCCGCCGTAATTCCTTTTCGCATACCTAGCTTTCAAGCTTAATTTCTCTTGAGCCTTAAAATGCAAAATTGCTTTGACTTGAGATTTGCTCTGAACACTGAAACCCGTGGGTTGCAAATTACTTGCTCTAAAGTATAGGTAATTGACGGATATGATATATGAGAGTATGAGCTACTTTGTTGATCTTATTCCTAGTGACACTAGATTTTTGGAGATTTATTTTAAAAATTAAAAGTGCACATGATAAGTTCCTGTGTGACAAAGTGTTGAACCTCCTACCACAGCCATATATACATGTTCCCTAGATTAGGAAAACCTTTTGACATATATATAGGCTGCTTGCTTTGCATTGAGTTTGTTCAATCTTTGTCGACCCTTAGAAACTTGTCATGCTGATCATATACACTCCACTCCACTATATTCCACTCTAGTTGACTCCATGCATTTATATGATATTTCCATCCTAGAAGTACGCATCCACCATATATATATACACCATATACACCCATTCACTCTAGCCAGCAAAAATGTTCTACTCCTATCCTAGGAGAGAGCAACCAAAAATATTCACTATACCCATCCATCCACTCATTGCTAGCAACATCTTACAAAAGCTCCATTGTATTTATTTATCTCTCAAAAGTTATTACAAAAGAGATCTGGGTTGTAGATTAAAAAAAAAAAAGAAAGGGAGATGAAAAATGGACAAAAAAAGTCCTACGGGCGAGTAGAGCCTACCTCCCTAAAGAGAAGAGATGAAAAATGAACAAGTGTTCGAGGGTGAGTAGAGCCCACATCTCTAAAATAATAAAAGAGAGAGAAAAATGGACATAAGTCTGAGGGTGAGTAGGACCCACCTCTCTAAAATAAAAAAAAAAAGAAAAAGAAGAAAAAAAAAGAGGAAAAAAATACAACCCAGGTTCTCTACAGAATTTCCAAAAAGAGAGAAGATTCCTCAAGGAGCATAAGTAAGATTTCCCATCATCTATTCTATATACTTTACTATATTCTCTACCATATATACTGTATCCACCATACACATGCACCACTTGATCAGTGTGACTTGTAACTTTAGATCCATTGCTTGAATTTACAATATATGCTTAGTAAGTAGATTTAATCTTCTCCTACCTATGAGCTCCATATATAAAGCCTTAGATATAGGGTGAGAGAGAAGAAGGCATAGTGTGCTACTGCCTTAGCCAAAAATACTACATATTATGAGAAAAAGGCAACACTACCTTATTGCCTAAGAGAGGATCCACAAATACCACAAATGAGAGATTAGAGAGAAAGTCATACTTGAGGAACTTTGAGTTTTATTTGAAAACTTGCAAAACTCGGAAGGACAGTTGAACAAAGAGTTTGAGATATGGTGCTTGACTTGATTGTTCTGTCTTTCAATTGCCCAAGATCAAAGAAAAGGCTATAAGCTCCATAGATAAAGGTAATATGGGTAAGTTGAAGAATGAACAATTTATTCTTATCTGGAGGAGAAATTTTGTTTGAAAGCATGTGTACTTGTTGAGGCGTGAAAGTGTTGTAGCAACTCCCGATCCTTTGCTAAGTTTGGCTTTGCTAGGGACTAGCAAAGGGTAAGCTTGGGGGAGCTTATTGACACCTGTTATAGCATAAAATTACTAGTCAACTAAACATGAATAAGGGCTTAAAATGAATAGCAACATAAGTCTAGGGGTTAAACTAACATAATTCCACGAGCTTTGGTGATTTATATATTTTCGTGGGACTTAACGAGATAAATGCAGAAGAATGGAGAAAGTTCCTAATATACATCTCATACAATGGCAAGCCTTGACCGTGAAGTAACTCAATCCAAAATGTGGACTAAAACACTCTAGAAGGTACCAGAAGACACCAGGAGAAACATGGCTCGGTTAGGCCACAAGACCCTGGCGGCCGCCCGATTGGGATTTAGGGCGGCCGCCGAGCCTCTGATAACCAAATAGGACCATCTTCGTAGGTCGGTTTGTAACCGACTTTGAGGTTGTATCTACACCGTTGCCAAGGTCGGTTTGATCCAAGGGCTATCGTTCATCGCCAAGGCCTATATAAGAAGACCCCCTGACCCCAGGGTTAAACCCTAATTCATTACTATCTCATTCTATCTCATTATCCCTTAGTTGTAGAGGGGTCCCTTGTAAGGATCATCTCTCTCTAAGGGATTAGTGAAGTAGAATTAGACATGTAATTAGAACTAGATTAGATCTAATTAGATCTAATCAAGAGTGAATATCAAGATGAGGGATAGATCAAAGAAACTTAATTAGAGTTCTAGATCTATTCTCTTGAGAGCTAAAGAGTGAGTGGAGGAGAAGAAGGGGAAGCACCGGACATGTCGGTGACTCCTCTATGCTTGTACCTCCAGGATCAAAGGCTTTATTGGCACTTGATCCTAAGACGTCTATGGTGGATCAACTTCTTATTTGAGTAACTAATCGTTTATCTTAAGTGTTAGTATTGTTCTTATTGTTCATAACTCTTTGAGTACTTTAATCTATGGGAATCTATAGATTAGAGGGGTATACTTAGGTGTAGGCGTGGTGCCTAGATCGAAGTTGCTTATGAATGCACCCTACCTTCCGGAGCGTGGTAGATCGTGGTAGTGACAGTACCATTGATTCCTTTGGACTCCACATCCCGTTGGATAGGACACGCAGGACCATGTTGCTTTGGAGGAATAGTAAGTTTCGGCCTTACTTTCCTTTGAGTACGTCCCCTTAAGACAATATCAGCATAACTTACAAGGATAAGAACTAGACAACCATAGGAATCTTCTTACCTCTTGATCCTTTCCTGTTCCTTGATTGCTGCTCGTGGATTAGTTATATGCCTTGGTTATCTTTATACCATCCTCCCTGTGGATTCGATATAAAACCCTCTCCCGGGTGAAATGCTCACTAGTATCCGTTAAACTTGCGGATTATTATAAATATTTCTGTAGGCTTATCAAATACCAACAAGCATTTAAAAAGCGCCGTTCTTAGAAGGAATGGTTCTTTGAGAAAACATTGAGTATAACTAATCTTGTATCATATCTTAGTGTAGTCTTTCTTTTTTTATATTTTCTTTTCTATTTATATCTTTTTTGGGATCCTTGGATTCACACTTATCTTTATGCTGCACCCATAAGCACAAGTTCAGGCCACTAGAATCTTTAGAACATATCCTATAACCCTGGCCATGAGTCTGTGTCTATGGTTGAGCTAAATGATCATGAAATAACCCATTATAGGAGGGAATTCTCGAGTTAACCTCAGGCGGATCCTATCCTTTACAAAGGATAATGTATTTGGATCTCATCCTAGAAAAGTTGTTGGCATGACCATCATGCGCTTTTAGGAGGAACTTTTCTTTCCTTTTCTAAAAGCAAGGTTTGTCCTTGACAAACTTAGCGGGTATGATCTTTTTCTTAGAATTTTCCATGAACACCCAAAGGAAGAGAAGAAAACATCCTCTAGACCAAAGAAGAAGTTTTTGATAGCCAGATCATAATCTTTCCAATCCTTTGATTACCTCTTGATCCTTTCTGTTTCTTGATTGCTTTCGCTCGTGGATTAGTTATATGCCTTGGTTATCTTTATACCATCCTCCCCGTGGATTCAATATAAAACCCTCTCCCGGGTGAAATGCTCACTAGTATCCGTTCGCTTGCGGATTATTATAAATATTTACGTAGGCTTATCAAATACTAACGATCGACCAAAGAAATTGCAATTGAGATGGATATTGGTACAACATTTCCTAAAAAAAACCAACTAAAAGAAAGAGGCATTTTGATGAAAATCCGTAAGACCCAAATATTACCACAATGTCTCTGAGGATTTATTTAGAACTCCGAGTATTTTGTACCTCTTGTTGATCAAGCTATTGCCTCTCTTACAATGAGATTTGAGCAAGACAAAGAATACCAAAAAAATTTGGTTTCTTATTTACTTGAAAAACATTGAAGATGTTGGATGACCGAGCTTGAAGTCTTCTTGTGATAATCTTGAGGTCTGTCCCTTAAAAATGATGGAAAATCTGATATTGATGCCAAAGAACTATATATGGAGTTAAAGTTTCTACGAGAATTCATTCCGGAAGAAAGAATGGGGCCTATTGAAATTCTATGGTTTTTAAAGCGTCATGGTTGTTTTCCTAATGCAACTATTGCATATAGAGTTCTATTGACTATTCCCTGTCACCGTTGCATCGGCAGAGCGAAGCTTTTCCTAATTGAAGCTATTGAAGACTTATTTGCGTTCTACAATGACACAAGAAAGGCTTAATGATTGGCTATAATAGCACTTGAAGGCGAAATGTTGGAGAAGATTGATTATGAGCATATCATTGAAGACTTTATTTTAAAAACACTAAAAGAATGATGCTATTCAAGTAAAGATTGTGCAACATAAGTACTATTATTAATATATCATCTTGCAATAAATTTCATGCTACATTTATTATTATTTTTTCTAGGTTAGTAGGCCTCATTTTTTTGTTTTAGGTACAAGGTCTCCAATTTCCCGGGGCGGCCCCTTTGGTTGATATGTCCAACTGGGACTAAAATCCCTTCCTCCACTCCTACTCAACGGATAGTGAAGCGGACTTTTCGGAGCGAGACCTTTAGTCCCAAAGGGTGGTTCAAACCGGGATTAGTGGTATAGTTTTAATCCCGGTTGTTGTTGCAAACCGGGACTACGATAGTTGATCCCGGTGGTGGCCGAACCGGAACTAGTGGTCCATCATTTAGTCCCGCTTATAACTACCAACCGAGATTGAAAGTTTGCCCTATCGTACCCCCCAATTGCCCCCTAACGGCCCAACATAGCTCAATTATTACTCGTTGCCGCTCACGTGTGTTCATCGGTGAGGGACGAGAAGGGTTCTTGCAACTTTGTCTCGAAAATTTTGTCAAACATGGCCTAAAAATCTTACCTAAATTTTGTCACCAACCAAACACCTATCTCGGAAAAATTGGTGATGCAAAACGTCTTTGAGTCCGTGTGCACGCACGATGGAGCATGTAAACGGGGTCGAGTCCCTCGAGGCATACAAAAGTCTTCCCGGACACTCTTGTTGATATTTCTTACACGATCCAAATTAGGAAGGCGAAAGAAATATATAAGGTATCTATCTAATCATGTTAGCTTGGATGTGGAATTAATCTCACGACCCAACAAAGGCGAAGTTAGGCGGTGTTAGTTGTGGGGTGTAATCTTAGTATCATTATCCATAGTGGAGTTGATCTCACTAGGATATGTACTCAAGGTATACCACTAATTTCTAGGCATTACCTACACACTAGTCTGTCACACTAGCAATAACGCTCTAAGAAATGCGGGTATGATATTCTTGATAGGCCTTGATAAAAAATGAACATGATATCTGCAAGCGCACAGATGGAAATACCATTGTAGCACTTCACCGGAAGTAATCCAGGTATCGTATTTATATTTTACCACAGGGAAGGGGGGTCTATAGAAAGTAGAGAGAGAGGTGTCTAATGATTTAGTTTATGATTTACTTAAGAACCTCTTGCAGTTGTATAATGCGAGTAGCCATATGCATCTAACAATACTCTTAACAGGATAAGTCACAAGATAAAGATAAATGAATAACTAATAACTACCCAAGTCTAAGATCATCATATGCCACTAATATCATAGGAGCCATTAACATCATATAGAAAGAATAGAAAGAATATTCCTAAGATACTCCTAATCATATGCCAATGAATACTACAATTAATGCAAATACATCTAGCTATCATGGCAAGGTTGCAATACATCTACACATGGTAAGCATTACCAATGACAATCAAGGACGAAACTTGATCATCACCGTAATTATAGCTCAACTTGGCCTATCATTCGAAGGGTGGACTCCAAAGGACTCAACAGGACTTGTCACTCCCACGATCTACCACACGTCCCCGGAATGTTGGGTGCAATCGCGATAAAAACGTTGTATAAACACCACATTTACACATTGCTTATCACCCACATAGTGATCATCTACGTGGATGCTATACGATTCCATGCATAAGATATAAGACAAACTCACTAAACTAAATATATAACTATAGTATGCATGGATACATATCAATAGGAATATAATCATAATATAGATCAAAAGTCATATCAATTGTATTTCGACAATAATACTTATAGATCGAATACAAGAGAGAAGCCATGAGAATCTACTGCTCCCGCTACTTCTTGACTATCGGGGAATCCAAGATGAACTTGACTTCCTCTAGAACTAGCTTGGTAGCTAACTACTTATAATATGATGAACTAGGGCTTAGGTCTAGACTTGGTTGGACTTGATGTGAGTTGAGATGAACTCGGTATGAATTGATAATGATTCGGGGTTTAGCCCTAGGGTCGTGGTCTTCTTATATAGCACTTGGCGATGAACAGGGACCCTTGGATCAAACCGACCTCCAATAACGGTGTAGATACAACCTCAAGGTCGGTGGTAAACCGACATAAAAATCTGAGGCTGACAGGGCGACCCCACCTGGTGGCCGGCCTAAATCTCTCTGGCGGCCGCCAGGGGATGAGATCACATCTTGATCTCCCTTCTCCTGGTATCTTCTAGAGTGTTTATTAGTCCACATTTTGGGTTGAGTTACTTCACGGTTAAGTCTTGTCATCGTATGGGATGTAAACTCTTCTTTTCTTACCGTTCTTTCTCTCGCTTTTCTCTGTTAGTCCCCTGTAAAGTCATAGAATACCAAAACTTGTAGAAATATATTAGTTAGACCCCTAGACTTATGTTGATATCCATCTTAAGCCCTTATTTCATATTTAATTGACTAATAATATTATATTATAACAGTGTCAAAAACTATGCAGGACCCAGTAGTGAGAGGAGACTAGCAATAGTTTTCACAAAGAGTAAATTAAATCTCATACAACAACTTGACAGATTGATACGGATAAGTTCATTAATTGTAAGCTACTCAAATAAATACTGAAGACATTTTTGCCAAATTGTATATCTTGAAAGTAGTATGGTGGGAGTGGAGAGTGTACGTATAATTTGCCTTGATCTCCGGATTCCGGGCTTATTATTAACATCCCTAGACATAGGTACACAAATGACACACTTACATCTTCATCCACGTGCATACACATTGCACACACAGCGCCTCCCAACACGTACGCCGCCCAAGAACCAGTTTGGATCTTATTAACATATGTATTAACCCGATTACTTTTGCGATTTACGTAGAGCATCTCCAACGGACTACCTAAAGCCACTAATTATCCTATATTTAGGTAGTGGGGGTAAAAAATAGCGATCCAACAGGCTACCTACTTGCCTACCTAAATCTGTGGCCTACCTAAATCTTCTTCCAACTCTACCTATCATTTGTTGGGCCAACAAACGCGCGCAGCTATCCCATCTCTCCCTCCATGCGATTTCAACCACGCGAGGCCTCCAGTTCCACGCGACTCTAGTACCCGGCACCCGGCACCGGTGGGCTCCTCTCGGCGTGGCGGCTCGGCCACCGCGCGAAACCTCCAACGAACGGCCCCGCCGCAAAACCTCGACCCGCCCCAGCGTGGCGGGCCGGCCCGGCCCTCACCGGGCGTGGCGGCGGGCCCCGGCCCTCACGCAGGCGGCGTCGCTCCGGCCCTCACTAGCGTGGCGGCCCCCTGGGCTGCCTCGGCGCGGCCCTACCGGCGGCCTGCCGCGTGCGACCGGCACAACCTTTCCCCGCTCGTCCCGGTCCGCGCGGCGCGAGCAACCCCGGCTCCGGCGGCGCGGATGACTCCAACGCCGGTGCGAGGTGGCTACCCCGGCCCGCTCCATCCCGGCGGCGGGCTCCCTCCCCTCTTGCAAAATTTCTCTGCGATGTGCTTGTCTTTGTGGCGAAAACAACAGGAGAATGACACTTGGGACCCGCATGTCATGGACTGCTAAATGAAATTTAGGTGTCATGTTTGAGGTAGTCTTGTTGGAGTTGGAAGCAAAATATAGGTAGAATAGAAATAGCCTGCCTACTTAAATCTGGTTTTAGGTAATCTGATTTAGGTAGCATTGTTGGAGATGCTCTAATAACCTGATGATTAGGTAGAGCCTAAAGGCGTCTTTTTGTCCAAAGGAAATTATTAATCTTAGAAGCACGCTGATGGTCATAGCGCTCCTCCGCCGGCTGCAGCAGCAGGCGGCTGTTTACATGCGTAGATTGTTGGGCATGGGCGGCCAGTCTGCCACGAGGCACGGAAGGCGTGCCGCTGGGGATCAAGGCACCGTAGCCCTCCTGCCCTAGCGCTCTCCCTGTACGCACCACATTAAGCAGCCAGTTACAAAAACGTAATGACACAAGCACACCCTCCGTAAAAAGCCTGCACATGCGTGTCATGTAAGTGTTGTACTTAGTGCGAATCAAAGTGTGAAGCGAGTAATTAAGTGGTAGTGCGTAGAACTTTCGGTGCCAGTGTATGTGGCTGGAGACCCTGCGGCTACGTCATCGAGACGACGAGGAACGCCATGCAAAGGCTGGCGCACGCCTCCCCCATTTCATTCTGGGATGGAGGGAGTAGAGGACGAGGGAGGAGGGCGAGCCCTGCCCGTCGGATATTCGCCAAGGCGTGGACCCCGAGGGCATGTTTGCTACGGGCCTATGGCCTGACCCGAGCTCCTGGCGTGCAGGCTCCTATGTCTGATGGGCTTGGGCCCACCCACGGCCAGGCTCTCCAAGGGATTTTGGACCCTGAGCCAAGCTTCCACGTTACGCTCCCCCACCGTTTTTGAGAGCCTGGTCCACTGGGCGCACTGTCGCGCGAGTGTGCGCTGCTCCTCACCTCCTTCCTTCCTTTGTCCGTCGCGACCCGACGCCGCAATTTTCGCTGCCGCGGTGCTCTGCCCTCCTGCCTTGCTTCGGGACCCGTCTCTCTCCCTCCCGCTCCTCCCTAACTCCGACCTCTCCGTGAGCTAACTCCCCGATCTCCGAAAGCGCCGGCGTGAGGCGCTCCCCTCTGTGATGCACACGATGCTCGTCGCAGCCCGCCTCACGATACTTGGCAGCGGAGATGATGTGTCCGGCGCCCCAGTCGTCGTCGTCGTTGTCGCCGCCGTTGACAGAT
Organism: Hyparrhenia diplandra; assembly: GCA_015847255.1. NCBI lineage: Eukaryota > Viridiplantae > Streptophyta > Magnoliopsida > Poales > Poaceae > Hyparrhenia > Hyparrhenia diplandra. Next base: position 94,276 of record JADLZK010002253.1, on the reverse strand, counting down.
CGAGAGTTGCTGGCCATGGACCTCGCGTGTGAAGATCTCTAGTTTAGTTTTGGCTAATTAGTGACACCTAAGGACTAATCTCTCGAAGCTAAGTGTTTGATTAGATTGGAGATTGGTCGTGCCGGAGTTGGTGCATGGTGATCATGGAGGATGGATCGAGGTGATCCAAAAGATGATCGAGCATGCAACTTCGGTGGAGTTTTCGGAGATCAAAGGTCCCAAGGCAAAGGTATAACCATAGGGCTTTTGATTTCACACCCAAGACACTATAGAGAGTGTGGGTGGTTATAGGATCGATAAGCCGTACTATAAAGAGGGAAAACTATCGTACATATCGGTCCTCATGTGCCTCTAGGTTCAAAATCATTTGCATGCATTCTAACCTAGAGAGCTAACCCGACCTTCGAAATTGTTTGTGAAAATGCTAACACACGAGCACATGGTGATGTACACGTGGTGGTGTTGGCACTTTTGCGGCGGTGATAGTTGCGGGGTTGAGATGGGTTTGGGTACCGCTCACCCTCCCGCCCGAGCTTGCGGGCGGGATTCGGGCGCTTTGAGAAAATGAAACGTCTATTTTCTATTGCGCCGGATGCGTCGTGGTGGTAAAACATGCTAGTCCTTGTTCTCAAGTTGGTACACTTGGTGGATAGCATGTCGAAGAAAAGGCGAGCGAAAAAGCGACACAAATTCGCGGCTTCGGTGTTGGCCGGGACGCACCGGCCGGGCGTGACCGGACGCCGCGAGATTTGGCCGGGCGCTCCGGTGGGTGCGTCTGGCGAGAGCATGTTTTTATTTCGGGGGGCGTCGACGGGTGACCGGACGCCTTGCCGACCGGAAGCATCCGGTCTTGACCCGAACGCATCGTCGGATCTTGCGACCGGACGCACCGAGGCGGCGGTCGGCGGGGTCGGTTTGGCCTTGTCGGTTGTGGCCGGACCCACCGGCCGGACTCACTGGTGAGTCCGGTCGGTAGCGTCGATCGGGGCCGCGAAAGTGTGTTTTCCACCCTTTCCACCACATTTCGTGGTGTGGCCTATATATACCACCTTGGCTGCCACTTGCTCTCACTCTTGGTCATTTTGAATCACTCCTAACATCTTTGAGCAAGCAAGCAAGCCTCCCTCCTCTCTCACTCTTGATTTGAGCTTCACTCTTGAGAGAAGAGTTGATCCTAGTGCATTGCATCGAGTTCTTGCATCTAGAGGCACTTGGGGATCGTGTTGTGACGGTGGATTTCCGTTACTCTTGGAGGCACCGCTCTAGCCGGCTTGGTGAAGTGGTGGAGGCGTTGGCAAGAAGAGGTGATTGTTTCTTGGCCACCTCCGGTTGGTTTGTGAGAGGATTACGCACTCCTCGTCGGGAAGACAAAGTGCAAGGAATACATTGCTCGTGTCTTGGGTACCACACTTGTTGAGTGGTGTGTTGAGGCTAGCAAGGGCACCGCCTAGCTCAAACACCATCCTTGTGTTGGTCGGCACAACCGAGACTAGCTTGTCGGTGTACAAGTGAACTCGGGTGAACAAATCGACTTGTTCATTGTCATCGCTTGTGGATCATCACCTTGAAAGTGATTGATAGTTCATCTCCATCCGGTGATTGGTTCATTCCTCTACACGTCGGTATATCTTGCTTGTTCCCTTGCATTTACTTTGCTAGATTACTTTGAGTAGAGAGCTAGCACTTGCTTGTGTAGTTTGTTCTTGCTAGCCTAAGGATCATATTAGGCTTGTTCACTAGTTAGAGTAGTGACATAGCTCTTGTGTGACATAGAGATCATAGTTGTTATTTAGAATTGTCACCAGAGGCTTGCAAGATCACTAGAGCTAGTGCAAACCGCTTTACGCCGTGTTTTATACTAATCGGTTTGTTTAGTTGAGTTTGTAGAAATTTTTATAGGCTATTCACCCCTCCCTCTAGCCATTTAGGACCTTACAAGTGGTATCGGAGCCGTGGTCACCATATTTGAAGGCTTAACAACCTTGGTGTGAAGCTATGGCTAGTGTAGTGTTCAACCATGTTGGGGGGAAGCCTCCTTTCTTTGATGGGGTCAAGAATTTTGATTATTGGAAGAGATGCATGAGAATGTACTTGGGATCAATCAATGACCAAGTATGAGAGGTCACCGAAAAGGATTATGTCATCCTTGATCCAACCAATCTCACTCCCACCGACAAGTCAAACAAGCAATGTAACACCATGGCATTGAACACATTGTACAATGGCATGGATGTCAAGGTGTTTGAGGGGATCAAGAACCTTGAGAAGGCAAGAGAAGTGTGGGAGAAGCTATGTGAGACCTATGAGGGCACTAAGGTTGTGAAGAGTGCCAAGTTGTATGTTCTCAAGAGCGAATTTGAGAATTTTAAGATGAAGAAAGATGAGAGCATACCGGAGACATTCCATAGGCTCCAAGTGATTGTGAATGACCTCAAGGCATTGGGAGTGAAGACTCTAGACCGAGACTTTGAGCACAAATTCTTGATGTGCTTGCCTAAGAGATTTGCCATGTTGAGGAAGATACTCTTTAGAGGTGCATTGGACACAATGACACCTAGTGACTTGCTTGGAGAGGTGCTAACCGATGAGCAAGTTGATGGCATGGAAGATGAAGTTGAGAAGGAGGATGACAAGAACAAGAAGGTTGTGGCATTCAAGGCCGCCACCACCTCATCCAAGGCCAAGGGCAAGTCCAAGGCTCAAGAGGAAGACAATGAGGAGGTCAATCTTGATGAGATTGATCAAGAGTTTGCCATGTTTGTGAGAAACTTCAATAAAGTCTTGAAGGGCAAGAAGTTTGGGCAAGGGTCCAAGAGAAGAAATGATTCATCCAAGGGAAATGAAGAACCAAGAAAATGCTTTGAGTGTGATAGCCCTTATCATGTTCTTGTCGATTGCCCAATCAAGAAAGAGAAGGAGATGCACAAGGCAAACAAGGGTGGCAAGACCAACAAGAAGAGCAAGTCAATGACATTCAAGAAGAAAAGTGATGGTGCATTTGTTTGCTCTTGGGATAGTGATGGTTCATCCGATGAAGAGGAAGAGAAGCCCAAGGCCATGAGTGCAATTGGCCAACACAAGAAGTCATCCCTCTTCGGCTCATCACCTTCATGCTTCATGGCTAAGGCCACTAAGGTATCATTGCATGAGCATGATGAACTAAGTGATAATGAGATAAAATATGATAGTGATAGTGAAGATGATGATGATGATGAACCCACTAGAGATGACCTCTTAGAGATGCTTAAGCAAACTCATATCATGCTTAAGACTAAGGACAAGGAATGCAAAACTTTACAAAAGAGTGTAAAAGTTCTTGAGCAAAACTTTAGTGAGCTAGAGGCCACCCATGAGGGTCTAAAGGAAGACCATGGGGAATTGGAGCTAGCTCATACTAGGCTTAAGAAAGTTCATGCCTTACTCTTAGAGAAGAATGATAGAGCTTGCTCAATCATCAAGAAGGATGTTGGTTCAACATGTGACATCATAGATGAACCCTTTGTGGTTGATGTTGAAGAACCATCTATTCCTTCCACATCCACATCAACCCACTCAAGCTCTACTAGTAGTGATAGAGTAATTTTAGATTCATCACTAAAGGTTGAGAATGAGACTCTCAAAAGAGAGGTGGATGAGCTCACCCACTCCTTGAGAAAGGCTTATGGTGGGGATGCCCGCTTGCTAAAGTGCTTGGGTAGCCAACGGTTTTCCCTTAACAAGGAAGGCTTAGGCTATGTCCCAAAGAAGGGCAAAAAGGCCTTTGCTACTCCAAAGCCTAGCTTTGTGAAGAGCAATGGGTTCTATTGCAATAGATGCAAGCAAGTGGGGCATCAAGAGCTAAAATGTGCTAAAATGAACATGAACAAGAAATCAAGCAAAGTGCATTGTATATCTTTTGATTCTTATTATTTGCTTACCAAAGGTGAGAAGGGTGTCAAGGCAAAGTTTGTTGGTACACCCATTGTTGGCCCAAAGAAGAAGGCAATTTGGGTACCAAAGGCTTTGGTTGCTAACCTCCAAGGACCCAAAGGCAAATGGGTACCTAAATATTATTGATTTCCTTGTAGGTGAATTACAAGATTGGGGGCAACCATTGGATTCTTGATAGTGGGTGCACTCAACATATGACCGGTGATGCAAGGAAGTTCAACACCATTGATTCAACTCAAGACAATGGCAAGCCTATTATATTTAGTGATAGCAAAAGTGGCAAGATTCAAGGTGTAGGCAAGATTGCAATAACCAATGACTTGACACTATCAAATGTGGCACTAGTTGATATCTTGAAGTACAATTTGCTTTCGGTGGCACAAATTTGTGATCTTGGTTATAAGTGCATCTTTGGTGAAGACAATGTTGAGATTGTGAACACAAATGATTCAAGCTTGATCTTCAAGGAAATTAGATTTGACAACCTCTACCTTGTTGATTTTGGTGCAAGTGAGACTCAAATTAGCACATGCTTGATATCTCAATCTAGCATGGGTTGGCTATGGCATAGAAGACTTGGTCATGTTGGCATGAAGCAACTCAACAAGTTAGTTCAACATGATCTAGTTAGAGGCTTGAAGGATGTTCACTTTGACAAGGACAAGCTATGTAGTGCATGTCAAGCCGGCAAGCAAGTTGCCAATACTCATCCAAAGAAGAGCTTCATGAGCACATACAAGGCATTTGACTTGATCCACATTGACTTGTTTGGCCCAACCGCATACACAAGCATTGGTGGCAATAAGTATGGTTTTGTGATTGTGGATGACTATACAAGATTCACTTGGGTGTTCTTTCTCAATGACAAGAGTGATGTGTATTCATTGTTCAAAACTTTTCTCAAAAGGGTGCACAATGAGTTTGATATCATAGTGAAGAAAGTGAGAAGTGACAATGGAAGTGAGTTCAAGAACACAAGAGTTGATGAGCTATGTGATGACTATGGAATCATGCATCAACTTTCGGCCAAGTATACACCGGAGTCAAATGGCCTAGTTGAAAGGAAGAATAGGACTCTCATTGAGATGGCAAGATCAATGCTTAGTGAGTACAATGTGAGTCAATCATTTTGGGCCGAAGCAATCAACACCGCATGCCACTACATCAATAGGTTGTATTACCATCCCATGATGCACAAGACACCTTATGAGCTATTGAATGGAAGAAAGCCAACCATTGCATACTTTAGAGTATTTGGGTGCAAATGCTACATATTGAAGAAGGGTGCAAGACTTGGCAAGTTTGACAAGAGGTGTGATGAAGGTTTCCTACTTGGTTATTCCACCACAAGCAAAGCATATAGAGTGTGTGGAACAACTCAAAGTGGAGTACTAGAAGAAGTCCATGATGTTGAGTTTGATGAAACCAATGGGTCCCAAGATGAAGATGAGAACCTCAATGATGTCAGTGGAACTCAATTGGTAAATGCCATGAGAGGCATGGACATTGGTGATATTAGACCAACTCAAGTTGATGATGACAAAGATGAAGTGCAAATCACTCAAGCTAGTGGTGCTCAAGTTCAAGATCAACAACAAGCTAGTACATTATCTCAAGCAACAACAAGTGATCAACCAAGCTCAAGCAATCAAGTTCCAATACTCCAAAGTTCAAGCATAGCTAGAGATCACCCAATTGATCAAATTGTTGGTGACATTGCAAGTGGAGTGCAAACTAGAGGAAGGCTAGCATCCTTTTGTGAACACTTTGCATTTGTATCACAAGAGGAGCCCGAGAAGATTGGTGATGCCTTGAAGGATGAAGAATGGGTCATTGCAATGCAAGAAGAGCTCAATAACTTTGATAGAAATAAGGTTTGGGAATTGGTAGAGAGACCAAAGGACTACAATGTCATTGGCACCAAATAGGTTTTCAAGAACAAGCAAGATGAAGATGGCATTGTTGTGAGAAACAAAGCAAGACTAGTTGCACAAGGTTACACTCAAGTAGAGGGTCTTGACTTTGGTGAAACATATGCTCCGGTTGCAAGATTAGAGGCAATTAGAATTCTATTGGCCTATGCATGTGCACACAACATCAAGCTCTATCAAATGGATGTCAAGAGTGCATTTCTCAATGGCTTTATCAATGAGCTAGTGTATGTTGAGCAACCGTCCAGGTTTTGAAGATTACCATCATCCCAACCATGTGTACAAGTTGAACAAGACATTGTATGGGTTGAAGCAAGCACCTAAAGCATGGTATGAGAGGTTGAGAGACTTCCTACTCAAGAAAGGCTTCAAGATGGGCAAAGTTGACACTACTCTATTCACCAAGAAGATTGGCAATGATTTGTTTGTGATGCAAATATATGTTGATGATATCATCTTTGGATCAACAAATCAAGAGTATTGTGAAGAGTTTGCCAAGATGATGGCAAAAGAGTTTGAAATGTCTATGCTTGGAGAGCTCACATATTTCCTTGGTCTTCAAATCAAGCAAATGAAGAATGGCACCTTCATTAGTCAAGGGAAATACATTAGAGACATGGTCAAGAGGTTTGGATTGCAAGATGCCAAGGGCATCAATACACCAATGGTACCAATGGATCATTGGACAATGATGAAAGTAGCAATATGGTTGATCAAAGGTACTATAGGTCATTGATTGGAAGCTTACTCTATGTGACCGCTTCTAGGCCCGATGTGATGTTTAGTGTTGGCAAGTGTGCAAGATTTCAATCCTCACCTAGAGAGACTCATCTCACCGCATCAAAAAGAATATTGAGATACTTGAAGCACACACAAAATGTTGGGCTATGGTATCCCAAGGGGTCAAACTTTGAGCTTATTGGATATTCGGACTCCGACTATGGGGTTGCAAGGTTGATAGAAGAAGCACAAGTGGCACTTGTCAATTCCTTGGAAGATCTCTAGTATCTTGGTCCTCAAAGAAGCAAACCGGTGTGACACTTTCAACCGCCGAGGCCGAATACATTAGTGCTTGGGTAGTTGTTGTGCTCAATTGCTATGGATGAGATCAACTTTGAAGGACTATGGGTTTGATTTCCATCATGTGCCTTTGTATTGTGACAATGAAAGTGCTTGCAAGATGACACAAAACCCGGTTCAACATACAAGAACCAAGCACATTGACATAAGGCATCACTTCATTAGAGATCATCAACAAAAGGGTGACATTGCTATCCAACCTATTGGCACCGAAGATCAATTGGCCGACATCTTTACAAAGCCACTAGATGAGAAGAGGTTTTGCAAGCTAAGAAATGAGTTGAACATCCTTGACTTCTCAAATATGAGTTGAATGCACCCCACTATCATGACATGCCCCTTCATCAAGCAAAGCCAAGGTAAAATTATTTGGCATGGCATTCATGATATCTAAGGACTTGTTAGAACATATAGACATATAACTTGTGCCTTAGGAAGCATTCATGAAAAATAAAAGGATTTCAATGTATGTATGCCATCACTATTGCTCTTTATGCTTGTTTGGTCTAGTGATGACATATGACATGTTTTTGGGCTTGCAATCTCAAAGTGTTGAATTTGGCTATCTTTTCACACATATGCTTCAACATAGGCAAGATAACCCTTGTCATGAGGTGTGAAGAAGCTTGTCTTTGGTACAAACCGAAATATATGTTTGACAAGTAATCCAAATTTGACCAAATTTGAGCACTATTCTCTCTTCCATAACACAACATGGTCATACCTTTTGTGGAAATTGTCGACAAAGGGGAGAGATTAGTGCATGAAAGGTTTTTGGAAAATTAAAAATTTCACATGTTTTGAAAATATCTCATGTGGCTCATGAGTTTAACAAGTGGTTCACACAAGTAGGGGGAGCAAGCTCATAGACAATTTGTTACATTTGATTGTGCACTAACATATGACTTGCTCATTGCACATGTATTTAAATTCCATATATACATGCTTGTGTGGTGTATGCTAGTTGAGTAAGATGCTTTACAAGTGGTTGATAACTAGCATGCATAGGAGCTAGCTAGATTTTCTAAATTCCGCTCTTAATTCAAGTACCTTGCTTATAATGTGATCTCACGTGGTACTTTGAGTTTTGATGAAAATCTAGTTACCTTGATGCTTGTATGGTGAAAATGGCGCAACTCCGATTGGTATTACGCTTCAAAGGTCCATCTCTTTCACCCTAAGCATCATTTTGGTAACATAGCTCACCCTCAATTTCAATATTCATACATGTATGCAATGCTTCGTTCCAAACTCGTGGCATACATGTAGGGGAGCTCATGCTACCAAAACCGAACTATGATGATTGTCCAATCCTATGATTGTAAGCAAAATGCTTGGACAACCGTTGTATGTTCAAAAACATTAATCATAAAACCTTTTATGCGGGTTGTCACCAATTACCAAAAAGGGGGATTGAAGATCTCTAGTTTGGTTTTGGCTAATTAGTGACACCTAAGGACTAATCTCTCGAAGCTAAGTGTTTGATTAGATTGGAGATTGGTCGTGCCGGAGTTGGTGCATGGTGATCATGGAGGATGGATCGAGGTGATCCAAAAGATGATCGAGCATGCAACTTCGGTGGAGTTTTTAGGAGATCAAAGGTCCCAAGGCAAAGGTATAACCATAGGGCTTTTGATTTCACACCCAAGACACTATAGAGAGTGTGGGTGGTTATAGGATCGATAAGCCGTACTATAAAGAGGGAAAACTATCGTACATATCGGTCCTCATGTGCCTCTAGGTTCAAAATCATTTGCATGCATTCTAACCTAGAGAGCTAACCCGACCTTCGAAATTGTTTGTGAAAATGCTAACACACGAGCACATGGTGATGTACACGTGGTGGTGTTGGCACTTTTTGCGAAGGCGGTGATAGTTGCGGGGTTGAGATGGGTTTGGGTACCGCTCACCCTCCCGCCGAGCTTGCGGGCGGATTCGCGCTTTGAGAAAATGAAACGTCTATTTTCTATTGCTTGGCCGGATGCGTCGTGGTGGTAAAACATGCTAGTCCTTGTTCTCAAGTTGGTACACTTGGTGGATAGCATGTCGAAGCAAAGGCGACAGAAAAACGACACAAATTCGCGGCTCGGTGTTGACCGGACGCACCGGCCGGGCGTGACGGACGCGACGAGATTTGGCCGGTGGGTGGGTGCGTCTGGCGAGCATGTTTTTCGGCTTTCGGGCGTCGGCGGGTGACGGACGCACCGGCCGGAAGCATCCGGTCTTGACGAGCGCGCTCGATCGGATCGCGACCGGACGCGACCGGCACCGGGTCGGCCGGTCGGTTTGGCCTTGTCGGTTGTGGCCGGACCCACCGGCCGGACTCACCGTGAGTCCGGTCGGCCGTCCGGTCGGGCCGCGAAAGTGTGTTTTCCACCCTTTCCACCACATTTCGTGGTGTGGCCTATATATACCACCTTGGCGCCACTTGCTCTCACTCTTGGTCATTTTGAATCACTCCTAACATCTTTGAGCAAGCAAGCAAGCCTCCCTCCTCTCTCACTCTTGATTTGAGCTTCACTCTTGAGAGAAGAGTTGATCCTAGTGCATTGCATCGAGTTCTTGCATCTAGAGGCACTTGGGGATCGTGTTGTGACGGTGGATTTCCCGTTACTCTTGGAGGCACCGCTCCTAGCCGGCTTGGTGAAGTGGTGGAGGCGTTGGCAAGAAGAGGTGATTGTTTCTTGGCCACCTCCGGTTGGTTTGTGAGAGGATTACGCACTCCTCGTCGGGAAGACAAAGTGCAAGGAATACATTGCTCGTGTCTTGGGTACCACACTTGTTGAGTGGTGTGTTGAGGCTAGCAAGGGCACCGCCTAGCTCAAACACCATCCTTGTGTTGGTCGGCACAACCGGAGACTAGCTTGTCGGTGTACAAGTGAACTCCGGGTGAACAAATCGACTTGTTCATTGTCATCGCTTGTGGATCATCACCTTCGGTGATTGATAGTTCATCTCCATCCCGGTGATTGGTTCATTCCTCTACACGTCGGTATATCTTGCTTGTTCCCTTGCATTTACTTTGCTAGATTACTTTGAGTAGAGGGCTAGCACTTGCTTGTGTAGTTTGTTCTTGCTAGCCTAAGGATCATATTAGGCTTGTTCACTAGTTAGAGTAGTGACATAGAGATCATAGTTGTTATTTAGAATTGTCACTAGAGGCTTGCAAGATCACTAGAGCTAGTGCAAACCGCTTTTCTGGCCGTGTTTTTATACTAATCGGTTTGTTTAGTTGAGTTTGTAGAAATTTTTATAGGCTATTCACCCCCCTCTAGCCATCTAGGACCTTCACAAATAAGTAGTGCGGCGGCCAACCCCGGCACTAGTCGGACCGCCCTGCCCCGCCTCGACGGCGGTGGATCCGTGGAGTCGACCAAGGTGGATCCACCAATGAGACCTGCGTTGGGCCGGCCATCTCCATCCTCGGCTACAAGAGTTTGGAGTTCCGACGCGGCGGCGACCAAATCCGAAGACCGGCTTGCTCGTGTTCGAACGAAAGAGAGAAAGCAAGGGGGTTAACGTTACCATATTCTCATTGGAAAAAGTCTAAATCACACCCCCACCTATGGGAGGTGGATTACATAACCCCCAACCTTTGAAAGCGGTCCATATCACCCCTAAACTTTCCAATACTGGTCAAATTACCCCCTAATGCAGTTTTGAAAAATCATAGTAAATCATAGAAAAATCATAAAATAGAAAATCCAATTGTGTTAGACTCCAAATGAGTAGATTTACACAATGAACATATAATATGGTATACTTCAGTACATTTTTTTGTTGTTGTAGCTTTAGATCTATTCTTTTCCTCATAGGCGTAAAAAAATATACTAAAGTATACCATATTATATATTCATTGTGTAGATCTACTCATTTAGAGTCCAACACAATTAGATTTTCTATTTTATAATTTTTCTATGATTTACTATGATTTTTCAAAAAATTAGGGGTAATTTGATCCGCTTTTAGAAAGTTCGGGGTGATATAGACCGCTTCAAAAGGTTGGGGTTATGTAGACCACCTTCCATAGGTGAAAGTGTGATTTAGACTTTTCCTATTATCATTCAAGGTAGCTATATGCATTTATGATGCGAATCAAACACGATCTCTATTTGGCTCGTCTTATTTTGGCCGAAATCAAACACGGGAGGTTATACTATGCAAGCCATCCTCAAGCTAGCCGCGAGATGGGCACGACGAGCTGCGGTGTCTGCGGCGTACTCCCTCCATATTGAAAAGGAAGTCCATTTGGAAAAGGCTTCGGTCAAATATTGGGAACATAAATCATTAATAACTTTTAAGTTGTTGAGTTTTGAAATGTGAAAATCATATCAATAGATTTGTCTTGAAAAATACTTTCATAAAAGTATACATATATAATTTTTTAATAAATATTTTGATAGAAAAAAGATAAGTCAAAGTTACACTTTGGAGGCGTATCGATGTTCTAAAGGACTTCCTTTTTCAATATGGAGGGAGTAGCAAACACGTGAGTCAAGCCTTAGAGTCAACCTCGAATGGCCGAATAATCAACATCTCCCGACCCCTCTTTGGCCAGTTATGCAGGCGCGCCACTTACGCTGTTGTTGTCATCCCCATCGGTCCATCCTAGGGCGTGACTGCCGAGGCCTCTTGCCCCCTCTCGCTCTCCGACGAGGTGGGCCGCCGTGCTGCTGCTTCTACCAGGTGCCTCTCTCTCTCTCTCTCTCTCTCTCTGTCCCCTCCGTTGACATCTGCAGCCGGCACCTATCCTCCGGTCCTCCCTGCCGCTTCCCCTCCCTTCTCCCATGCGCCCCCCTTGCAGATCTCTCTCCACTCTATCCATATCGAGAGCTGCTGTGGCCTGCTGCTGCCCCTCTCACATCACTAATTCTGCAGTTGGCCGGAGATAGGGACTTTGGCCTTCCCTAAACCCTGCTGGTTCTCCTCTGCTCTTCCTCTTTCTTCTCCCTCGCCTCCTCTTTTTGCTTTGCTTGATTTCGGGGACGCCCAGGATTTGGACGCCTAGGCGACGACTTGAAACCATGTATGTACCTCCAGGATGGACTTGAACTGCTAGCTTCAGACTAAACAAATCAGTTAGGGATCTGAAATGGTTAGGCATAGTCGCATGATTGAGGTTGATGCACATGGCTGAGTGTCTTGTAATAGGCTTACGGGTTGCATCCAGTAGTTAGGTTTCTTGCTTAGTGTTGTGTTGTTGTGCTGTGTTTTGTTTTGGTTTTGTTTTTCTCGGTTTCGCAGCCTGATGTCTGCTCGGCATTCCTGGCTTAGTTTGTATTTAGATTTGGTTTTCCTCCTATTAATGAAAAACGGGTGAATGGCCCAGAAAAAAAAAAAACCTGTTCTCAGGAGTGGTGCGCTGGCTGGGTAGTTTATCATTTATTTATCTTCACCCCAGGAAGTTTCTCTATTGGAACTTTGGTATCCATGGGGATCAGAGTCTCAAATTGCAACCTGATAATATTCATTCAATACTCAATAGTATGATAATCTAGTTCACTAATTAATCTATTTTATCCATTCTGTTGGAACAAGAACAAAGCCAAAGGGATCACCCTCACTTATGAATCAAATCCAGCAATTAGTTCATTTTTCATTTCAGTGATCTCTTAGTTCTGTTTTACAAGTCTGGTTCATTAGATGCTGATATCTTGTTGAGAAGATAGTCGTATGCCATGGTGAGCTATTTTAAGTGAATATCTAATCACTTTCCTGTGATTTTCAGATTCATGAGAAATTCTCATCTGACACTAATATGCTAATTCAATAATTTGCTATGAGCTCCAATCTGTTGGAACAAGATCAAAGCCAAAGAATCTATCCTTCACCTAAAATTCAGATCTTAGTTAGTTCATATTCCATTTAATTAATCTGTTTTTTTTAATGTTTTCAACGTCCAGCTTATTATGTGGATACCATGTTCATAAAATCACTGTGTACTGCAAATGATCCAATTTATTCAAAATGATGCTTAATGATTTTCCATTATTATTACAGATTCATGAGGGGCTCAAGAATGAATCCAGGTGATCGTAGAACGCGAAGCACGATGACAATAGTAATTGTGATGGGTTTATCCTGCTTCTTTTTACATACTAGGTGCTTGGCAGAAAAGTGGGACAGGAAGGGGTGATAGTATAGCTCTGAGGGTTAACCAAGAAACTGACTGTACAATCTTGCCAAATTTGCACTTTGAGACACATCATACCATAATTGGCGCTAATCCATTGATCATGTCCAATAAAATGATTGAGCCATGCCACATCCGATACAGTGACTATACTCCTTGTCAAGACCAGAACCGAGCAATGGCCTTTCCTAGAGAAAATATGACATACAGAGAAAGGCATTGTCCTGTAGAGAGTGAGAAACTGCATTGTCTAATCCCAGCACCAAAAGGATATGTCACCCCTTTCTCTTGGCCCAAGAGCCGTGAGTATGTTCCATATGCAAATGCTCCATATAAGAGTCTGACAGTTGAGAAAGCTGTTCAGAATTGGATCCAATATCAGGGAGATGTGTTCAAATTTCCAGGAGGAGGAACGATGTTTCCCAATGGAGCGAATGCTTACCTTGATGAACTTGCATCCGTCATCCCACTCGCTGATGGCACCATCAGAACTGCACTTGATACTGGGTGTGGGGTATGCTCTCTCACCAGATATTGTTATATTTTACTCCCTTTAAGATGTGTCTTATATACTTCATAGTTTATAGTTCTGGCATCTAGATGTTGGCCTTCTTAGTAAGACTTATATTTATTTTATTGTAAACTAACCTTAATTACTTAATCCCCTCCATAGCTGGGAGTAATATTTCTGATCATGTACAGGTTGCAAGCTTCGGAGCTTACCTAATGGACAGAAATGTATTAACCATGTCATTTGCACCCAGAGATTCACACGAAGCTCAGGTTCAATTTGCTTTGGAGCGAGGTGTCCCTGCAGTAATTGGAGTACTTGGAACTATAAAGCTCCCGTACCCCTCTAGATCTTTTGATATGGCTCATTGCTCACGCTGTTTAATCCCATGGGAGTCAAATGGTGAGCAGTAAAAACTATTCATATTCATAAGAGTCCAATACCTGAGTCAACTTTTACCTTTATATATGTAAATATGCAATGACTAATGAGCTATATTATTTTTCTTCATGCAGGTGGTATGTACATGATGGAAGTAGACCGGGTTCTGAGGCCTGGGGGTTATTGGATACTTTCTGGACCTCCCATCAATTGGAAGAAATACTACCAATCATGGAAAAGGTCTAAACAAGATGCAGAGGAAGATCAACATAGAATTGAAAACATTGCTGAAATGCTTTGCTGGGATAAAATCTACGAGAAGGATGATATTGCTATATGGCAGAAGCAAGTGAATTCATATTCATGTCATCAAAAGGATGGTCATGCTAGCAAGATGTGCAAAGTTCAAGATGCAGATGATGTCTGGTATGTATTATGCCTATACAGAGTTATGAACTCGAGCTTTATTTTCCTGTTCCTATTTCCATGTGAACTTGACTAAAGTCACTAAACCATAATCATTAACAGCTACAAAGTTCTCATAAAAATCATATATAAAACAGTTTATGTTTTACATACTGGAAAAATATAGGATCAAGAATAGATTGCCTTATGTAGTTATGTAGGATAGGTAAGTTGAGATAGTAATTGCAGAAATTACTACTGATTCACAATGGAACAAACATGTACTTTTCTGTCGATCACTTATAGCTTGGGCAATCTGCTCTGTTCTTATCTTCTAATTACATCAGTTTTAATTTGTGTTTATTTTGGGTTTATAATTTAGGTATAAGAAAATGGAATCTTGTGTGACACCTCCTGTAGAGGCAGCACAGCTAAAGAAGTTTCCAGAGAGACTATCTGCCATTCCTCCCAGAATTCTGGAGGGTCAGGTCCCTGGCATCACAGAAGAAGTCTATGAGGAGGATAATAAATTGTGGAAGAAGCATCTCAATACTTATATGAGGGTGAACAAGCTAATAGGTTCTTCAAGGTATAGGAATATTATGGACATGAATGCAGGCCTCGGAAGTTTTGCTGCAACTCTTCATTCTCCCAGGTCCTGGGTAATGAACGTTGTGCCCTCTATATCAGAAAGGAACACTCTCGGTATCATCTATGAGCGAGGTCTGATTGGTATATACCATGATTGGTGAGTCTTATGCTTCTGGCATTCACTGTCAAATGAGACGCTGATGTGTGGTAACTGAACTAGTGTTTTTTGCGACGTTGCACTA
Source organism: Hyparrhenia diplandra (assembly GCA_015847255.1). Lineage (NCBI taxonomy): Eukaryota > Viridiplantae > Streptophyta > Magnoliopsida > Poales > Poaceae > Hyparrhenia > Hyparrhenia diplandra. The sequence goes on along the minus strand of JADLZK010002253.1, from coordinate 79,072 downwards.
TTGGCAGGTGTGAAGCCTTCTCAACATACCCTAGGACATACGACCTGATACATGGCAATGGCATTTTCAGTTTATATCAGAACAAGTAAGCGTGCTCTGTTCTTTCTCCTGTGTTGGTTATGCAAAGGCAAGTCACATCTTCCGTTAATATGTTCATGCCAAAATCGGTAGGTGTGATGCAGAAGACATTCTTCTGGAGATGGATAGGATTTTACGGCCAGAGGGTGCAGTTATACTGCGGGACAGTGCTGATGTACTTAGCAAGGTTAGAAGTATGGTGGCAGGAATGCGGTGGAAGTCCAAGTTACTTGATCATGAGGATGGCCCTCACGTTCCCGAGAAGATTCTGATTTCAGTAAAGGATTATTGGGTTGTCAGCGAAGAACAGAACAGCTGACACCTCTTTCCCTGATGCAATCCCCTGATGCTGTTTTATCGGTTAATAGATTTTGTTCATACTTCATACGTACAGTACTAAGACCCATAGACGATCGGGGACATCCTCGTTTTTTGCTGTGCATATATAGTAATCAGAGCGTTAAGTGAAATGTTGGCAATTTGCCAAGACATACTGTAGGTAAACATTCGTTTTATAAAAATGTAGGTACGAGACAATACTTGCGTGCTACTTTGCCCAGAGATTAATTATACAGATGCACACAAGATTTTTGTGACTTGTCTATGAACGTTATCTGTTGATAATGCATGAGAGGATGTTTATAGTGTATTTGTGCTTGAGCTGATAAGAGGTCACAAGGATTGAATTCTGCTTGAGCAGAAGCCAGAAGGTATGTCTTGGTTGCCCTGCCTCGCTGGCCGCTGTGAGTGCACATCTTGAAACTGCCTCTTGAAAGCCTAAAATTCTGTGGGCCTTAAGTTGTGGCTTCTTGGTTGAGCCCCTGCCAAATGCTAACAAACGGTTTCGAGAGAATGTCTAAGGGAAGGGTTTTTTTTTTTTCCCCGGATGAAACTACGTAAGCGTCACTACTCCAGTTTTTCTAGCTTTTCAGGTGAAGCCAGTGGGAATGATCCTGGGCTACGAGTCTGTAGCTAGTCACGCCACCAGGATGGAATCGATGAGGGTGACAACAAAAGTATCGCTCTCCCGGCCTCACATGGCCATATCGCTTCCATGTTACAACACTGCCTGCGTAGGGGTTGGTGAAACTGCTAAGACTTAGGACGTGGTAGATTAGGAACGTTATAATTCATATCTACTCGGAAGTTCATTTGGTGACTTTTAGGGTGGCCAAAGATCAGCCCCCAGAAGCATCAAACATTCCCAACAATGTAATATATCCTATACAATCTGTTTATAAGGCTGAGTAATACAGTGAGACTATTCCATACGTACATTCTAGTCTTCAACATGACATCACAATTCACAAGTTTAGATCCCAAGGAAATCGCCCATGAGGGTCACTGGAGTCTTCTCTCGATCATTGATCAAGGTTCTCTCTCTTGCGTGGTTAATAATTGATTGGTGTTTCTTTTGGTTTTTTCGATCTAAAAGATTGGATTGCGTTGCTCATCATCGGCCAATGTCTTGATGCGCCTCTAATTGGATCTCACATTGACTACACTAGCTTTGTCCTCATCTTACCTTGTGTGGCATGGCCATGTTCACATACCTTTAGGGAACTCCCTTGGTCATCTATGCTTCGCCACCCTTTTCCATTTACACAGCAGGCAAAGGTTGCGCACTTACTGCTTAATCAGTGGGATGGCTAAATAGAAACATACATACCGCGGGCAGCTGAGATGGTCATACGATCGAACCATACTATTTGCGCTATCATATTTGCACTGTCAGAACATCGAAGATATGTGACTGCTTCGATCGTAATCAGTACTCTGCATCTATTGGTTCAATATGCCAGATATTATTAGTTAGATGCTGGTGGCAATGGTTGTATTTATAAAAATGTTTGTATTTGATTCTTAGCGTTACCATCTAATTATAAAGCCATGTCCATCAGACGTGGATAATGCCAAACGATAAGCCTGTCATATCATGGCTTCTCCTTTTCACGAAAAAAGCTACTCCATGCATGCGTTGTACAAGCTGAATTATCAGATCGATAAGCGCTTTTAGTTCTTGTGGCAATTCCGTTCCTGTGTTGTAGCGGTAGTGCGCACGGAAATGTTAGGCACACATGCAATGCAAACTCTGCAATCAAAGTAAACTCGATTTAAATCCCGTTAATTTGCGACATGGAAATTATTCGTTGTTTAACTGTGATCTTGTAGTGCATGCAGTAGCTAGTGGATTTCACTGAAGATATATATAGCCAAAAGTGTTCACGTTATTAGGCGGAGAGATAAGAGAGTGACGCAGCAACAACGGCACTACCTTGGCCTGGAGAAAATTAAACAAGTGGAAACGAGGAGGCGGCTGTCACAGAGGTAATCCACACTCAGCTGTTGAGTCAGTTCGCACATCGTAGCATCGTGGAACGCCTCCCGATCCAGTACCTGCGTGTCGTATGGTCGTGGAGCCTGTCTCTAGATCTGCAGACGACGCTCTATATATAGTGCCATCATGTAGAGCTTCTCTGCATACACTGATACACATATGCCCATAGCAGAGGAGATCCATCGATCAGTAGAGGACGGGTTCGATGGTGAAACTGCAGCACCAACAGGCTGTTTGTATGGTGTTTCTGATGGCCTTTATGGTCCTCTCTGCCATGCACGCTGTCCCCGTGGAGGCAGGTGGGTTTATAGTCCCATTTTCATTTTCAAATTGCAGTAATAAGTAATAACTAAACTATAACTGTCCATATAAACACACATGTACGCATACATGCTTGCAGGGCGAGCGCTACGTGAGGCGGCGGCATCCTCTATTCCAAATTTTGACCCCCTGGACCCAAACAGCGGGCATTCTGTGCCTGGTGGCGAGCCATACACTCACCCGGGATGCACCAACGTCTACAAATGCCATGGACCACCATAAGCCTTCCCTGCATACAAGGCAGCTAGTTCAGCGCAATATTTAGCACATGCTTACGTGGCTAAAATAAAAGCCGTCATGTGTGCACTGCACATGAATCGTGCATATGTTATTTGCCCAAATCCTGGGTGCTAATAAGCCACTCGTTTCTAGTGCAGAGCTGATCTTGTAACCGAATCACAAACTATATATAGTATAGCCTATATGAAGCAGCTCCTAGAGCTGCGGGTGGTACTGATCGGTGCCCGTGCCTGTGAATCTGTGATGACTTGAAAACTATATATAAAAGCGCTTGATGTGTAAATGTAAAAGCCTTATATGAGTAAGTCTGTGCATTGCTGTGAACCGTTTATCTCTTGTAATCAGATAATAATAGCCTCTTCCATGCATAGTTTGCTTCTGGGAGAATACAAACAAATGGAAAACCTCGAACCATAACGCGAGCCAAGTAAGCACAACCAGAAATTTATAATTATCCTAGCAGTGATGTGGGCTTCTCCTAATGTTTTAGCATTCAAAATTTAGTATAAAATTTTCCTCGTAAATGCCTCGGAGTGAGATTCTCATTTACTATGACTAGTGGTAGTGTTTTATTGCTGCTTGAAAATACTGGAGAATTCTATCCTTTTGGTTGTGAAACAATAATGCATCTATAACATTTTAATATTACCTTTTGTTCTGGCCAACTGTTATAGGAAATAAAAAAGCTGATTTTTTATGGAATTTAGGCTTGATTGTTTTTAGGGATTCTACTGTGACTTCGTCTATTTGGGTCATGTTTGGATACACTTATAATCTAATTAATTAATTAACTTTGGCAGCGAGAATCAACGAAAAACCCGTGCGCATGATTTTCTCAACCGCCCGTAATTCATCTATCGCAGTGGCTACTAGGAGCGTATCCAAATAGAGCCCAGATATGATGTGAAGCAACATCTAGGCTCTCTTCTGCGAATACGTGGTTGACAGGCACTCATGTGATTCAGATGTGTGATTGTCAACAAGTCGGTACTTTGGTTCTTGCTTTGAACAGTGGTGAAGCAAGGATATATAAATGGTCACCGGGGTCAGTACCACCTCATGGTCTGTTTGGATCAGTCTCAGGGAATCTGGCCCAGCGCGAGCGTCCGATTTCAAGCGCCTTAGAGGCACCAACCCAAACAAGCCCTAAGTTATACTGCCATGATATAATATCATATATAACGTCAAATGGATAAAAATAATGGCCACGATAACATATGGAATCCGTATAGCTCAAACAAAATTGTTAATTATTGATTGCAAATTTGGGTATTTGGGGTACATGGAGTCCTGGACAGCAGATGGAGATGAACACAACGGAGATCGCTGCGATGCCGCTGGTGCTAAGTGTTGGGGGGAGGCCGGAACCTGCCCACACCCTTCGGTCGGCCCAAGAATAAGCAAGGGTGCCAGCGCAGGAAATAGCCTCAAGGGGCTAGGATTCGGCCCCGCAGGCCGAAAGCCATTGGATTCGGGCCCGAGTCTACCTTGGGTCCAAGGACGGACCGGCCTGCGCTTGTCCGACGACGCCGCCGGCCGTGAAGCATCGTTACATGGGCGAAGGGCTGCGGCATTCGCACGGTTGACCGAATGCGGGAGTTTTAGTCCCGGGCGCCGCTCAAGAAGATCGGGCGAGAAACGGCGTAGACATTCGGCCTGATGTGTCGAACCCCTGTTGCTTTCCCCGGGGCGAGGACTCGGCCTAGGTCCCACGGAGGTTGGGCGTGGGGCGAAGGCATCAACATTCGGGTCAAATTAAGCCTAATGTTCACGCTTTTCGTCCCCAAAGGCAAGGACCCGCCTGCGCCCCCCGGACCGGCCAGAGCGGTCGAAAGCAATCACTTTTCGTCCACGTTACCCGCAGATTTCTTGTCGAAAATCTCCTAATGTGTTTTGCGGGTGATCGCGGTCCGACGCCGGGAGGCCCACCTGGGGTTGGTGGAAGCGCGGGGAGAAAGTACCGTTCTACCCCTGCGCCGAGGAGGAGCCGGGGGAGATCCAGGGTTGGTAGGAGGGTAAAATAGGAATTGTAAGAGTCTCACGGACTATAAATAGACCCCGAGGGTCATTGTAAGCGGGGACAGAGAGCTAATGGAAAGAGTGCTCCAGTTTGCATACACCTTCGTGTGTCCACTTTAGTCTAGTTGAGTGATTCGCCCCGCCAGGTAGCCTAGGGGTAGCCTACTGGGGCTACACCAACATTGGCGCCCACCGTGGTTGTCGGGCAACCCATGGCTCTGTGGCGAGGAAGACCCAAGGCGGCGCCCGGCGGCACCGGCCGGATCTCCCTCGGCGGATCCCCGTCGGATCCTCCTGGCCGAGGTCATTATTCCCGACAGGTCGGGGCCAAGGTGAAACAAGATGCGGCTACGGTCCCGGGGCAATAATCGGTCAAGGCCCTTCCCGGAGCGGAGTCTCCGGTTCCGGAGGATGGAGAAGACTCGTAACAACAAGAGCGCCCACTCGAGCATGAAGCGGTGGTAATGAGCGGAACAAATACCTCCAGGTGATACAAGAGCCGAGCCTCGAGCAGGCCGAACTCGAGAGAGTTGAGAGCTCAAAAAGATGCAATGATGAAAGGAGAGGCAGCCAAGCGAAGAGAAGATTCGGCGCGTGAGCAGCTGAAACTGGCCGAAATCGAGAAAGAGAATTTGCTCCGTGAGATAGGTCAAATGGAGAAAAACACAAAGACCATCCCGTGGAGGGGCAAGAACCAGCTTTAAATCCGCGGATAGGGAGGTCGACCCGGTCTCACCGCCACGCCGAATTACAGCTAAGCCCATGGCCGATTTGGTACAAACCCAGACTGCCATCATTCAATGGAAAATCGGATCCAAGGAAGTTCATCGCAAGCTATGAAGCCGCAGTACATTCGGCAGGAGGAGATTCGGTCACTCTGGCGAAATCTCTCATCATGGCACTAGAAGACATCGCGCATGAATGGTACATCGCCCTACGTCCGCTTTCAATAAGAAATTGGAAACAGCTGAGAGAGCAGTTAATCATCACCTTTGAAGGTTTCCGGGCCTTGAAAAAGGGAACCAGGGATTTCCTAAAGCTCAAGCAAAAGGATGGAGAGTCATTGACACAGTATCTCGAGAAGATAGTACAGCTCCGCGCTCAAACGCCGAATGTCTCAGATGAAGTAGTGATAGCAGCGGCAATCGAGGGCATGGCCATTGGTCGGTCTTGGCTGCGCTCCTAGACGAGGGGAGGAACCCAAAACCTTGACCGAGCTATACGACCGAGATCAAAAAGTTTGCCAAGTCCGAAGAAGGGTTGAAAAGAAGAAAGGCAACGAAAAGGACGAAAAACAACAATCACCGCATCCAAACGCAAACAATAACCAAAGGGTGGCAAGACTCCTCGCTTCGGTCAACAATGTACAAGATGATTTGGCTCAAACGGCCGAACCCAGTCAAGAGCCAGGCTCGGGGGACGCCTCAAACTCAAAAGCGAATCAGTCCAATCGAGGTGGCCGAAGCTCAAGGGGCAGAGGGCGCGGAAGAGGCCGGGACGGACCAAGAGTACCGTATTGTTTCGTCTGCGGCGAAAACATGGGTCACTTCGGTAGAGACTACAAGTATGGGCGATGGCCAAGGAGCAGAAATTAAAGGACGAAAGTTCACAGGTAGTCAAGCACCAAAGCATGTGTTTAACATGAGAGAAACAAGCGCGCATGGCCGAATGCATATTTAGGCTATCGAACACCCGCTTGCCACCCCCGCCTCCATTAGTACACGGACTTCCATACTTACGGCTCATCACCATCGTTACTCACGGAACTACCGGGTTATATCCCGCAAACCCGACCTCCATCAATGGCGGCATCTTCCCCTGGAAACCTCAACAACCGCAAATGCAGAACATGCACATGAAGCCCGAAAAGCGGTCGAAAAACAGGTTGTGAATTCGGTACTACCGTCTCGGGGACACATATACGCAATCACCGGGCGGATCTAACCTTGAGCATGAAAATAAAAAGAGCGAGGAAGGGACTATGTGAGAAGAGTACACACGGTAACACCGAGACTACCCTTGAACAAAGCCCAGCATGGTCAATGGTCCCAATCACATTCGACGAAAGTGACTTCCTTAAGAGACTACCCGCATACAGACGCATTCGTGGCAACCGCAAACGTGGATAAGTTCACACTTCACAACATCTTGGTAGATAATGGAAGCTCAGCCAGATATTCTGTTCATCAAGGCCTTCCAAAGCATGGATATGGAATCCAGGACGCCGCAACCCGGCCGGCAACGCGCTATTCGGTTTCGGAGGGAAAAGGATAGATGCCATCGGAAAGAAGGACATCGCGGTAACTTTCGGTGAGGTAGGCTTATGCCGAACCGAAATCATCACATTCGATATAGTCAACATAGACTATCCCAACACAAATGATATTCGGCAAGGGAGTCATAAGTGTTGGTATAAATTAACGCGAACAGAGAAATCCGCAAGCGCACGGATACCGATGTAGCTTTCACCCGGGAGTATTCCGGAGTATCGATTTTCCACGGGAACGTGAAGTGTACTAGAAAGGTTTAGAACGTCCTAAGATAATAATAATAATGATGTGGAAAGAGAGGGTTAAGTTTTCTAAGTATTCTAATGAGATCTATATGATCAAAGGCCCACTCTACTTTACTTACGTCGAACAACGGTACCGTCCCCGATCCTCGAAAAGACCGGGAAAGGGTGATCGGGGAAGGCCGCCAAAAGCTCTACTGAATCACCAACCCGAACGTGGTGGATTACAAAGACTTTGACACATCACCCACCCCGGGCTACCACAACTAACCGTGGGATTGGGCGCAAACTCGGGTAAACTCTAGTCTAGACACCACGTCTACACTATCGATTACTACTCTAGCCACGTCACGATAACTAGAGCACTCAATACAAGCGGAGATCCAAAAAATATAGTAAAGTAAGAACTGAAAGTAATTAAATAGAATAAATAGAAATAATAAATGAAGAACCTCGGAGATTCTGTGAAGACGAACTTGTTGCGGCAAAGTACAATGATGATGAAGATCCGACGAGTCCGGATCTCCACTTTCTCCTCGCCTCTCTTCTTGATCTTACAACTAGATGAACTAGAAGAACTAGAACTAGAACTAGAACTAGATGAACTAGACAACTAGAGGGACCTCTCTCTCTTTCTAATATGAAACCCTAGATTTTTCTCTCTCGTCGGTAGCTAATGAGGAGATGATGTCTCTTGGGGGGCGCCTTGGGGCTGCTTATATAGTCCCGAAGGAGGTGCCACGTCTTGGACTTGGATTACAACTCGTACTCTTCCTATCGTCGTCGGATCAAACCGACATTAAACATGTGGTTTAGATCGCGTGTCAAAGTCGGTTGAGGAAGCTTCGGAAGCGTTGGATGATGATGTGGAGGGGAGGCCGCCGGCCTTAATATTAGGCGGTCCGCCCAAGATGGGCCCCACCTGGGCTGAGCTTTTGTGGGTGCATGCGTGTCGTCGTGCGTTTCGAATTGTATTTCGCGCGTCAAACGGAGTCCGATGAGGGAGTTATGCCCGTTTTACGAACCCCGCTCTGCGACCGATATCTTCGATTACGGACTCGAATATGGCAAATGATATATCCGTTTTGATCATCTCGACGAGCTCTTCGCAATGTTATACTTTGATTCTTCATTTGAAATACTTCTATGTTGCTCTTTTGTAGGAGTTGGATCGAGTACGATTGGGACACGTCTTGGAGTCGTATGTCTTCATAACTCTCGCTGTTTTTCTGTTTAGTCCCCTCGAAAATCACAACTTCACCAAAACTCATGGAAATTGTCGATTGTAAGCCCTAATAAGGTGATCTAATTATATTTTAGTCCTTCTTCATATTCAATTGACAAGTAAAAGTATACGTTAATATGTGTCAACAAGCTCCCCAAGCTTACCCTTTTGCTAGTCCCTAGCAAAGCTATATGCTATAGTAGGATCGGGAGTTGCTACTACGCTTTCATTCCTCCGAAATCTTGTGGTTATCGAAAAATAATTTCTCCTCTCAATAAGATTGCTCTCTCATACCTTTTACCATGGGGCATAGCCTTTTCACGAATCATAAGCAATTAAGAGACGAGAACAATCAAGTTAAGTACCATGTCTCAAGCTCTTGATCAACTATCATCCTGGGGTTTTTTGCGTTATTTTTCAAAAGAAACTCGAGAGATCCTATGTATGACCCTCTCAAGTAGGTGGTATATATAGTGGAGTCACACGTGGTAAGATACATATGGTGGGATGGTAATGGCGGAATGAATGAGGATGAAAGGTAGTAAACAACCTTTAGCCTTTTTCTAGTATTTTTCTTCTCAAGCATCTTGGACTATATCTCTCTTTCTAAAAATTGCTAAGACCTGGGCTATCCATTCTTGGAAAGGTGGGCTTTGCCCCGGACTTTTTGTCCATTTTTTCTCTCCTTAGAGATGTGGGCCCTACTCACCCTGGACACGTGTCCATTATTCATCTCTAAAATTTATTATTAGGGAGGTAGGCCCTTCTCGCCTAGTATGACACTTGTCCTTTGCTCTCCCTCTCTCGTCTCACTTTTTCTCTCTCTCTCTCTCTTTTTTTTTTTTTTTTTTGAATGTAGCCCGAAGATCTAATTGACATAAAAACATTGAGAGAGACATATCCAAAATTGTAAGAGCTTATTTTTTCATAACATGGCTAGTGGCTAGTGGAGTTTGAGGATGCGTACTTCGGGTTAGAAGCGGCGTATTTGGTGGAGTGGGATGATCTTGATGTGAATGATAGACTCTTAAGGGTCATAACTAAGGAACTCATCATATAGTATTTTTATGATTTTTAAAAGATAAAACCAGGAATCAAGTATCTCTAGGAATATGATAAATAGCAGCTCAACTTTTCATGAATCTATCCTTCAACGCTAAGACTCGAGTGTAAGCATGTGCTTCCCACAGTGTTGGGTTTAGAGCAAATTAAGCATTTAAAGCTTTAGGAGAATCTAAGTCCCGAAATGTAAACACTTTAAGAGGAATTATGGCGGAGCAACTATTCATCATTTCCAAGCATATGCCAACAAGATCATTAAAGAGAAAAGCCAACTAGCGAGACTCCGGCATTTATTCGAGACTCTAACAAACTAAGACTCTAATTATGACCAATTAAATCTAGCAAAGCAAACATATATAACTAGCTAATATTAAAATGGATAGGATAGTGATACTTATCGTGATAAGCTGGGGTGCTCTCCCCAAAATTTGGATCTTGAAGTAGTCCTTTGATTCCTCCTTGGAGCTTGTTAGTCTTCGGGTCTTCCTTAAATATTCTCCCCAGTAAATATTAATTCCACATACCGAAGGAACAAATTCTAGGAACATGTTGTGAGCCTTCATATGCTCACTTCTTTTTTTTTTTTTCTATAAAACCATGGACCTTCATGTGCCCACATATTTTTGAAAATTTTTCTATGCAAAAGGATGATGATGCAAAAACATATGAATGCAATATTTTTTTTATATTTTTATTTTTTGTGCCACCACAAAGAAGGAGTGCTTACATGGGGCTTAAAGATAAACAGAGATGCAAATGCAACAACATATTTATGGTCTTTTTTTTCTAATGCAGGTGTAGGAAAGTAAATATGCTAAAGGAAGTATGCTAATTTAAATATGCTTTGCGAAAAAATAAATATCTTGAGATAAATATCGAGTTACCTCTTGATGAGAGTTTTGAGTACTTACTTCCATGGCGTCTTTGTCATCTCGACGCCTCGTCGGAATGTAGGTATGCGGTATGATGTCTTCAATGATCTCGACGAGTGGCGTAGATGAGGTAGCCGATGGTGTTTGTTCGGTTGGTGACGGGTGGCGGTAGGTCTTCGAAGGTGTACTCTTGTTGTCCTCTTTAGTAGGTGATGATTCTTTCTTTCCCCATGCTTACTTCTTGGGTAGCGTCTCCGCGTCTTTGTTCTTCTTGGGCTTGATAAATGGAGGATGCCCTCCCCCAAGCTAGGTATTCACCTAGTCTCTTAGCGATGTTGGAGTGAGGTAGACAATTGTGGAGGTGTCAACCCCTCTTGGTCCTTCAAATCTTGCTTGATCACTCCTTGAGTGCTTCATCTGATCTTGACAGTTGCATCTCCTAGTAGGATGGCATCACCCATGTTCCTTGCTCAGTGTGCATGTCGTAGGTCGGGACATTCACTTGTGGAATTTTGGAGAAGTGGCAGACTCCTCCACATTTTGCGCAAAGTGTGTCCTGCTTGCATAGACAAGGTAGAGATCAAGTGCATGGGCTCTATTGGTGGGAAAACACCAATAGAACCAAAACTTTATTCATCTTACTCTATCCTTGGGCACATCTAAACATGGTAACATCATGTGTTCTATTTATTTATGACAAAGGTGACAAGATCAGACACCAAGCATGAAAGTAGCATTTAAAATTGTAACATGAATGATAAGTGATCAAGTGAGTGGTGTGAAGAACAAATTATAGAGCTAAACATGTTGAGATCATCAGATAGAATCAAGCAAAGTTGTAACTCTAACATGTTTGACTTTATGAGTAAGCCATGATAAAGAGAAGGTTCTATGACTTACCTCAAGATGTTACCTTTAATATTTGGAGCATGATGGCGCTGGAACATCTTGTAGAAGTCCTTGTGTCTTGCTTCATCTCAGTGTGAGCTCATCTCAGGACCTCCCCCAAGCTTATTTGAGAGTGTCTTATTTCCTACAGGGGTTAGTCCAACAAAAGATTCTTTTCGCTCCAATCCTATAATGATTAGTGACGAAATACCCGAAGGAATATTTTCACATGTATATTTATATACTCATATCACAAGGAAAAGTAAAGACTCATGTTCTATCTCAAGAATTCTTATTTTAGGACACAAACTCGTCCTTAGGAAACCTTTTTGAAAGCTACTTAGGATAGTGAAGTGGTCTCCCCTTCAACACCACCTATATCAAGATTCATGACCACGAGATCTAGAATATTTATTATAGATGAACGCATCTACAATCACCCTCTCAAAATCTATAGGAAGCAAGAGCACAAAGGGGTTGTGCGTCTTGAGAGTGGTTAGACTAGAGAGACTAGGTAGTTCGAGAAAGTTTCTCATGTGAGCACGAACTAGATGAAGTGTCTATGTAGTAGCTTCCATGCTTATTGATGTCATCCTTCTTCTCAAACTCCAAGGTTGATTTGTCATAGATATCTAAAGTTTCTCTTGGAGTGTGGTGTCTCTCGTGTCGATCTCATCTAAGGTCTCGTCCATCCATTCAACGGTACATAGCATATAACTCTTTATTATCCTCTAGCCATTGTTGTCGCTCTTCTTGGTCTTCCCGGTGGTCTTGATGGCTCCTATATTTAGGTTGTTTTGATGAATTTTTAGGGCCCTCAAGGGTCTCAAGGGAAAGAGAGTGCAAGGATTCATCGAGGGGTTAAGGATGGGTCTGAAAATGGGTTCGAATATGTAATCTTGTCTAGGCATGGAAGGGGAGAAAATAAGATCGTCTTCTAGGTAGCTTGGCTCTCCTTCTATGGCATAACTAGACATGCCATCATAGAATTCCTCCCGATATCCTTTGTAGGAACGAGAACATTTTCTAAGAGACTCCTCCTCAAAAGAATTTGAAATATATTCACTTGGAGGTCTCTTAGGTGGATGCATTCTAAATGATAAATTCGAGGCATTCCTAGAATTTTCAAAAAAGATCAACCTCGATGGAAGGATGGGATTCATCACTCTCTAAAGTGTTTAGAGTGTGATGTGCTTCCATAGTAGGAGATTCTATGGCAACCAAATCTTTAGAAGATATTATAGGAATTTTAGATTTGGTTGCGTGTGTCTCCTCTTGTTGTTCGGGCTTGGCTCGATTTCTTCTTCGGGTAACTCATCAAAAAACGTTAGTGTAGGGAGTGTTGTCAAGGATTTTCTCAAGAATGGCTTTTCCCTCACTAACTAGTTTATGTGAGAATGATCCTCCCGAAGTGATGTCGAGATGCGTGAGCGACTTCCTTGTTAAGACCGCGATAAAAGTGATAGAGCAGGACATGGTCGGGCAAGGAAAGGTTTGGGCCCCGAATTGGTAAGGCTTGTGAATCTAGCCTGTGCTGCTCCTAGAGTCTCCTTCTCTTTTTTGTCTAAATGTAAGAACTTCTATTCTAAGGTCAGCTATTTTATAAAGAGGAAAGAAGGCAAGACAAAATTTGTCTCGAAGTTCATCCCAATCTCCATTTACGTTTCCTACAGTGAGCATACCATTTTCTCGCTCTTCCCTCAAGGGAGAACGGAAATAATTTCCATTTAATGGTCTCTTGTGTCATGCCAGAATATTCCCGCAAGAACACAACTGCTCAAAATCTCTAAGGTGGGTGTATGGATCTTCATGTGCTAACCTGAGAGAAGGATTGCTCCCGAACCATGGCTATAAGAGCAGGGGCGAAGCTCATAGCCATCTGTAAGAATAGGGTGTGAAGATGATGGAGGCTCCAACATGTAAGCCCTTTGGAGCAAAGAATTTAATGATAGGAGTGAAATCCATGTGGTATAGGTAGGGTTAAAAGGAAAGAAAGGTAGAAGGGAAAAAAAGGTAAAAAGGTAAAAGGACGATCGTGGGTTCTAACTAGCACAGCTACGTTCCCGAACGGCGCCGAGAAAAGCTTGTTGGTATAAATTAACGCTGAACAGAGAAATCATAAGCGCACGGATACCGATGTAGCTTTCACCCGAGTATTCCGTAGTATCGATTTTCCACGGGAACGTGAAGTGTACTAGAAAGGTTTAGAACGTCCTAAGATAATAATAGTAATGATGTGGAAAGAGAGGGTTAAGTTTTCTAAGTATTCTAATGAGATCTATATGATCAAAGGCCCACTCTACTTTACTTACGTCGAACAACGGTACGTCCCGATCCTCGAAAAAGACCGGGAAAGGGTGATCGGGGAAGGCCGCCAAAAAAGCTCTACGAATCACCAACCCGAACGTGGTGGATTACAAAGACCGACAGGGCCAGTCACCCCGGGGCTACCACAACTAACCGTGGGATTGGGCGCAAACTCGGGTAAACTCTAGTCTAGACACCACGCCTACACTATCGACACTACTCTAGCCACGCACGATAACTAGAGCACTCAATACAAGCGGAGATCCAAAGAAATATAGTAAAGTAAGAACTGAAAGTAATTAAATAGAATAAATAGAAATAATAAATGAAGAACACGGAGATTGTTTGAAGACGAACTTGTTGCGGCCAGAAGTACAATGATGATGAAGATCCGACAGTCCCGATCTCCGACTTTCTCCTCGCCTCTCTTCTTGATCTTACAACTAGATGAACTAGAAGAACTAGAACTAGAACTAGAACTAGATGAACTAGACAACTAGAGGGACCTCTCTCTCTTCTAATATGAAACCCTAGATTTTTCTCTCCTCCGGTAGCTAATGAGGAGATGATGTCTCTTGGGGGCGCCTTGGGGCTGCTTATATAGTCCGAAGGAGGTGCCACGTCTTGGACTTGGATTACAACTCGTACTCTTCCTGTCGTCGTCGGATCAAACCGACATTAAACATGTGGTTTAGATCGCGTGTCAAAAAGTCGGTTGAGGAAGCTTCCGAAGCGCGGCCGATGATGTGGAGGGGGGAGGCCGGCCGGCCTTAATATTAGGCCGGTCGGCCCAAGATGGCCCCCTACCTGGGCTGAGCTTTTGTGGTTGCATGCGTGTCGTCGTGCGCTTTCCGAATTGTATTAATTAGCGTCAAACGGAGTCCTGATGAGGGAGTTATGCCCGTTTTACGAACCCCGCTCTGCGTGATATCTTCGATTACGGACTCGAATATGGCAAATGATATATCCGTTTCGATCATCTCGACGAGCTCTTCGCAATGTTATACTTTGATTCTTCATTTGAAATACTTCTATGTTGCTCTTTTGTAGGAGTTGGATCGGAGTACGATTGGGACACGTCTTGGAGTCGTATGTCTTCATAACTCTCATTTGTTTTCTGTTTAGTCCCCGAAAATCACAACTTCACCAAAACTCATGGAAATTGTCGGTGTAAGCCCTAATAAGGTGATCTAATTATATTTTAGTCCTTCTTCATATTGATTGACAAGTAAAAGTATACGTTAATATGTGTCAACAATAAGCAAGTTCGATGCAAGAATCAAACAAAGTTTCTTGTGCATGAAGATACCTTCCCCTTTCTTCGTCGTGGACCGTATGGGGAGATCGTGAAGCAAAATCGAAAGATAGATGCAAAGCCAATACCCTGTTATAGCATGATCAACGAGGTAACTTAACCGAAAGAGAGCCGAAAGTTGAGTCGGCCGAATCCACAAAAAAGGGTCCCGATATCCACCACGGGACCGAAAGAGAGATCATAATTGGCTCAACTCCAAAACGATGAGGCAGCCTCAGTTGTCCGCATTCCTTGACTCCAACTCAGATGTGTTCGCTTGGTCACGGAGGATCTAAAAGGGGTAAGCGAAACTTGGCTCAAAGATAATCGAGCGTAGCAAATCAAATCGTGAAACCCAAGAAGCGAGAGGTTGAGGAAGTTATCCGAGGAAAGAAGCGGCTAGCGGAAGAAGAACCGGTCCGAGACTTTCTGGACGCTAGAGTAATCGAAGCCGATCCAATACCCCGAATGGGCGGCAAACGTGGTCATGGTCCGAGAAAAGACATCCGACCCTAACATCAAAAATGGCGAATGTGCGTAGACTTCACCGACCTAACAAGGCATGTCCGAAAGACCCGCACCCTCTCCCCGAATAGACACTCGATCGATTTGGCCTCGGTCGTGAGAGAATGAGCCCGCCGATTGCTTTTCCGGATATCATCAGATACATCTAAATCGGGAAGACGAGGAAAAGACAAGCTTTATCACTCCAGGGGGGACTTATTGTTTCAAGCGAATGCCCGAGGGATTGCGGAACGCCGGATCCACCTTCTCCAGAATGTCGGATGAGGTGTTTAGAGAGCAGCAGAAGAAGAAGAATCGGTAACATCGTAGATGATATAGTAGTAATCAGCCAGCTTTGAAAAAGTCACATATCAAATGACCTAAGAGAAACTTTTTTCGCGAATCTGCGGTGAAGCGGGCTCAAGCTAAACTCAGAGAAATGCATCTTCGGCATCACAAAGGGCAAGATGTTGGGATGTCTAGTGTCAGCCAGAGGCATAGAAGCGAATCCAGACAAGATTGCTGCAATCATAGACATGAAGCCCCCAGCGGCCGAAAGAAATTCCAACTCACACGACGACTAGCGCCTCTCGGCGAGGTTCATCTCAAGGTCACCGAAAAAGGCTTACCCTTCTTCAAAGTGCTAAAGGACGGCCTTGATTTCAAATGGGGACCTGAGCAACAAAAGGCTTTTCAAGACCTGAAAGATTATCTTACCAATCTGACAACCATGTCGAAACCATCCCCAAGGGCGGTGTTATTGTTATGCTTGGCAGCATCTCGGATTGCGGTAAGCGCAGCTTCCGTTGAAGAAAAATGTTGGGGAGGGCGACCCTCGCCAGCCCCTGGCAGCCCCCGAGCCTCAGCTCACTACGGGCCAAAGGATTAACCTCCGTTAACAAGTTGTGGATGAAGTCTTGCAGGGATCGCCAAGCGGAGGACCCTCCGCGAAGACACGAACGGCAAGGCTTCACCCCTCCGGTCAAGGATGGCCTTCGGTCGGCAAATGGGGCAAGAGCGAGGTGGCCCCTTATGCAATGGGGGGAGGGGGGCGCCACGGCGGGAACTCACCGAGCAAATACGAGCCCAAGCGAAGAGAAGGGCCCGCGGAGGGCCCCCTCCAGAACTGCCCCCTCCGCGGAAGCGCACGGAACCGGCGGCGGCATGAGGAAGCCCTACGACCCCCAAAGGGGAGAAGTCACACGTGTATTTCCCGCACTAACCTTTGTACGAATAGTTACTAGCTTGCCCCCGTGAGGGCCCAAATTGTAAGTGTGTGTTCCCCTACCTACCATGTACCGAATTGTAAATCAGCCCCTCGGCCCCTTTGTATTCCTATAAATACCCGGTACGGGCTCAAGGAAAGGGATCGGTTGTTGACCGCTTTAAGTGTCATTTACTGCTTTCCATCCACCCGGTCCCACGTAAAGTAATTGACCACCTTCGGGGTCTGACGCCCGAACGACGGACCCTCGGCACCGCCAGAGAAGGTCGAGCCACTGGCGAAGACCGCCTAGCGCCGCGCCGCTACACCTCTCACCGGCAGCCCTGCCTTCCACCTCGGGGAGCCGGGCTGGGGGGCAGGAGTGATCCCCACCGGTTAAGCCGTCCCGCGGGGGACCGACACAGCTAAAGCCCGGCCATGCCGCCACTGTGAACCGCAGCCGCCAAATACCGCAGCCAGAACAACTCCGCCCCAGAGCACCCCCGCAGATCGACCCATCAAGCGGGGGCCGAAGCGGGCGTCATCGCGTACATCCAGTCCGGCGCGGCTGCGGGGAGCGAGGGGACCCGTCATCGCGAGACCTTTGTCGTCCGTGATCAAGTCACCAGGGAAGAGCCCCCTCCCCCCCGACAAAGAAGGCACCCGCGCAGGTCGAGGGGCGGTGGTCCAAAGAACCGGTGCAGGTCGCGATCGGCAAACCCCTTCGGATCCGCTCAAGGGCTCCTAGAGAGCGCCATGTAAGATGAAGAGGAGGAAATCGAGCATGGAGAACAAGCCCCGAGGCCCGCAAGCCCGTGATCGCAAAGAAGAGAAGGTTGCCGCAGCCCTTGATCGGAGGCGCCGCTGCGATGCTCGTGGAACAGGCCGGCCGCCGCAACCGAAAGTTAGCATGTATCAACCGCCAGCCGAGGCAATGCAGAGGTCGACGGGGTGGGCAGGCCCACAACCCCGCAATCACCCATAGCCGCAGCCTCCGCACGGGAGCAAGCCCAAATTCCCACCAACCCCACCACCGCCACGGCGCCAGAATCAACCACAATCGCAGAACCCACCACCCTCAACCCTTCGCATAAGCCGCCTATATCCCAAAGAAATACATCGTGGATGCCACAAGGCACCTTGCCCGCACGCAGCCTCCTCCGCGGGTATCACCACTACGACCCCAAATCCCCGCTCTCCCACGCCCTCCTCCAAGCTCGCGAGTGGCCTCCCGCCACAGCCCCCAACACCTACCGAGATACAACGGCACCTCCGATCCCGTGCAATTCATTATGAGCTACGGCCGCCGTGGAAGTGGAAGCAGGGGAGACCACTCCACTATGGCCAAGTCGTTCGTGATCATCGCAAGAGGGGTGGCGCAGATCATGGTCTTGCACGCTGCCCCCGAACACCGTCCTGGCCGGTCCGGACCTTCGAGACGCCCTCGAGGGTGTCGACTCCGAACTCATCAATAGTACGTAACTCCTGAACGTGGTGCAGAGACCAAACGAGCCCCCCTCGCAAGAATGGTGGCGAAGGTTCCTCCAGACTAAGGCCAGAACTGAGGGAGTCTCTCACCAGAGCGTCATCATGGCGGCCGCCTCTTGCATTCGCCTCGGCCCATGCCACTCAAAGATTGGAGCGTAGGCAGCCCAAAACCCTTGAGCTACACGAGATAATGGACAAGCACGGCAGAGCCGACAACAGCCACAAAGCGAAGCTAGAGGCCTTCCGACCTCCGCAAAAATCGGTACCAAGCACAACGCCCACCACGCAGATAACTACCCAAGGCCGAGGCCGTCGAGTCGGCGCCATCGCCAACAACCCCCACCCGAACAAAAAACCCACCGACCACCTCCGAAACAAAACTACCCACCGAGAACCCCCAGACCAAACCCTGACACCAACACGAGACACCCGGCAGAAACAACCCTACTGCCCCTACACAAGCGAGGGCAAGGGCCACTACACCAAGCGGTGTCCATACTTCGCCAAGGGCAAAGAAGCGATGGAAAGAGAGCTAGCATCGCAAACATCCCAAAGGCAAATCAACCACACAAGGAAACCGGTAGGCAACCACCCCAACCACTACAGGCTACACTCCCCCTTCGACTACTGAGCCCCAAAGACACCCGGGTTTCCACTACCCGGCCTTCCACAACAACACCTTCAATCAACACCACTCGCTACTATCGGCAAAAGAGTATACGATCTCACACACCCCCGAACCTCCAGCAGTTCTTTTTTGACCGAAGTCGAAGGGAAACCCCACCCTTATATTTTTGGTTTTTTTAATAATGTCCCGGCCCGAAATTCGCTCCCACTAGGATTCGAACTTCGGGACCTGAGGGGTGCCTCTAGAGTGTCCAGCGAGGCTGGCCGGGTAACCAACCGAACCCAACATCCTTTGTGCGTAACCTCCGCGGTCAAACAACCCGCGGCCAAGCCCTACCACCACCGCCCCCGCTCCCCCTCCACCACCAACCCCACACCCACCGTCAAGCAAGAAATCCACACAATTGTCGGCAAGCCCAACTCATCCTCGGAGTCATCCTCGCTATCACGGGGAGGCTCCAACGAAGACCACGGCAACAAACGGCAAAATAAAGGAGCACTATCGGAGGGTCCATCATGCCGGTGCGGAGGGGCCACCACGTAAAGCGGCGGTGGTCCCATATTCCAATCACCTTCAACGCTAGCGATATGAAGCTCGAGAGATTACCCCCACACCGATGCAATGGTGATTGACACCAACATCGGAGGTCGGACGATTACGAGAATCCTAGTAGACACGGGGCGCTCAAGGTACATCTTGTTCGCATCAACCTTCGACAAGATGGGCCTCGACAGAACATGCTACAACCAGGTAGGGTAACCCTCTTCGGCCGGAGGCCAGCAAGTAGGGACCATCGGAAAAATCACCCTACCGGTCTCCTTCGGGAAAGAACCCATCCACCGATCGAAAAACATCACCTTCGACGTGGTGGACATGTACTACAACTACAACGCCATTTTTTGGTCGCTGGAGTCACCAACACGCTCGATGCGGTCCTCCACCCAAGCTATCTTTGCATGAAGATGCCCTCCGTCGGCGGCATAATCGCCGTGTTCGGGGACCGCACCACGGCAAGAAACGCAGAGGGGGCCATTGCACCGTGGCAGCGCAACGCCCACAACCTCGAACAAGAACCGTAGAGAGGCAAGAGAGACAGCCCGAAAGGTGACACGGAGCCTCCCCACGGGCACTACCAGCGAGGGAAACGAAGAAAGTCGGGTTGTTCGGCTATGACCGTAACGAGAGAAGTAACTATATCCGCACTCCTGAACCCACCTCCGGCGGAACTCTGCGGTGCCTCGCGAGAACTCCGATGTGTTTGCCCGGTCCGAGAAGATTTACAAGGTGTTAGCCGCGACCTCATCGAGCACCACCTCAACATAAGACCGGACGCCACCCCCAAAAGCGTAAGCTCCGCAAAATGTCGACGAGAGGAGAGTAGCGGCGCAGTGAGGTGAACCGCCTTCTAGACGCGGAGGTCATCCGCCCGGTCAAGTACCCCACTTGGTTATCCAACGTTGTCATGGTGAAAAAAAAGCAAGCCTTAGCAAGGACAAAGCGGAGCCCACCGGATGGAGGATGTGTGTGGATTTCACCAAATAACAAAGCATGTCCGAAGGACGATGTTCCCCCCCCGAATTAGCTCTCTAGTCGATGCGGCGAAGAAGTTGCGAAAAGGCTGTCTCTCTGGACTCAAGCTCGGGATACCACCAAATTTGGATGAACCAAAGTGGGATGAGGAGAAGACAAGTTTCATAACCCCCTTCGGAACTTATTGCTTCGGAAGAATGGCGGCCGGCCTCCGCCAACGCCGGCTCATCCTTCGCACATATGACGCGGAGGTATTCGGGGAGATAGCGCCATCTCGGCCTATGTCGATGACCAGTAGTCCGAGCAAGCTGAAAGAGGACCACATCACGGACCTCCGTGAGAACCTTCGTCAAACTCCGCGAAGCGGACTAAAGCTCAACCCGGCTAAATGCGTGTTCGGAGTAAGCAAGGGCAAGTTACCGGGTTGCCTTGTGTCGCTGAAGGGAATCGAGGCCAACCCTACGAAGATCGGCTATCACAGCGATGGAGCCTCGAAGAACGTAAAGTCGGTGCAAAGGCTAGCGGGGCGCCTCGCCGCCACTGGCGGAGTTCATCTCCCGATCAGCGAACGTGGGCTGCCATTCTTTTTTTTGACACTAAAGGGCACGTGAACTGCTCGATTGGGGACCTCCGCAACAAAAAGCTTTCGAAGACCTCAAACAAGTACCTCGCGAACCTCACCACCCTCGCCACACGAGCCGGCGAAGGGCTCCTCCTCTATGTCGCCGCGTCGCCTCATGCCGTCAGCGCGGTGCTAATCAAGGAAGTGGAAGAGGGGCACCCGCCCAGGCAAGTACCCATCTACTATGTCTTCGAGACCCTCGGGGGCCCAAGCTAAATTACACGAGCTAGAAAAGGTAGCCTACGCAGTGGTCATGGCGGCGAGAAAAACTCAAGCACTACTTCCAAGCACATGAGATCACCGTACCTTCGAGCTTTCCCTTGACAACATATTCGGGAATCCCGAGTCGGTGGGTAGAATAGCGAAGTAGGCAAACCGAGATCGGAGACCACGCAATCAGATCGTCGGCAGAACAGCCATCAAGTCCCGGGACCTCGATTTCCTTGCGATTGGACCCCGGACACATTCAACCAAGCGACAAACTTGGACCCGATTTGGGCGGGCACATACCGGCGGGAGCACAGGGGCACGCTGAGCGGCATCGCGGCCATCATCACTTCACCCTCAGTCAAGGCGAGATATCTTTGCCAGGCTAGAATTCCAAAGTGCACAAACAACACGGCGAGAATCACGAGGCGTGCTCACGGCACTAAACAAGCTCGGGGGCCATGTCGGCGAGAAGGGCTATCATCAAAACCGATTCGGAGGTGGTCTCGAAACAAGCCGAGAAGGACAATGAGCCAAGCACCCGAGCTGCAAAAATACACCGGCACGCACGGCTAAGGAAGACGGAGGCCTTCTTTCTCGGCGTCACAACCAAGACTATATCGGGCGGGGACAGCGGCGAAGCCCCGGCAGCTCGCGAGGCCGCGGCCGAAATGAGCCGCTCCCACAGACGTCTTCTTCAAAGTGCTACACGCCACGCCGTTCAAGAAAACGACCCACCTCCAAAATCGGTCGGCGCCACCCACAAATAAGATTGAGAGCCCCCGATCATAGCATTCATCGAGGCCACTTCGAGCCACGTCTAAGGAAGAACAAAAGAGGGTCGAGCAAAAACGTCCGGCTACCGCCTAGTTGACAACAAATTATACAAAGCCTCCGTGAACCGCCCATGGCTCAAATGCATATCCACCGGCGAGGGTCGTGCCATTCGCGGAGGTACCGCGAAGGGATCTGCGGCTCGCACAACGGCCCCGAGAGCACTAGTGGGAAAGGTATTCGTGCAAGGCTTCTACTGCCCACCGCACTCAACGACGCAATGCACTGGGTCGACACTGCGAAGGGTGTCGGTGACGACAAAGACACCACTCCAACAGCCGTGGGCCCGGCAACCCTCATCCGTCCCACTGGCCCCCTTTTCGGCGATGGGCAATCGACCTCATCGGACCGATGCCGCCAGCCCCGAACCTCCGCTATGCAAGAGTGGTAGTCGAATACTTCACCAAATGGATCGAAGCCCGCCCACTCGCAAGCATAACATCTCACTCGATACAAAAGTTCTTACTCGCGGCGTCAGATCGTCGTAAACGGAACCCCGCGGAGCATAACGGTCGATAATGGCACTTTCGGTTCGGCAAATAAGGCTTCAAGCGATTCTGCTATCAAATAGGCACTAAAATACACTTCACCTCCTTAAGGCACCCCCAATCTAACGGGCTCCTTGAAAGAGCCAACGGCATAATCTTGTAGGGTATCGGTAGCGAAGGTCCACGCAAAGCCAAGAGGAAAATGGTGGAGGAGCTCACCCCGTGGTGTGGTCACATAACACCTCCGAGAGTCGTGCAACCAAATTCACGCCCTTCAAGCTCCTATTCGGAGAAGAGGCCATCCTCCCGAAAAGAACTAAAAGCACGCGCTCGCCAAGGGGTCACCAAATGAAGCCCCCCCCGAAGATGAGGGCGCTCGCGAAGGACCTCCTCGAAGAAACAAGAAACACGGCCGTCCTCAACCTCCGGCGCATACGGGGAGGAGACCACAAGATGGAGGAACAAAGCTCGGCCTCGCGCGCGATCTCCGTCGGAGACCGTCCTCATCGAAAAGCGAAGCGCGAAGATGGGCGGCAAGTTCATCGCCAAATGGGCCAGCCCGTACCTGCGTCACGAAGAGCACAAGACCCGGCTCATTCCACACCGCAAGACCTCGAAGGCCATGACCTCCCCCACACATGGAACGTCGGCGACCTCCGTAAGTACTACCCCTAGCGGTGCAATGTACCGAGCACTCGCGAGATGTAGGGCTCCGCTCGTTTTTACCATTTTATTTCTTCCTCTCTAAACTCAAGATCTTGAACAATACGGGCTGCACTCTTTTTCCTTGCGAAGGGGCGCAAGGTTTTTTAACGAGGCCAGTACCAACATCTAATATATGCAGGCTAGTTCCCCTCATATCGGAGAAAGGTGCAACTCAAGTACGGCACTTGAAAAGGGCTGGCAACATCCGGCCCTCATCGGCGAAGGTATCGGGATTGCCACGCTCGGGGCAGCGCAAGACTGCACCCCGGCTCGGTCAAACCAACAAAAAACTCATTCCAATTTATGCCAAGTCGGGCACCTGGCATCTCAGCCGAGGGCGCTCGCAATGAAGACAGCCAGCGCCCCTCAGTATATGAGAGTTAGCGCGGAGCGACGGGCGGCACCGGCACCTCAGCCGGGGCTTGCAATGAAGACGCCCCGCCCTCCGAGTATGGTCGCGCGGGCGCACAGTCGGGCACCTGGCACCTGCCCCGGGGCTTGCAATGGGCGCCCCGCGCCTCAGGTATGAGTCACGCGGAGCGCTGGGTCGTCGGGCACCACTCGCACCACCGCCAGGGGCTCGCACGAAGACGCCCGCCCTCAGAGTATGGTCGCGCGGAGCGCCTAAAGCCGGGCGCCTTGGCACCTCCACCGGGGCTCGCGACGGGGACATCCGGCACCCTCGAATCTTGGGCGCACAGAGGTATAATAAAGAAACCCGTGTACCGTCGCCGGGGGGCCCACTACTCCAAGATACCACCTACCAAGGACAAGACCTCCGCCGTACAGCCTTAACTCCCACCACAGCCCCAAGATACCACCTACCAAGGACAAGACCTCTGCCGTACGGCCTTAACTCCCACCACGGCCCCAAGATACCACCTACCCAAGGACAAGACCTCCGTCGGATAAGCCATAACCACACTAAACACTTATGACATCGACCTAACATTAAACCTGCACCCGCAGAAGCAATCCCCACGAGCACTATAAAACCAAACCTCCCCCACAAGCCCCGTGTTAGGAAGAGAGCAGCCATCAGCCACATACACCACCATGCTACCACCCCGAGTCAAACCCGATCCTATAGGGCGGATGCCGGGGATACCTCCAAAAATCCCGTCTCTAAAACCAAATAAGGCACCACAATGGGAAATGTAAACCAGCCCCCGACCCCCAAGGTCGACTGCGAAGCGCAATGAAGAGCAACAGCGCCTACAGGTGCCTCCCAGGCTGCAAAACCCCCAAACCTCCGCAAATCAACAAAGACCAAATGATGACAAACTAGAGCATTTCGGCCTCCGATAACCACCAACACCAGCAGCCCAGGAGCACCTCGCACAAAAACGCGGCTAACCCGGGCGGAGGCTCCTTCGAGGGAGATACCACAATGGAGAATGTAACATTCTCCGGTGGGCAACTTCACCAAAGCAATCAAAGTTCGAAGGGGGGGCATCGTCCGCCACGAACACGAACGCGAAAAGGCGGTCCAATAACAACGCCAAAGACAACCGCCCGACCAACGAGGTCGGGGGCCGACACAAAAGCACGGGGACACAACCATCGGAAACGCCTCCGCAAGAGTTCCAATTGCGCGCCGGGGACCTTGCTCACCCGAGTCTACGGATGACGAAACGCGACCTCGCCAAAACTCAAGGGCACATCCCCGCAGCAACGAACAGCTTCAACGAACAGGGAACCACGGGGCCCAAAAAGGACCCTCCGCGTCCAAAAAGAGGACTTTGTAACAAAACTCAGCAATAAAAAGCAAGTACTATTGGTCAAGCAAACCTCCGATACTGCGCGCGAATCTCGCACTAAAAGAAATAGGGGATGCCCATTTGTTTAACGCTACCTACCTTCGCAACGAGCCTCGCACTAAAAAGAAATAGGGGGCCGCCGTTTAACGCGGCTACCCTCAAACGCGAGAGCCTCGCACTAAAAGAAATTGGGGGACGCCCATTGTTTAATGCGGCTACCTTTCGCAACGCCAGTGAAGTCTCGCACTAGAAGAAATTGGGGACGCTTATGTTTAACGCGGCTACCTTCGCAACGCCGAGCCTCGCACTAAAAAGAAATTGGGGACGCCATTGTTTAACGTGGCTACCCTCGAAACGCGTGAGTCTCGCACTAAAAGAAATTAGGGACGCCGCTGTTTAACGTGGCTATCCTCGAACGCATGAGTCTCGCACTAAAAGAAATAGGGCACGCCCGCTGCCTAACGCGCGCTACCTTCGCAACACGCGAGCCTCGCACTAAAAGAAATAGGGGACGCCGCTGTTCAACGCGGCTACCTTCGCAACGCGCGAGTCTCGCACTAAAAGTAATAGGGGCCGCCATTGTTCAATGCGGCTACCTTCGAAACGCACGAGTCTCGCACTAAGGAAAATAGGGGGCCGCTGTTTCACGCGGCTCCCCCCGAGCAGCGCTAGTTCCGCGATGAAAGAAGATGAAACCAAAACCATCCACCCAACACGCGCAGTAAACATGGCCCTTCGCAGGCAGGAAAGTCCTTGAACCTCCGCGCACACGTCCTCAGCCATGGAGGATACAACCCCATGCAAGATAGCCTTAACTAACACCTTCGCGACACGTTCGACAAACTCCTCTACATCCACCACCTCCACCAACATCTCATCAACAAAATCGCATGACTCCGGTATCAAAGGCTCTGACGGAACGAGTGGGAGATCACCTCTCAACACTCGATGCGGAACACCCTCCGCATGTCGCTCCACTCGAAGCCCACGTCCTCTGTTTGAACCACAACTCGGCCTCCGCGATCGATCCAACAAGGTGCATGGCCAAGCGCGATAGCGACAGCCTCGTCGTCCTCAATGTCATCTTCCACCACGGCCCGGTTCCGGACCAGGCTCGAAGATAACTTCGCTCCACTTGACGGTTCGTCGGTCGTGAGACCGCCCGGAAGGCCTCCGGCTTTGATTGGCTACATCGTACTTCGAACCCTACCCCACCAAAACCGCTTGAAGGGCAGCCCAGGGAACCGCTGCATGGCATGAACCCAAGTCTCCCCCGAGATAAACACATCCTGGCGATTCATCATCAGCGGAACCTCGTTAAGTACCCTCCGTGCAGGCCCCCCAGGTACCTGCGTGGCCAACAATAATCATTGAGCACCGTTAGCCCCAACTCCAACAAGAACGAACTACGAAAATAAAAAACACAGCCTCAAAGCGGACAACCATTAAGAGCGGAAACAATGAAGCTACTAAAGCCATCAATTCATCATTTAACTTTAAAAGCCCGAAGGCCAAGACTCTGACAGCACGCTGTTAACAGATCTAAGGCGGGTGAACCACGGAAAGACTAAGATGACCTAAACCACCTGCGCTCGAAGGCCGCGGTGGCGTCGGCAGCGGGAGGGGTCGTTGGAGGCACGCCGGGTCGAGGCACGGCCTCCGCGGGCACGGCAGGCAGCGTGGCGTCGACCAGAGAGGCGCGGGGAGGCGGAGAAGCAACGGCCGGAGGCGGATGCTTGCGGAGGTCAAGGCAACGGGCACCCTTCGGCCGCGGCGGAGGTACGGAATCGCCCGGGGCGGCGGCCCGGCACCTCAACCCGTCCGGCGTCTTGGACTTCTTCCGAAGCGGCCTGGGAGCCCCTCCGCCCGGGAGCGGCGAGAAACGACAACCTAGAACAACACCAAGCCAGCATATAAGATAACAAAGTAACAAAGAAAAGAGAGAGAAAAAAAGAAGAACAAATAATCAACAAGAAATCAAGTAGGCAACCAACCTTCCCGGCGGATCAGCCTTGCAAACTCGAGCTAGCTCCGCCCTCGCCGTACGAAGGCGCTTGATGAAGGCCGTCGTGAAGCGCTTCACGTCCCGCTCCTCCGCCCGGACCCTTGACCGTCGGGGCTTGGAAGTGAGCCGTCGGGTCGCTGACGGCGGCTCCGTCACGCGCCTCGGATGGCGGAGCGCCCCCTCAGCGGCGGCGGTGGTGCTGCTCCAAGTCCGCCGCGCGGCCAACACCTTCGGCGGCTCCTCCACCTCACGCCCGCATCCGGCCCGACAAGCGCAGGGTCGGGGTTGGCGGCGTGGACGAAGGGGGGCCCCCGACCCGCCCGAGGCGCGTCGAAGCGCCTTGAAGGCCTCCGCCTCCAAGTACCATGACAGCTCCCAGCTTCGTTAAGTTTCTTCGCCGGCCGTCACCTCCGCCTCCCACGCTTCAGCGGGCCTCCGTGCCTCCGTCTTGAGGGCGCTCGTTCTCCCCGTCGGAGAACCTTCGCCCCCCCCCTTGAGGTCCGTCACCTCCTTCCCGTAGCGCGTCACCTTGTCGGCGGCCTCCTTAAGCTTCAGGGCCTCCCGCCGGCTCTCCTGAGAGGTTGTCGGAGGCCTTCCCTTCTGGCGTCCTCATGATCAACGCGGTCCCAGCCCTCGCGGATAGCCGCCCCCCGCGCCAGCACCAGCAGCTCCGCCGTCTTCACCTTGATATCCTCGTGGATGTCGCGAAGGGAGCGGTTCGCCACCTGCATCTCCGCCCGATCAACCTGCGCTCAACCTCCGGCGGCGAAGGGGGTGTCGCGGAGAGGTCCGCGCCCGTGTGCGGCTCCACGTCGACATCATCGATGCCGATCGTCTCCGCTACGTAGGGCAGCCTTGACGGACCTCCGGCCCCCCAGAGCGCTTTCCCGCTACCAGAGGGCGCCTCCGGAGGGTCATCCAAGATCGCACCCCCCCCGCCCACACATGGCACCGCCCGATAAGGGCGGGGCACCCACGTGCTTTCGTGCGGAGGGCCATGGCGGATCCACTCCGTGCCGCATCGCCACCGTCGCCGTCGTCCTCGTCGACATCCTCCTCCTCTTCTTCGGAGGACCCGCCCGTCACGGCCCCTCCTCCTCAAGCTCCTCATAGTCGGGCCGTTGTCGGAGGCCCCCGCGTCCGCCCCCTCGGCCACCTCCGCGTCTTCCGCCTTGTCCTCATCATCGGAGATGAGAAAGCGGCCAGGTCCGCCACTCGAGACCCACCGGCCCCCGAAGAACTCGCCCCCTCCGAATGGCGAGTGGGGGCGGGCGAGGGCCGCCGCCCCGCTTTGCCGGGCCTCGGAGGGACGCCGCCAGCCAGCGTCTGCCCTTGCGGACCCCCGCTTCTTCTTTCCCGCATGCATGGCGTCGGCGTCGGCGTCGGCCTCGGTCGGCCAGGTCCTCGTACTCGACTTCAAGCAAGTCGAAGGCCAGTTCACCCGGCGGCGGTCGGCGGGCGGCGGGATCCGCTGGATCTCGAAGACTCCAACTTTCCGATGAGAAAGTCGGAGCGGCGGTGGCCTCGCCATCACCGGCCGAACTCCCCTTATCGCCCTTAGCCGCCTCAAGCGGCTCGGGCGGACCTTCGAGGTCAATCACTCAATGCTTTCAGCCCCTTGGGGGCGCACTCCGCCGATTCTGCAACCTCAACGGAGGGCACCCCCGACCACGGCGCACTCCGCACCTGCGCTGCGGCAAACTCCTCTACCAAGTCCAGGCGCGTAGGCGTGGCGGGACATGGCGCGAAGGGCATCCGGCTCCCGTGTCGCCTCCGCCTCTTCCACGGGCTTCACCTTGCGCCGCGGGAGAGACTGCAGGTTGCCGTAGAGCCCCTCCGCACCCTCCAGCGGTAATAGAACCAGTGGTCCGGCCCGATCCGCGCCCCCTACGTTGCGCCGCCGCGGCGGGGCCTCCACCCGGGGCGGGGATGAAGGCTGCACACGCCCGTCTTGGCGCGAAAAACCTCCGTCTCCGTCGTCTTCTTCGCGGTGCGCGGCTGGTAGTGCACCATGTGAGCCGATGAAGCCATCCACCGTCGGCTCCGGCCCGACGGAGCGGCACGCCCAGACATACGTCATAAGGCGGCGGGAAGCATGACACCATGAGGCGGTGGAAGCGGAGGTTAAACCTCCGCAACACACCCAAAGACAAAAGTCACACACGGGGAAGCGGAGCCCTGCATGGAAGAACTCCTCGAAGACGATGACCTCGCCAGCCTTCGGGAGTGGCACCGTCTCATCAGGTCCGAAGCGAAAAGCGCTTCTTGTGGAAGAACTCGTGCTCCCGCTGAAACTTCTTCAACGACTTGTCCGTGCTCCTGCTCCGAGGGAACTCGAAGCACTCGGCGACAGTCTTGGGCCTCATGGTCTCCTTGGTACGAGCCATCGAAGGGCGCTCCGCAGCAAAAAGCAGCCTCCGCTAAAAAGAGCAGGCGGACCTAGGGCAGCGTGGCGAAGAGAGCGAGAGCGTGGAAGGAGGTGAAAGCGAGAGCGTGAAAGCGAGAGGAGAGCACAAACCCTAACCCCCACCAACTGTACATATTTATAGGCTAGGGGGGGGAGGGGCCACGGGGACGTAGCCACGAACCACCGGAGATCGCGGCCCGGATCCCAAAACAACGCTAGGCCCTCCGATCCGCCCCCACGCGGCAAACGAACGGCATCCGTACCCCCTAAACAAACACATCCACCCGATCCGCGCCACTCCCAAACTAACCAACAGGCGTCCGTCCAAGAGCAACCAAACCCTAGCACACAGGAGGAGCAAAAGGGCCAAGGCCCACCTCCGTGAGGCCCACGAGCAGCCCGGGGGCGCCGGGCAGGGCCCATGGGGTGGCAAACACACCACCCGCACGGGACCCTCCTAAGGACTTTTTTGCTGCTCCGCCCCCTCGGAGGAACCGGACCTTCGAGGGGCTGCTCTTGTTGGGGAGGGCGACCCTCGCCCGGCCCGGCAGCCCCGCAGGCTCACTACGGGGGGGCCAGGATTAACCTCCGTTAACAAGTCGTGCATGAAGTCTTGTAGGATCGAGCAAGCGGAGGACCCTCCACGAAGACACGAACGGCAAGGCTTCACCCCTCCGTCAAGGATGGCCTTCAAGTCGGCGGTCGAAGCCAAGAGCGAGGTGGCCCCCTTATGCAATAGGGGGCGCCAGTGAAGGGAACTCAGCGGCAGCGAGCCCAAGCAACGGGATGGGCCTGCGGAGGGGGCCCACCCGAACTGCCCCTCCGCAGGCGCCGCGGAACCGGCGGCCGGCATGTAAAACCCTACCCCCCAACCCCGGGCGGAGAAGTCACACGTGTATTTCCGTACTAACCTTGTGCGAATAGTTACTAGCTTGCCCCCCTGTGTTCCCAGCTGTAAGTGTGTGTTCCCCTACCTACCATGTACCGAATTGTAAATCAGCCCCTCTAGCCCCTTGTATTCCTATAAATACCCGGGTACGGGCTCAAGGAAAGGGATCGGTTGTTGACCGCCTTAAGTGTCATTTACTCGTTTCCATCCACTCGGTCCCACGTAAAGTAATTGACCACCTTCGGAGGCCCGACGCCCTCCGAACGACTTGACCCTCGGCACCGTCCGGTGAAGGTCGAGCCGCTCGAAGGCGCCTCGCGCCCGCGCTCGCTACTTTGTCTCACCCCGTGGGAAGCCCTCGCCCCTTTCCCGCCCCTCCAGGAGCGAAGGCTAAGGGGGCAGGAGTGATCCCCACAAAAAAGAACAAGAAAACAAGATCAAGCAATTTCCCATTTATTATGTATCCGAAGCCCTCGCAGCAGCGAAGCTTAACTATTCAGAGCTGGAAAAGATAGCATACACGGTCCTGATGGCAAGCCGAAAGTTGAGGCACTACTTCCAAGCACACAGGATTCGGGTCATTTCTTCTCAGCCACTAGAAGCATTATTCAGAAAGCAGTGAAAGGCGTCGGCGGGGGTAGGCAAATGGGCAGCCAAGCTGAGCGAATTAAGTAAACGATAACGAACACGGATCAGCCATAAAATCTCGGGCAATAGCGGATTTCATACTGACTGGACTCCAGCAGCCGAAGGCAATCCAGTGGTTTTTGACGAACCAACTTGTACTGCATTTTGTGACGGAGCCTGGTGCGACAAGGGTGCTGGGGTTTCGGCTATACTCACACCTCAAAGCAAGGGCCGTCCATCAGATATGCAGGTAGGCTGCAATTCACAAGCACCAATAATATGGCCGAATATGAAGCGGTACTGCTCGCACTCCGAAAGCTAAGAGCAATGGGCGTCAAGAGATGTATCATTCATACAGATTCACAAGTAGTGAGCGGACATTGCGAAAAGGAGTACACGGCTAGGTAGCCTGTACTAGTCAGATATTTACAAGCGGTAAGAGCAATGGAGAAGCATTTCTCGGGGTTCTCGATAAAATACATACCACGTAAAAAAAAGCAGGGGGAAGGCGATGAGTGGCAAAGGCGGCCGACCGCTTGGGATTCTCGACCCCTCCAGATGTTTTCTTCCAACAACTTTCGGCCAAAGCAATCAGAGAAGAAGAAGAAGTGCCATGGGCAGTTCATGTCATCGCAAGTCACGATTGGAGAAGCCCAATATTCGCATTCCTAACAGGCACTTATGAGCCCGAATAAAAGCATGAACAACAGCGAATGGAGTCACGAACCAAGCACTACTCTATCATAAGAGGCGAGTTGTACAAGGATGGCATTGTAGCACCCAAGCTAAAATGCATTAGCACAGAAGAAGGACGAAAGCTCTTGGATGAAATACATGGAGGCATGTGCGGAGCACACAGGGGACCTCATGAGATTGCCCACGAGCAATGAGACAACGTTTCTACTGGCCGACAGCGGCAGAAGATGCAAAGCAATTGGTCAAGACATGCGAAAGCTGCCAGATGTTCGCCAAGAAGCAAAACGCACCTTCCAACCCAACCAGGTCGATAGTGCCCACTTGGCCACTTCAACGCTGGGGGGTGGACATAGTAGGACCATTACCAACGGCCCGGGCAATGTGAGATTCGCAGCAGTGGCGCTTGAGTATTTCACCAAATGGATAGAAGCAAGGCCTTTAGCGAGAATCACCGGCGGCAACTTTGATAAGTTTCGTATGGCAACAGATAGTCTGCCGCTTCGGGGTTCCGTCCTACATAACAGTGGACAACAACAAGCAATTTGACTCAACCGAATTCAGGAACTTTTGTGAAGAACTTTCGATCAAGGTGACTTTCACATCAGTATATCACCCACAAAGCAATGGGGCTTGTCGAAAAGGCAAATGGCCTAATCTTCTCGGCCGTCTCAAAGTCTCTGTGGGACGCAAGCAAAGGGAAGTGGCCAGCCGAAATGACAATTGTGATTTGGGGTCATAACATCTCAAGTCCCGGGCAACGGTTTTACTCCATTCCGATTGTTGTGCGGGGAAGAGGCCATCACACCCGAGAAGAGCTGAGGCTCGGCTCATTTCGCATACACAAATAGGCGACATAACCGAAATACAAAGGTTAAGTAGATGCTAACACATCTAAATTCCGAAAGTTGCGGGCGGCGAAAAACCTCGACAACTACCACAAGGAGACGCAAAGGCTGGCGGGACAAGAAAGTGCTGCGCAAGAACATCTACCCGAGGCGACCTTGTGTCTTGATTCGGCACGGACAAGCGGGGGCAAGCTACAATCCCAATGGTACGGGCCTTTCGTCGCCGCAAGCATGGTCAAACCCGGGGTGTTTCGGCTCAAGACGAGAAGAAGGCGACGAAACCACCCACATGGAACGCAGAGACAATCTCCGCGGGTTCTACGCGTGACAAATGCTCCCCGAGACAGGAGTTGTAATTTTCTTTTCCTTTATCATGGTTTGTAATAAGTAAGGTACGAAGCTACAGTGGGTTGCGCTCTTTTTTCTCATAGGGGAAGCCCTTTTGAGTGTGTGAGGTTTTTTTAACGAGGCAACACTGAAACATTCGGTCGTGAACCCCTATAAAGGTTCCATTTCCCCAAACATAGCGTAAAGACGAAAGAGAAAGCCGAAAACAAGAAGTGACTAAGTCACACTTGATATATTCGGCGTACATCATGCCCGAAAAGGGTATATGCTGAAGAGATCAACAAACAAAGGCATAAAAGCCGAAAGACTAAGGTCAGAAAGGACCGAAAGTCAGGAGAAAGTCAAAAAGTGACAACTCCCAAAAATCACAGATGAGGCTAACAAGCCCGGATCATCCGAAATTGACCAAAGAGTCAAAAACGGAGCATGAGCGGAGAAACCCGCAAAAATGTAGCTTGGCCATTAAAAGCACCGCCAAGGCACTTAAAGAATGCACTAAGGCAAACAGCCATTAAAGTCCGAAACGACTAAAGTAGGTGCATCCATTTAATGAAGGGTGTATCAAAGCGCACGTATATGTCCTCGGGCAATCAAGACAATAAAGGCCCGGGATCCGATAAGGACAACCAAAACCACTATAAAACAGGACCCAAGGGCCGCATATCCCTCAAAAAGCAGCCATAAGCTGTACAGGGAACATCTTTAGGTAGCCACCAAGAACAATGCGAGAGGATCACAGCCCAAAAAGAGCATAGGCTCATTAGGATTGAGAGGAATCGGGAGAGAGTAGGCAGCATTCGGCCATTCGGGAGAGGGTTGAATCTTGAGCGGCTCGGCGGCTTGCCCACAAGCTACTGCTAGGAAAGAGCTTGTCGAAAGACAATTCTACCACGTAAAAATCCTAAGGTCAAGCCCTCGAAAGAGTTGCGTAGGAAGCACATCGACCAACTCAGGCACATCAATGATTACTCAAGGTGGCCGACAATATCGGGGTTTCAGCGAAAGATCATCCCAACCCGCCAGAGCATCGGAAATGGGAAGCGTCGAATGCTCTGGTAAACCTGAACAGCATTCTCCATTGCACGAGTTCATCTCCATCGGCATGCCGGGTGCAATTTTGAAGCTGCTCGAGTGCATAAGAAGGTCGGAAGATCAAGGACGAAACATGGCATAATCGGTTAAATCTTGCCGGTAACAATGTCAAGTTGTCGATCCGGCTTCAAACACTTGGGGCCCGAATGCGTACTCACTGGCCTCATCTACCGGCTAACTAGGAACCCGGGAAAAGTCTGCGGTCCCAAGATGGTCGAATGTACAATAAGACAAAGATTCGGCCACAAGGTAGGCCAGGTCCACTTGAAGAATAGAAAAAACATATGCAACACGCAAAATGTAAAAAATCTAAGTTGAATAGATAAAATCACATTCGGCACAACATACGACTTTCGTTTCCTCGCAAAAGGGGGAGGGGGTTTCTTAACAGCAAAATGAATTTGCAAGATAACGAAACAACCCAAACCGAAAGCGACATTATCTATTTAAAGGAGAGAAAGACACGAAAGTAACGTCATACATGGCTAGTTCAGCCAAAGGTCCTTAACGGTACAATATACGTACCTAGGAGCGAAAAGTTCGATGGTTTCCTCTTTTACCTCAACTTTTGGCTCAAGTAAAATGCCCATGAACTAAGTTCCTTTGCCTAGTGGAAGGAACGAAAGTGCTCCAAAAATCAAGCATTCGATGACCATGTCGAATGATCTTTTGTCGACGAGACGTAAAAAATCACTCATACGATCGGGAAACTCCTCCCGAAACCTAAGCCACGAGGCCCCACTTATGCCAAATCCATCGCGCTCGATATTCAAAGGGGCATCTTCCATAAAACCAAAGGTCCCCTCCTCGAAACCTGCCAAAAGATGTAACGACAATTCAAGCATGTATCATTACAACCCACAAGCCAACATGGCCGAATCAAAAACTCCTTAAACGGTTTCTACCCTATTTTCACCGGCCTCGGCATTCGTCCCGGCGAGAAGGGCTCCCGTCCGCAAAGGGGCTGCTATTCTCGTCGCGAGAGGTCCGGCCATCCCGTTACGCAAACGAAAGCATGCACCTTGGCGCGAATCTCCTCCTTCTCCTGAATATTCTGCACAAACAATCGACGGTTGCCAATAAAGTATTAAGAAAGGTCAAATCCGATAAAGAGACAAGGGGGAAGAGGCTACAAAGAATCGAACTAACTGGCTCCGGGACTCGGCCGCGCGAAACATGGCGAGGTCTTTCCCGCTCTTCTGCCAGAAGCCTTCATAAAATTTCTTAGGCGCCCGAAAGCACCGGACCAGAGTCCGCCAGATGTCGCCGGGTCCTCCTTCGGCTCCACGGCCTCAACATGAGGGACATCCAAGCTCATGCGGGGGGCGGGCCGAATGCTCGAAGGGGTCCGAGAGGCGTGCCCCTTCCGGTCTCCACCCGTCATACATGGCCCGAATCTCCCGAACTAGCTAAGGGAGAGTTTCCCAAGGTTGAGCCCCTGCGGCGGGTTGGCCTCGTTCTTGAAGGAGGCTAGCAAGCGCCGTAAGGCCGAAACACCGGCCTTGACTTCACGCTCTGCGGCAAGCGTAACCGATTGGTTACGCTTTCGCTCGGCGTCTAGTTCCTCCTTCAAGTCCTTCACCTTACGCTCTAGGTCCACCGACTTCTTCTCGGTGGTTTCGGCCTGGGTTTCGGCCTTCCCCTTCTGAGTGTTAGCCTGCTTCAGCTCCTTGGCCAATCGCTCGGTCTTGGCCTTCTCGGCCTCGAGGGCCTTGCTGCCCGACCCTTGGAATTTCTTCTCCAAGGTCCGAACGAGCATAGACTACGAAAGAAAACCGGACAAGCAAGAAATCATAAGTAACACGAAACTTACATTCGTAAATCAAAGAGCGAATCTAGAGCTCACCCCGTGGCGTAAAAGTTAAGGGCGTCGAAGAGCGGCGGGGCTCCGTTTTCAACAGCTCCTTCTCCGTCCGAGGGGGCGTGAAGGAGGTGGAGCGATCTGGCCGAATCGGCCCCCCACTTCGGAAGGAAGGAGAGGCGATCGTCTTGGATCCACTCCGGCCACCACCCGGCGTCCGAATATGCTCCTAGACAACGAGCAAGCTTGTAAGTCTTCTCCCTTCGTGGACTCTTCTCCTCGGGGGAACTAGTCCCGGAATACACCACGGCCTCCTGAAAACTAGAATGACTTCCAAGGGAGAGGGTACCATGGCCGAAAAGACAATCCCCCGAAAAGGCCTAAGTCTTGACGAACTCTGGTAGAACCGAGACTTACCCGGGCGGCCTTGGGGGTCGGCGTCAACGACGAAGGCGGAGCTGCAGCCGGCCGGAGCCTCCTTACTCGACTTCGCTTTTTTCGCCGGGAAGCCGCAACATTCGTAGCTACCGAGGGCTCCCGTGGCCGCTTAATGGCGGCAAAGCTAGGCCCATGAGAAAGCGAATCCTCGGCATCCTTCAAGGTCTCCGGGGGGGTTCTTCACGGTCTTGCCAGCCATCTCCTCAGAATCGCTGGAGATTACCTGGATAACGATAGTATGAAAGAACATTAAAAACAGCAAAGATAGATTAGTACGAAAGGATGAAAGCAAGATAAACAAATTGCCGAAAGCACGGCCGAAATCCCTAGAGAAGACAGGACAAAGTACCGAGGCGGAAGTAACAATGCCAAACAGGCGAGTGCGGCCGAATGTAACCTTTCGCCACGTCGACCGAAACCCTAGCCAGAAGACAACCTACCTCAATATCCTTGGTCT
This sequence comes from Hyparrhenia diplandra, assembly GCA_015847255.1. NCBI lineage: Eukaryota > Viridiplantae > Streptophyta > Magnoliopsida > Poales > Poaceae > Hyparrhenia > Hyparrhenia diplandra. The sequence goes on along the minus strand of JADLZK010002253.1, from coordinate 42,341 downwards.
CTTTCGGCTTCCTCGGATGTGATATTTTCTCGCTTGCCTCTTGATCCGCTCTAGAGGGGCCGAATCATGAGCGACAGTCTTTCCACGGTAAGCCGCCTATCGTGGCGGCCTTTTTTAGCTTTAGCCTCGGCCGGAGTCACCTGGTGAGGGTAAGGCACGCCATAGCATCGAAAGCCCTATTGATTCGGGCGTTCTCCCAATGATTTCCTCGAGCCATGTCGTACTCACGTTTACCCATTGCCCCCTGAGGACGGCGTTGGCTTAGGCCGGGTCGGTCAAAATCCAAGAACATTTTCTTCGAATGAAAGCGTGACGGAATCAGAGCCCGAACTTGGCTCGTCTCGTAGCCGTAATTAGGAGGGTCGATGACAAATCGCACCACGGAGCTCAAAGGCCGAACCTCCATAACAATCCATTCCTCAACAAGATCGCGAGTACTTTGCCTTCCCAAGGTCGCGAGGAAGGCCATAGTAGCCGGCATCCCCCCCTCGGTGTTCTCAACAAAAGAAACGTGGCATTTTGCCCGAAGGGGCACCATTCGGCTCTCAAGAGCACTTTGTTCATTGGCATGCCGGATCTGGATGCCTCATCCTCATTTTTGGCGCCGACTCGGCGTAGAACCGTAACGTGTCCACCTCGACCACTTATTGCAAAAAGCGGGAGCAAGACGAATGTTTGCCTTCGGGATGAAGGTATAAGCTCCGAATTGCACGATGCAATGCTCATGGGTCCTTTTCATCCTGAATCTTCTTTGGCTTCTTGTGCGAGCATAGAACTGAAGGAAGTCTCCACACAAAGAGGGGCTCCCATCATCTTCATGGCCCACACGAATGCCCCCGAGGCGAGTAAACGCATTCGGTGTTAGGTGATGCGAGTTGCAAACCAAACCGCTCAAGCACACCGCCGATGAAAGAATCCTCGCATGGAAGACGAAACCCGGCTCGGTAATCCTTGAAAACGAGCGCTTCGCCAGGCTTCGGATTCGGATACTTCTCCCTGGTCGAGCCCGGCACAACAACCTCGTATGCCGATCCATGAAACCTTTGCGCACATAGTCATTCGAGAACCTCCTCGGTGACGCGCGAGGTTCCGGCCCAATAAACCTCACGCCGAGTCGAAGGCCGTGGATTCTCCCCCGAACCTTCGGCAAGGGAGTAACTTCCATCCTCTAACCCTTCCAAGGCTCAAAGAAGTCTCGAGTCTCGCTTGTGCCGAAGGTCCGGCTCGACTGCACCGAAAGGTTTCCACCGACAGGAGACCCTTCAATATCAACATCCATCTCAACCTCATCCATGACTTGGGGACCGATGGGGTCAGATTCGGAACTTTCGCCTCGCTAGAAAACGGTGCGGATCGATGCTTCAAATCGGGCGTGGCCAATCACGTTAACGCGGCCGATTCTCGAACTCGAGGAACCGCTAGTAGATCTGGAGCTTTTCCGGCGAATAGCCGGATCCCGAGGCAATCGGACTCGACATTCTACCAAATCAAAGAAACCTAGAATACAAAATAGAAAAAACACGACGAAACCCTAAAATAAAAAAAAGGGGGCGCCCAACTCAATCGAAAAAAAAAAGAAAGAAAGGAAGGAAACTTACTTGGGATGACGGCCGGTTGCCGAATGCCCTCAAACTCGAAAGGTGAGGGTGCTTGAAGCCAAAGAGCTCGAGCGTCGGGAAAGCCGGGAGCGCTAGGAAGCAAATGAGTCGGGGGAGATCACCGCCCGGCCCCAACCTCTTTATACAGGGGAAAAATGGCGCGCGGTTCGAGGTTGCGTCCCATCCGTCGGCTCGGGGCTGCAACCCGAGGTGGCGTCGCTTCGCCTTCCGCAGAATTGTGTATTAAGTTCAAAAATTTTTTGATAAAAACGCATATCGGGCATTCGGCTCAGGGGGTTTCTTAAGGGCCGAAGTCGCGACCAAGGGGCGGGTCGAATGGGCCTAACCCTTGGCCTCGAGAGGCTACTATTGGGGGAGGCCGGAACCTGCCCACCCCCCTTCGGTCGGCCCAAGAATAAGCAAGGATGCCAGCGCAGGAAATTGCCTCAAGGGGCTGGGATTCGGCCCCGCAGGCCGAAAGCCATTGGATTCGGGCCCGAGTCTACCTTGGGTCCAAGGACGGACCGGCCTGTGCTTGTCCGACGCACGCCGGCCGTGAGAAGCATCGTTACATGGACGAAGGCTGCGGCATTCGGCACGGGTGACCGAATGCGGGAGTTTTCGTCCCGGGCGGCCGCTCAAGAAGATCGGGCGAAACGGCGTAGACATTCGGCCTGATGTGTCGAACCCTGTTGCTTTCGTCCTTCGGGGCGAGGACTCGGCCTAGGTCCCAAGGAGGTTGGACGTGGGACGAAGGCATCAACATTCGGTCAAATTCGCCTAATGTTCACGCTTTCGTCCCTAAAGGCAAGGACCCAGCATGCGCCCCCAGACTTCGGCCAGAGCGGTCGAAAGCAATCACTTTCGTCCGCGTTACCAGGGAGATTTCTTGTCGAAAATCTCCTAATGTGTTTTGCGGTGATCGCGGTCCGACGCCGGGAGGCCCACCGGGGGTTGGTGGAAGCGCGAGGGGAGAAAGTACCGTTCTACCCCTGCGGCGCTGAGGAGGAGCGCGGGAGATCCAGGGTTGGTAGGAGGGTAAAATAGGAATTGTAAAAGTCTACGGACTATAAATAGACCCCGACAGTCATTGTAAACGGGGACAGAGAGTTAATGGAAAGAGTGCTCCAGTTTGCGTACACCTTCGTGTGTCCACTTTAGTCTAGTTGAGTGATTCGTCCCGCCAGGGGTAGCCTACTTCGGGGCTACACCAACACTAAGATTTGCGGTTTACTCCCTCCATATAGGAATTAGAAGTCGTTCTCCGTCCCACGCGTAGAAGCAGAAAAGAAGTCTTTTCTGGCTGCATGGGGTGGTTTTGGCAGAAAATACCTCTCTAATCGCCGTCTCCAGCGCATGCATGCGTGATTAATACCGCCTCGATTTAGCTCTAGGCCGTTCGCATGCGTGAGTCTCCGTCCACATAAAGGCTCATCCGCTCGCCTCACATGCTCACCATCGCGCAGTTGCTGCTAGCCATCTCCGAAAGCTGCTCGGCATCCCTCGCTCGCCCGCTCCCGCTGTAACATAGTCAAAGAAATCCTTAAACCTTGGATCACCACTCAAACCCCTCTCAATCATGTCAATACACCACTGTAACCTAGTCTTCTTATTACCTTCGGTGAGATAGGGCTTAATGCTACTAGAATGGCGCCTTAGCAAACCTTTTTTAAATACCTTTGCACCCTCCATTTGCTTATGCTTAGTCTGGCACAAACATCGTCTATGGTCATCCTCTCCTTCAGAGGAATGGTACGCAAGGCTTCCAAATCAATAGGAAGTGCCTTACGACCAACTCTACCCTTTTAAGACTAGAAACAACAACCGGAACGTTGTCTGCTAGTTGTGTTTTACCTCTCCCTCCATATGCGCTGAACTGTCCGACGGTGGAGATCAAACTGATCGGCAGCAATTTGGCTATCATTCTTGTGGAGTATCCCACTGCTGCTCCTAGTCAACAACGCTTGATACACTTGCTTTCTGACAACTTCTGGCACCTCTTTCCTTCGTTGGTTCATTTGAACCGGAGCATCTTCTACAAATGAACGTTCGTTACAAATCATGTAGAAGGTGTCAAACATAATGCAAGCATGGACATGAGTTCAAACAAATACCAGTCATGTTTTTGATCGGCATCAAAATTAACCGCTCCAAACTCATCTAGAGGTAAATTCAAATCAAATCCTGTGGCAAAGGAAGCGTGGAACATGAGAGATGACACAAGAAAATAGAAACAAACAAACAAATACGAGACTGCATAAAGGTGTCAGAAAGCTGTGAACATACCGTCGACACCGTCGTCATCATCGTCGCCGCCGCCGTCGTCGTCGTCAGGCTCATTGAGATGAACTTCATCCACGTTGTCTTCAGTAAAGTAACAAATGAAACAATTGAAATGACAGAATCATTGCAATCGTATAAAAATGGATTAAAAAATCAGGAAACAACTTACCGTTGTCCTCTTGCACTATGGGCTGGTTGAGATCAAACGCAGCATTGTTGTTGTCGTCTTCCTCTAATCTGACGTTCAGATCGAAGCCACCAGCTAGGTCACTCATTGCCGTTGTCTTTTGCTTCAGTGTGGTGGAGCATGAAGTGTCACTCTACTGAGAGGAACTTAAATAGAACAGGCAGATGAAGAGTCGCTCTAACAGCCTGTACAGCGCGCGCAAGCGAAAATCAAGCGAGACGAGCGCGCGAGCAAGCAAAAACGGGCGCCATGCAACGAAAACGCAAAAAAAGGACGCTAAATGCGCTTGGCAACGAAAACGCAAAAAAAGGGCCGGCCGGCGTGCGCACGTCCACCTTGCCTCGGCCTCGATGTCACAGTAGCATGCAACCCATGCAAAATGCAGCGAAAGGCAAAAAAATATTTGTGCGGCACACTAGCCAACCAGCCGAGTAGATATTTGTGGTGATTATGCACCCGTATCATCATTTATTAGGTCAGTCTCAATGGAGAGTTTCATTGCACTCTTTCCAAAACTATAAGATGAAATGAAACTCGGATGAAACACCCTCCCTCAATGCAAAGTTTCATTCTAAAGTTTCATATGCATTTAATTCCATTACTCATAGAGAGTTGGTATTCGATCTTAAGAGAGTTTCACCAAGATAAACTTTTCCCTTCTCTCTCCTCAGAGTTTCATGCATAAAAGTAGACTTTTCTAATGTGGTGTCCTATTTAATGTGCATGAAACGCGTATGAAACTCCCATTGAGACTAGCCTTAAAGGCAAATATGGAAAAATTACCTCTAATTAATGAAATATGGAAAAATTACCTCTAATTAATGACTTCTTGGTATGCACAATCTTGTCTAAAACGGAGCAGCCGGTGGCTATAAGAGGTGACGTGAAAATCATAAGGGTCGGCAGACCCCGACGCCTGAGTGCTGCATTGAAATACATGAATAAACATTGCGGCTCCCAGCGTTTTTCCTTTTTAAACTTCCACTTGTTGTCCTGACCTGGCTGATGGTTGTTGAACCTGTATATGAAAGCAAACATCCATCAAGAGAGTTTCTCGATGGCAAATATACAATGTTATTCTAGGTCCAACTTTGCTAGACATTGGCATAGTAGTAACATAAGGGATCTTAGTCAAATTGGTCGCCTAAGATCTTACCCAGGTGCATGCCTTGGTATCTTTAGAGATGGTGAACATGCTGGTAACGTTAATGCAATATTGAGAGATGGAGAACATGCCTTGGTATCTTCAGAGATGGAGAGCCTATATATGCGCACGAAGAACAAAGGATCACAGAATCAAACATATAATTAAGATATATAGCAATACTGATTTCTGTAAACTGCTTGTGAACCTTTATATATGATTGACATGTAGTACACATTAACGTTAATGCAATATAATGCAATAACTCAGGCAAGGTGCTTGATTTGCATAGTCAGTGAACAATTACACACATGCCAAATCAATCATGAAATTTTGATAAAAAGAAAATAGCAATATAAGTGTGCCAATCAAGTAAAATGGCACTCGGAATAGACTAAATGCTAGTTGAATACGTGGTTGCCCATGCTGTTCTTACCTATGGGCTCTGGGCCCCAGTAACACCCAATATTGTCCACAAGTCAGCCTAGGTGTCTAGGACAACCGCCACAGATGGCTCTTGCTGCAGTGATCTGCACGTGGGAGCGGCTGGTGGCCCCAGAAAGGTGGGTAGCGATGCCCTGTCCTCGGTGCACTGGCGGAGCGTGAACGAAAATCAAGGAGGGGCTAATTTCAAAGGTTGTTACTGTAGCTATGAAACTTCGGTTAAAAATAAGCAAGAAACTAAAAATCCAAAGCACAAATTCCTATGAGCCGTCTGTTCTCTTGGGGCAGGAAGGCATCACTTTCATTGCTTTCCCTGTTCTCCTCTGCTTGCACTCTGTCACAGCTGTTGTTTTTCTCATTTTTCCTGCAAATTGCACAGTCTACTCTTCATTTTTCAAGAGAGAAGGGGGGCAACCGCCCAATTTCGCCTCCAAGAGGCTCCGCCAGTGCCTCGTTGTTGTTGCATGCCCAGGAACATTCTCAGTCCACCATACCAGAGGATTTGGACCAAGTGGACTGTGATCCAGTGGGCACGCAGGAGTCCAACACCGTGTCTCAATGGTGGGCGACTGACAGAGTTGCGCAGGAAGAGCAACGACAACAGGAAGAAGGTGTTGTAGTGATAGCGATGCAGATGCTGCTTCTCTACCCATACTGCTACTCCTGAGAAGTTGGTGCCCATACCTCAGAGGTGGGGGAAGAAGTCGACCAAGGGGTTCGGCAACTCAAAGTGGCCATAGATAAAGTGATGAAGCCCAAGGTGACCACACCCAATACAGTCAAAAAGAAGAAAATGTCAGGGGATGGTAATCAACCTGTTGGTGATGCTAGGTCTAATAGTGCAAGACACAAGTTGGATTTCGATTCAGATTTGCATTCATCACAAAGTAGAACATGTTTCAACCAAGCCGAGTTGATAGGTAACTTGAAGTAAGTCAAGTGAGCCAACATGTTGATATCCATCAGCTCATTTCTGAAACATGTTTTACTTTCAATGAATGCAAATCTAAATGGAAACCCAACTTGTGTCTTGCACCATTAGACCTAAGCGGCACCAACATGTTGATTACCATCCTTCAGCATTTTCTTCTTCTTCTTGGTCATGACTGGGCGTGGTCACCTTGGGGTTGATGACTTTATTTTTGGCCACTTTGAGCAGCTGGAACCCCTTTGGTTGACTTCTTCCCCCCATCTCAGGTATGGGCTCTAACTTCTCGGGTAGGAGCATGCACTACTACTGAATTGTCCATTACTGCCGGCTCCAACCCCCTTCGCGCGGCCGAACCTACGGAACCATAGCGGTAGTGATGTGGGTTCGAAACACTACCGGGTCAAAACACCGGCGGTGATTTGAGACAACACTTGCCCGGGTGTCAATACGACCCGGCAATTTACTTCAAATAACACTACCGGTGCAACGGAGCCGGTAGTGTTGAGGAACAAAACACTTTCGGTTGTGTATCGAAATCGGCGATACCATAGTAACGAACACCGACCGGCTCTGTGTCAACCGATAGAGATGTTTACGATCACACCGCCGGTTGTACATTTCAACAACCGAAAGTGTTTGTTATGCCAACACCGCCGGGTTGTTTCAAAACCTACGAGTGTTGTAAACGGTGGCACTACCATTTTTTGGACGTCGGCGTGTGATTGCTATGCCAACGATTAACGGTTTGTAATAGTTGGCGTTACAAAATAAGAATGACCAGTAATTACAGCAACGAATAATGTCGGGTTTATCAACAAACCATTATCATAATCACATGTCCACATCACGAGGGTCTTGGTCAGCCACCAAGTAGTGTAACAGCTATAATAGCTCACAAGTTTAGAGGGTCTTGGTCGCCACCAAGACATCGAGTAACTCACATGTTCAGATCTCTCACAACATCAACAACAAACTACAGTAGTCTCTTGATAAGTTACGGTGTATTTTGGTGCTTAAACAACCTAGCCTTTGCAATGGAAAATCGTCCCCGATTTTTGACGATTACCTCATCTATGATGAATTTGGCCAGCTCCTCTTGCGGTCTTTTGCAATCTCCGGCGGTAGGATATTGTTGGACTTGATTTTTCTTATTTGTCATTCAGAAAATATATATGAATCAATAGATCAGTTTTATTGAATTATTCAAAAAACCAAATGAATTGGGGAGTATACACACAGTTTCGTCTTGTTGTTTCGTTTTGCCCGCGGAGGAATTTAAACATTGCCCACATTGCATAGAAACCGCGACCGATCATTCCCCCTGTGGCTGCTCTAACCGAGGCACAATATTTTCCCCATTCTTGCAACCATGAATGGGACAAATGAAACCCCGAGTTTTGCTTCACGGACATAATCGAGCCACATTAAAAAGAGTGGAAAAGGAAAAAAAAAAAATTAGAGCACGCGGTGATGATATCAAGTTAAGATTAGTGGTCTAAAGACCTAACAAAAGGGCCTATATAGAGAGAGTGCAGCTTATCTTGTGGGTTAGAAAAGTAGTAGTAGTAGAATCTAGTTAGAATTCAAGTGCACCGTCTCACAAGCATCAAATGTATACTTGTGGGTTAGAAAAGTAGTAGTAGTTGAATCTAGTTACAATACAATTGTACCAACCTCACAAGCATCAAATATATATTGTGGGTTAGAAAATAGTGAGCAACTAACTTGCATCACACACGTGATGTCAAAATTAATAGGTTATTAGGGTCACTTACCCGCTCAAAGAACTTCACTAGTGGATTCGAAGAGAAAATGGTTTATCCTTCGAGTCCCACACCAAGATTTCATTAAAACGTCTAAGATTGACAACAACGAAGACAAAATGCTCATTTGCAATCACAAATTCCTAATTATCGAATCATCTTAATGAGAAAGATGCGTACATATGAATTAAAAGCGGTGAACACATACTCGCCGATTGTGGGCTAGTAAGATTCTGTTTTCTCGAGGAACACAAATTCATCAATAACATCCATCAAAGTTTGCTTCGGTACTTGCGGGTCTTCTCCCTTTAGTCCACGTGACGCCGACTTGAGAGAGTGCGGTGGGTTCGAAGAAGCCATACTTTTTGAATAAGTTGATGCCTTCACAATATTGTGAGATATACCTGCATAAAACCATGAGGAATGCTCGAGAATTTAACAATTTGTGACTGGATAGTAGTTAATTGTATTGCCGTGGCGAGTCGTACTTACATCGTCCACACGCGTCAAGATTTGTGTGTCGAGGGCGCGTTGTTGGTATAGGCCGGAAGAAGGTCTCCCATCCAACAAATAGCTTGTTCTTGGATAATGAAAAAAAGACTTTTTGCGAGGGACGATAACGCACAATTCCATCCAAAATTGGATCCCTTGTTTTAGCTAGGTAATAGTCATGCAATTTACGCATGGTCGGGGTCAAGTTCATCACCAGCTCATCCTCAACCAAATTATGTCCCTTCACATCTTTGCATTGCCATTGGTAGGCAACCATCTTGGTCATAATACATGTTCCGCAGCCGGCTTCAATACTAATGTGTTTCTTAGCGGCAATCTTCTCTATCTTCTCATTGGTTTCTTTCATTTTATCTTACGGTGTCACAACTTGGCGATCCATTTGGTTGCCGTGTTTTCCATAAATGAGACCATGAAGCCCACGAATGTATTGTATCTTTTGCCCTCCGGGGTCGGAAATTTTTACATTTTTGGCCTTGTGAACGTAATCCATCGGCCTTGTGTTGGTATGACGAGGGTTGGTTCACAAAGCTATCCTTTGCCTTTGCCTTTGATCTTGTGGTTGGTGCCACTTGAGGAGGAGGAACCCGCTTTGGCGGGGCGATGAAGAGTGAGGAGGGTTATGATGTTCGGGGGTAATGAAGAGAAAGGATGAATACTGTCTTCTTTGAGGGGCGATCTTTGGCACATGTCCGACGAGGGAACTAGGAGTTCTATCTGTTGGGGAATATGCCCTAGAGCTAATCATAAAGATGATTTGTATTCCTTCATATGTATCCATGATATATTATGTGTTCATGAATATCCATTAAAGACAACTTGTATTGATCGGCAATTATGTGAATTGTTTGTGAGACTCTTTTACTTGTTTGGTTATTCAATAATTGTCCACGATCGGAGTTCATGTGAGAACACACATGAATATTAGATCGGCACACGTATAGTTGATGACTATGTTTCACAAGTCATAGACATGGAGATGTCAAACTAATAGTGTGGGCACATGTATGACATGGGGCTGGATAGACCCGACATGAGATGTTATTATTATCTCTTTATACATCATGTGCGTTATGTCCTTAGACCCGAGATTGTCGTATGTACTCAAGATGTGAAAGCGACCTACTTAGGGACTATCAAACGTTACTCCGTAATTGGGTAGCCATAAAGGTGGTCTTCGGGTTTGTCGAGGAAACATCTTTGTGAGACATAGTCAATCAAGATGGAATTGCCCCTCTCCATGAGAGAGAGATATAAAGCTGGACCACTCGATTGATTGGATCAAGAAATGCATGGCCGTGCTTGGGTTAAGTGTTAACCCACGAGGTGGACCAAATATCGTGTGGCAAGGGAATGACGAGTATATGGTTTGTGATGGTTCGTCGATATGATCATTGCGTATACATGGGGAGTTGGCACGTCTTGCTAGAGGCCGGGTTGTCAACTATTGGCCGAAAGTAGGAGTACTCGGGCCATGTCTATATGTGTGCGTGAGCCCATAGGGTCGCACGCTTAAGGGGAAGAAGGCCTTATTCGGATTTGATCCAATTAGGCGAGGATTAGGTTACTAACGGGCCTCCAAAATGGGAGCCCGTTAGGGACGCCTATATATATGAGAGGTGGGGCGCGGGGCTGTGACCTAATCCAAGCCACGCCACTTTGGCGCCGCCGCCGCCCACGCCCTCGCCTCTTGCATCTCGCGGACCTAGCGGTCCGGAGGCGATCGCTTCCTCCCTCAGACGTGTGGGATACCTCGGAGTCCGTGCATCCGGAGCACAAGGACGAATCGCACGAGGAGGACGGACGTGACGGACGATCATGCAACCGCAGACGGCACTGCTGCGACGTGTACATCTACGTCGGGGTCGACGCTTCCGCACTGACTGGCGTCTAGTGGTAATCCGTGATCTATAACTAGCGGTAGATCCTTGGTTTATGGGTAGAAAATTTTCGTTTTACGGCTGGCGTAGCGATCCCATATTCGCCGGTGGTATCAAAGCCGATCTTTGTGTTGTTATAGATTCGGATGTGGGCATATGGTGATATGCGCGGTTGTAGATGAGTATCGATCTCGGTTCGTGATCTTGCCGCGACCGGTCTTGTTCGATCTACTCTACCGGGCCGAATTCCGCCATTGGAGTTAAGTGATACATGTAAACCCGGTCAAAGGCGAGTTTGAGATCAATAAGATTGATCGAATCGAACCTAGGTCATGGCCTGGTCGGGCGCATGTGATGCGAAGTTGCGGTGGTGGTAGATTTGACCTTACACCGATCGTCGGCCCGAAGTTTGACCATACCATAACTTTTGATCCGTAACTTCCGGATTGAGACGAACTCTAAACGAAAATCGTTGAGAACGAAAAGTTACATCCAATGGCGACACACTTCGTGTCTGTTCGTGAAATTAGAATTGCGAAAATCAGCTTACAAAATAATGTTTTCGGCCCGGCAAATTTTAGACGCCGGAATCGGTTAATCTTTGTTTTTGCGGGATTATGTGGACCGTATGGCCTCTATATGTATGAGATGCATGTATGTATGTAATTTTTCATGACTTACATGTCGTGAGGATGACAATATGGCTGGAGCCACTTAAATATTGTCCACTTGATGTAAATGGCTGCGTGCCATATAGTGATGAACGCAAAATGTAAATTGTTATTTTTTTTTTTCGCTAGTAGTATAGACTAGTCTTGGCAGATTCATCAGCGGAGGATGGCATACATGGATCATGGAGATGGAGATCATCATGATGAACAGTTCATTGGAGATGGAGATCCCCAAAGTGATATAAGGCCATACCAAGTCACAACCGTTTAATGTCGTTCTTATCGTGTTTCTACTTTCATGCGCGCGACTATGTTTTTGTCTACATACGATAGTGAAGTAGAACGATCCCTCGGCAATGTTTTAAGTTTTCGATGCTCCCCAAACCTCGCACTGTCACAAGCCTTGTACAATCGGTGGTGGGTCTATGAAATTAGGGTGCCACCGGTTTTCCTTGACTAGACAGGGTTCGTATCGGATACTTACCTGCGGAAGGTTTGGTTACTTGAACAAGATCATCCTAACGGTTAGGGATCTTGGAGCATGGCGAAAGTTGGCGTGAGCATAGAGATGCTACCCAACAACAAGAGTCATATGTGATATGATTAGCAAAGAGTTGCTTACCGATCTACCATGTCTTCTAGCGGTGATGCTAAAGCTCACTAGTTGACGTGTTAGTTGTGGGTCTTGAATCACTAAGTTTCAATTGAGGGATATTGATTTTTTTAGTGGGAGTACATTCAATTAAATGTTAATTTGTTTTTACTCTATCTTGGATACATTGTCATAGTATTTTGCATTATTTCATTTGTAGATAAATGGCCCTAACAATCAACCATTTACTTTGCGTTCGGTTCTTGAGAAAGATAAGTTGAATGGAACAAATTATGCGGATTGGATCCGTAACCTGAGAATTGTTCTCAGGGCTGAGAAAAAGGAAGATGTTCTAGACAACCCCTTACCAGAAGAGCCTGCTGATAATGCACTTTCTTTGCTGAGAAAAACGCTTACAAGAAAGCATGTGATGCCGATCTTGAAGTGAGTTGCCTTATGCTTGCTAGTATGGAACCCGATCCGGCAGATGAAGTTCGATAATAATCATGCGGCGTACGATATGATCGTGGGCGCTTGAGGATATGTTCAAACTCAAGCTAGAACCGAAAGGTTCAATGTCTCAAAGGCTCTTGTTGAAAGCAAGCTAGCGAGAAGGCGCGACCAGCTTGGACCACATGTAATCAAAATGGTTGGTTACACTCGGAGATTGGAGAAGCTAGGCTTTCCAATAGGCCAAGAGTTGGCTACGATTTCATTCTTGCATCTCTGCCGCCTAGCTATGGGAACTTCATCTCGAACTACCATATGCATGGGGCGGAGAAAGGCTTGACGAGTTGTGTGGTATGCTTAAGACAAAGAGAGGCCGACATCAAGAAAGGTGTTTGGCGGTAGCCATGTGATGGCGGTCCAAAACAAGCTAATTTTAAGAAAAGGGGCAATCCTTATTGGAAGAAAAGAAGGAAAAGGCTAAAGGTGAGACCTCCAAGCCAAAGCCATCCGAGCCCAAAGGCTGGACCAAGCTAGCGATACTTGAGTGCTTTCATTGTCATAAAAGGGTCACCGGAAAAGAAACCGCAAGGGAGTACTTAGCATCCAAGATGGATAGCGGGTGGTAAAGGTACTCCCGCCGCTTGTACACTTGTTGTTTATGTTACGCATATACATATTCCTCGCTGATTCTTATATTAATTCTTGGGTATTTGATACCGATCGGTTGCTCATATTTGCAATACGATGCAAGGAATGATAAGAAGTAGAAGCATTGGAAAGGGAGAAGTTGACTTCAGCGTGGGCAATAATGCAAGAGTTGTCGCCCGGAAGCGTCGGACGATGCAACTCCACCTCCCGGGGATTTATTTTGGAATTGAATAATTGTTATTTTGTTCCTAGCTTAAGTCGAAACATTGTGTCACCTTCATGTTTGATGAAGGATGGTTATTCTTTTAAGAGTGAAAAACAATGGTTGTGTAATCTCTAAAAAGATGGCATGTTTGTGGCTTCGCATCCATTGTGAATGGGTTATTTATTTTAAATCTTGATGATGCACATGCATGTAATATAACGCTAAAAGGCCTCGGCTTAATGAGTTAAGTCCTACCTATATGTGGCATTGTCGTTTGGGTCATATAAGTGAAAATCGCATGAAGAGGCTCCATTCTGATGGGCTTCTAACTTCGTTTGATTTTGAATCATACGAGACATGTGAGGCTTGCCTTCTAGGCAAAATGACCAAAGTCCCTTTCACAGGTTTTTCTGAGAGGGCAACAGACTTGTTGGAACTCGTACATACTGATGTATGCGGACCAATGAGTACGACAGCTAGAGGCGGATTCCAATACTTCATTACTTTCACTGATGATTTTAGTAGATATGGCTATGTCTACTTAATGAAGCATAAGTCTGAGACTTTTGAAAAGTTCAAAGAGTTTCAGAATGAAGTAGAGAATCAACGTGGCAAGAAAATCAAGGCCTTGCGATCTGATCGTGGAGGTGAATATTTGAGTCACGAATTTAGCAATCATCTAAAGAGTTGCGAATTGTTCCACGACTTACGCCCTGGAACACCTCTCGAGAAACGGTGTGTCTGAGCGACGTAATCGGACTTTGTTGGACATGGTTCGGTCTATGATGAGCCAGTCAGACCTACCTTTATCGTTTTGGGGATACGCTCTAGAAACAAATTTTCTTTCACATTAAATAGGGTGCCATCTAAGTCCGTAGTTAAGACACCATATGAGATGTGGACCGTAAGAGTCCCATTTGTCTTTTCTAAAGATTTGGGGTTGTGAAGTTTATGTCAAACGACTTCAATCAGATAAACTAACACCCAAGTCGGACAAGTGTTTTTTCGTGGGATACCCAAAGGAAACTTTGGGGTATTACTTTTACAACCGATCAGAGGGCAAAGTGTTTGTTGCTCGAAACGGTGTTTTCTTAGAGAAAGAGTTTCTCAAAAGAGACAAGAGTGGACAAAGGGTGTATCTTGAAGAAGTTCAGGATGAGCCAATAGGTCAAGACTCTACGAGTGATGCTAGTGTAGCGAACAAGTTGAGATACCTAGTGGCAAAGGTAACACCGCCACTACCACGAAGATCAGCTAGACTCCGTGAGTTGCATGGGGATGTGTTATTGTTAGACGATGATGAACCTATGACATATGCGGAAGCTATGATGGACCCAGATTCCGAGAAATGGCAAAGTGCCATGAGATCCGAGATAGATTCCATGGGAGCCAATCAAGTTTGGAACTTGGTTGACCGGCCTGATGGGGTTAGACCCATTGAGTGCAAATGGATCTATAAAAAGAAAAGAGATATGGGCGGAAATGTTCACGCCTATAAAGCACGCGACTTGTCGAAAGGGTTTTCGGCAGGTTCAAGGAGTTGACTACGACGAGACATTCTCGCCCGATGGCGATGCTTAAATCTATCCGGATCATTCTAGCAATTGTTGCTCATTTCGATTATGAGATATGGCGGATGGATGTTAAAACAGCCTTTCTAAATGCAAATTTGGAAGAGGACGTGTATATGATACAGCCGAAGGTTTTGTTGATCCTAAGAATGCTAGAAAAAATATGCAAGCTTAAGAAATCCATTTATGGGTTGAAGCAAGCATCTCGGAGTTGGAACATTCGTTTTGATGAAGAGGTCAAAGCTCTTGGCTTTCGTCAGAATGAAGAAGAACCTTGTGTATACAAGAAGGAAAGTGGGAGCGCTGTTGTGTTTCTAATCTTGTATGTAGATGACATACTGTTGATTGGGAATGACATTCCAATGTTGCAATCCGTGAAGACTTCACTCAATAATATATTTTCTATGAAGGATTTGGGAGAAGCATCATATATTTTGGGCATAAAGATCTATAGAGATAGATCAAAGAGGCTAATAGGATTATGCCAAGACACGCATTACATTGACAAGGTGTTGAAACGGTTCAACATGGAACAAATCAAAGAAAGGGTTCCCTCGCCTATGTCACATGGTATGCGTTTTAGCAAGAAGCGGCGTCCTTCCGATCGCCGATGAGCGGAGAGCGCATGAGTAAGGTTCCATACGCCTCGGCGAGTTGGTTCCATCATGTATGCCATGATATGTACACGCCAGATATCTCATATGCTCTAAGTGTTGCGGCAGTACCAAAATCGATCCGGGGTGAGAGTCACTTTGGACACTTGTTAAAAATATTCTTAAGTACTTAAGAAGGACTAAAGATATGTTCCTAATCTATGGAGGTGAGGAGGAGCTCGTTGTAAATTGTTACACCGATGCTAGCTTCCAAACTGACACGTATGATTCACAATCTCAATCGGGATATTTGTTCACAATAAATGGTGGTGTAAGTTAGTTGGAAAAGTTCCAAGCGGGAGACGGTGACCGATTCTACAAATGAAGCCGAGTACATTGCGGCTTCCGAAGCGCAAAGGAAGGTGTTTGGATGAGGAAGTTCCTCATTGAACTTGGTGTGTTTCCAAATGCAAGCGGCCCATTGAACCTTCATTGTGACAATAGTGGCGCGATTGCACGAAGCTAAGGAGCCGAGGGATCACCATAAGAACAAACACGTGCTCGCGGAAATTTCACCTCATTCGAGTTCATCAAACGTGGTGAAATCAAGATATGCAAGATACATACGGATTTGAATGTTGCGGATCCTTTTACAAAGGCTCTTCCACACGGCCTAAGCATGAGGCACACATGAGAGATATGGGTATTAGATATCTTAAAGATTAACTCTAGTGCAAGTGGGAGATTGTTGGGAATATGCCCTAGAGCTAATCATAAAGATGATTTGTATTCCTTCATATGTATCCATGATATATTATGTGTTCATGAATATCCATTAAAGACAACTTGTATTGATCGGCAATTATGTGAATTGTTTGTGAGACTCTTTTTACTTGTTTGGTTATTCAATAATTGTCCCCGATCGGAGTTCATGTGAGAACACACATGAATATTAGATCGGCACACGATTAGTTGATGACTATGTTTCACAAGTCATAGACATGGAGATGTCAAACTAATAGTGTGGGCACATGTATGACATGGGGCTGGATAGACCCGACATGAGATGTTATTATTATCTCTTTATACATCATGTACGTTATGTCCTTAGACCTCGAGATTGTCGTATGTACTCAAGATGTGAAAAACGACCTACTTAGGGACTATCAAACGTTACTCCGTAATTGGGTAGCCATAAAGGTGGTCTTCGGGTTTGTCGTGGAAACATCTTTGTGAGACATAGTCAATCAAGATGGAATTGCCCCTCTCCATGAGAGAGAGATATAACCGACCACTCGATTGATTGGATCAAGAAATGCATGGCCGTGCTTGGGTTAAGTGTTAACCCACGAGGTGGACCAAATATCGTGTGGCAAGGGAATGACGAGTATATGGTTTTGTGATGGTTCGCCCCGATATGATCATTGCGTATACATGGGAGTTGGCACGTCTTGCTAGAGGCCGTCCGTCAACTATTGGCCGAAGTAGGAGTACTCGGCCATGTCTATGTGTGCGTGAGCCCATAGGGTCGCACGCTTTAAGGGAAGAAGGCCTTATTCGGATTTGATCCAATTAGGCGAGGATTAGGTTACTAACGGGCCTCCACCGGGGCCCCGTTAGGGACGCCTATATATATGAGGAGGTGGGCGCGGGGCTGTGACCTAATCCAAGCCACGCCACTTTGGCGGCCGCCGCCGCCCACCCTCGCCTCTTGCATCTCGCGGACCTAGCAGTCCGGAGCGCACGCTTCCTCCCCTGCGTGTGGGAGGATACCCCGGAGGTGCTGCATCCGGAGCACAAGGACGAACGCTACACGAGGAGGACGGGCGTGACGGACGATCACGCGAATCTGACGGCAGACTGGCTGCGGCGCGTACATCTACGTCGGGTCGACGCCTTCCACTGCACCAAGCCAGTCTAGTGGTAATCCCGTGATCTATAACTAGCGGTAGATCCTTGGTTTATGGGTAGAAAATTTTCGTTTTACGGCTGGCGTAGCGATCCCATATTCCTTCACTATCGATTAGTATCATGGGAGGGATTAGACTCACGGTCCTCCTCATCATCCGATGACAACTTCGGCCCAGCTTAATGTAGCGCTTGCGCCAAAAACTTTATTTGGTGGAGTTCGACCAAGTTTGGGCTTGTCTTCCCACTGCAGGGTGCTCAATGACTATCTTGTTATACTTCTTATCAAGTATGGCATCAATGCTGACGCGAGCATACCCCCTGGAATTGGTTGGCCATTGATGACCCCCATCTTTTCGATGGTCGGCCAGGCCCAGGCCGACCGCCACCTTGTCTTTTAGTCCATTCTGACGGACGTACAACTTGACATTGATAGGTTCTTTGGTGTTGTCCACCGCATGAGGCGCATTCACATCTTTCTCAAACGGAGCCGATCCGCGTACCGTTGCGGGCCCTTGTGATGAAGGCTCAAGGCATCATTAGGTCCGGTAGTGCCGCTTGTCTTTGAGACAAAAGTTGCTCGACTCTAACATCCACCAACCTTGATAGACGTCTATCAAACTCTTCGTCGATCTCATGTACAATCATCAGCGGCGCCGATACTCTCGAGTAGTCCGACAATGCTAGTTTCAAGGAACAACACCGGCTCCTCTAGTGCGACCGGGGTGCTCCTTGTTTCCGAGTGCTTGGGTGAGCACGTCATTCTCCCCTCCTAGAAGCGCGAGACCCTTTCTTCACCTCCTCCGGTTACTTCCGAGATCTTCTTGACGAGGTTTTTATGGGTTCATTTTCAGTGCTAAAGCTCCCCGTCTTCTTTAGAGTGGTGTACATTCCTCGCCATACAAGTATAATATCGATCTTGTCTCCCAATCTTCGATCAACCTTTAAACCTTATTGCTTGGCGTCTCTCCATCTCATCCAGTTCTAATTGAAAATCCGCCATCTTTTGGGCATAGCCACGAGAGCCGAGGCGATGAGGATTTACGTTTTTCAGCGAAGTTACGCTTATTCTTTGTGCTCACTTCTATGAACTTCGAGCTTAGCCTGTTCCTTGAATTCCTCCCAAGAGATCCTCTGTGAGGTGTACTCTCCTCCATCCCAATCGGCTCTTTACCTTGGAGCACAACCTTTTATACACACTCCCCTTGAAAGTCGCGAAGCATCTACACATGGTTTCATAAGTTTTTTCTGTACCAATTCCGTGTCACAACCCTCTTGGAAGGAGAAATAATCTTTTAACAAGAGCCATACAATCTTCTTCGTAGCCTCGGGAACCCTCCATGGATCTCAGATCCTTCCCAGTCCACCTCCCGTACTTAATTGGGATTTTGTCCCTTACAAGTACCCCCAAGACACTAGAGTATTTGGACACAAGCTGTTGGGGTGCGGCTGGTTCCCCGTACTCATCCACCTCGATAACGTAGTTTGTATTCGTCTCGGGAAGCCTTGTTTTTGCCTCGCTTGGTTCTCGGCTTCTTGCTTACCGAACCTTACGGCGCTTTCGGGCACTACCTCACCTGCTACGCAAAAAAGTACCAAGCAAGATAAGACACTCTCAATTAACTTGCGTGTGTATGGCAACCTAGCTAGTCACATGAATCCGGGCACATTACACGGTCACTTAATCACACTGATCCAGCTTGCGAAAGCACCATGCTAGGGCTCCAAACCGCTCGTCATTCAAACTTCCGCGGTTCTTTGGCGATGCGGCTCTCCGTCCTAGGGTTATCGGCCGGTTCTATTTGAACAGTCGACGGACTAACTGCGAAGATCGAACCATGGTCGTGATGTAACCATGTTCACACAGTTGGTACAAATGTTGTAGAAAAACAAAATAACAAGTTGCGGCACCAACAAACACATGCATTTGAGCAAACGGGTTGGAAATGGCGTCGCGCACTCACCTTGGAGGAGATGGGCCGGAGATGCGGGCGTGGAGGTGGAGGGGGGCACGCGTTCGGCCGGCGGTGTGGATGAGCATGGGCGCGGGGGCAAAGCGACCCGGGGGGGAGATGGAATACGAATAAGAATGGAGAATGTGCTACGAAGAGGGAGGGTGCACTTATCATCGGCGGCATTCCCATCCGAACATGTAAGGGGTAGTGAGAGAGAGCACCTAGGGAGGGGTGGGAGAAAGCCGCCTCCTTTGCTCCTCCAAGTCCTCGAACGGCGTCGTGGACGAAAGTGTGATGTGGGCGGAACGAGACGTTGACGGACGGCGTCAAAGGTTGGCAGGCGAAGGCGGCGTCGAGGCGAAAGAGACGACGCGCCGAGGTGGGAGGAGGGGCCGATGGAGGCGAAGGAGGGCGTCGGTGGGAGGCGTCGATGGAGGCGGGGCGGGTGTCGAAGTTCGGTGACGCCGCGCGAGGGCGGCATTGATGGAGGTGGCGCCGGCATCGATGGAGGCGGGAGGACGGTGCGAGGTGGGCGGCGGTGCTTCGGCTGTCGGCGCCGTGTGGTGGCTCGTTCTGCGCGGGGAAACCGGGTGGCGCGGTGTTCAAAAGAATTAGGAAAATTTCAAGGCCGCGCCGATTCACATATATATAAGCATAACACATCACCGCTTCGGGTCGCTTACACCCGACAGTGATATATGTTCACAAATGTGTAATTAACCCGGCGGTGATGTCCATACAACCGGGCAGTTTTATGAATTTTAAGCTTTTGTAAGAGTCAAAGGGATCATGCATGTGCCTTTGTGAAGCAAGTGTCATCCACCAACGTGTAAATGGCTTAAATTTTTTTTGCTGTCATTTAGACCCAAAAATATGCCCCCACACAAGATCTTAGGTTTTTCCGGTGAATATTTTTATTTTTAGGTTTTTCGTTCTTTGCAAAGCGGGTAAAAATGGCAAATTACACCATGGAAACACAAGAATTTAGCATGTATATGTGCATATATTTGACTCTTAGGCCAAATGAGACCATGTAGAAAAGTTTGGCATGGTGCCTATTCTTTTGGGGGTAGCCTCGCTTAAACCTACAATTACTTCCGGCCTCGTCGCGTAGAAAATCAATAAAACTACGAGAAGTACCAAACCAACCCCTAAAAATCTCCAAATTTTTGGATGACTCCTGCCACCTGGATTGTGAAAGACATGGAAAAAGTTTGAGACCGATAGGACACTGAGAGCATATGAAACCACGGGTAACATAAACTTAAGTGTATAGTTATGGTGACATGGGATCATGCATGTGCCTTTGTGAAGCAAGTGTCATCCACCAATATGTAAATGGCTTGAATTTTTTTTGCAATCATTTAGACCCAAAATATGCCCCCACACAAGATCTTAGGTTTTTCCGTGAATATTTTCATTTTAGGTTTTTAGATTCTTGCTAACGGGGCGGAAAATGGCAAATTACATCATGGAAACACAAGAATTTAGCATGTATATGTGCATACATTTGACTCCCTAGGATAAATGAGACCATGTGGAAAAAGTTTGGCATGGTGCCTATTCTTTTTTGGGGGTAGCCTCGAGTTAAACCTACAATTACTTAAAATTGTAAAAAAATCAATAAAACTGTGAGAAAGTACCAAACCAACTCCTAAAAATCTCCAAATTTTTGGATGACTCACCCAATACTGATTGTGAAAGACATGGAAAAAGTTTGAGACCGATAGGACACCGAGAGCATATGAACCACGGGTAACATAGGAAACATACAAATCTTAGGCTTTTTCCTATCATCACTGCGGTTTATTTGTTCAACCGATGATTGAAATAACCGGCAAAGATGAACCCTACCGTAGTGATAATGGCTACCACTCTCTGGAGTTCTGAACCGCAAGAACTCCTAAATTCCTCCTCGCTTTTTGGCTAATTGACGGTTCACCGAAAAGCACCGTTAAATCGAGGCGTTTAGTGTAGATAGACTAACTCCATAGATTACATAGTTGGTGAAGAACGTTAATTTGTCCAAACATAGTGATTACATTTAGTTAACAATAATGTAACTCCATCGATTACATATAGTGAACAATGTAATCTAACTCCATCGATTACAATAGTGATCGAGCTTGTACTAAGCGGTTCACCTTCACCCTCATCTACGATCGGTTGGGCTACGTTAATCGGCCGAATCTTGCACATTTTAGTGATAACCTCACGTAGTTTTCAAATTTCATCCGTCCTCCATCCACTCCGACAATCTTCCTTTTCCCTTCTAACCGTGCGTGTAGCTTTCTATTTGTTTTGTTGTCCTGTGCATAGAAAACTTGCGTAACATCTTTTGCAAGGATGAAGGGTCCTCTCTATGTCGCGGTCTTCTTTGAGATCAAGCGTATTGAACCCTTCAGTATCGTGTTGATGGCTGATTTCGAACCCAATCGACAAATTTGAAATAGAGCCTTCGGTGACCGTAGTCTAGTTCCCATATCTCCTCTATGAAACCATAGTAGGTATCTTCCACTTTGTGGATTTATTAGATCTGATTCAAAACGAACACCACTTTGTTTGGTATTGGCTCTTTCCATCTTGCTTTCTTGTGTAAAATGTATCCATTGATCTCGTACCCTTGGTACATAACATATGTACTCTTAGGCCCCCCACCTAGGAAATCGGTTGATTACCAACTCTTTCCCAAGCAAACACTTACTGCAACCAATCGCAAAATTCATCCGTATGTTTCTTATATAGCCCATTCTCGACATGTTGGGATTTTTGCTCTTTAAGCATTGCCTTGTGCCGCTACAAGGTATGGCCTCGCGTCCTCAAATTTTGTTCGTAAAAGCAATGAAAATGTGCTCGTCACGAAAGCAAATAAATTTTCATGCTTGAGCGATTTAGGTCCGATCGTTCCTTTGCCACTTATTCTTCTGCGTGGCGAGATACTAGAAGTCCAACCCTCTCCATGTCTAGATAATATGTGCGAACTTCGATGGCTTCTTCCGTTGACCATCCTTCAACCATGCTCCCTTACGGTGCAACCACATTTCGACATACTTCCTAAAAAACTTTCATCAACCTTTCGAAAGGGAACATCGGATCACGGTGCATTGGGCCAAGGCCTCTAATTTGTTCAACAAGATGAACCAGCGAGATGCACTGAGATATCAAAGAAAGTCGGCGGGAATTCCACCACAAGCAAGCTTAGTGCTTGGATATATACAACTGCTTTGCCCGGTCCAAATAAGTGGACATAGGAATGACCTTTTTGAGATCGCATTGAGGAACGAGCACAACTTTAGGATTCCCTCGGTGAGCCTTCTGGGGGCCGAGACCACGATATAACAACGAGGGGAGCAAATTTTGAGTCATAATGACATGACAATCATGGGCCTTCATGCAGCCCATATAGTTGAACTTGAGTTCTTTCATGTTCACTAGCCTCTTCGGGCTACCACGAAGAGCATGTTGGGAGTTTTAGTTCATTGAAAGAAGGAGATAAACTTTTTTTTTTGCTACCCGTTCAAGGTCCATGTCGCAGGCGGAAGGTACACCGATCATTCTCTAGCCGCCTTTGGATCGTAGACCCTTCATGATTCCTAAGTGCTCCATGTCTTCCCGTGTGGCTAGTGAATCCTCTCCGAGGGTCCCCGGTGTTCATCAAATGGTTTAGGGTGTCACAAAAGCACACATTTTTAGTAAGGTGCATGGGATCAAGGCGATTGCGTACCCTCAACGAAGGGCGATAAGGGCAGTTTCTAAAAAGCGACTTTTTCTTCCGATACTCCCGGTCGCGCTCTTTCGCCCCCTCCCCTTCCCAAGGACAAAATTCAGTTTGTCTAGTTCTCGAAAACATCGCTTTCCGCCTCGATAATCGGAGCCCTCCCTTCTTCATATTCCCGAACGTTCTTTTTGTTCGCCGATAATGCAAGTGTCCCTCGGTAGGAACCTACGGTTTCTCATATAAACCATTTTATTGTTGCCCGGTAGATGTACGCGTGTGTTTCATCAAGCACTCGACACATCGGTATAGCCTTTTGTCTTTTCTCTAGATAAGCAACCTCGCCCGGCAAAGTCGGTGATTGTAGCGATTAGTGTTCCCTTGACCGTGACATGTTCCTTTTTTTTGTACTGTCCCCAAACATCCTTCCGCATCTTGAACATCCCTAACAGGTTCATCGATCCACCGGTTCTAGAAGCGTGTCTATGTCATTCCACGGCCGTCTTGGCCCCTTGGATCGGTAGTGGCATTTGGATGAGCGAACGCTTCATCTGAGAGTGTGGCGGAAGATTGTATATACAAAGTGTCAGCGGCCATGTGCTATGCTTGCTCGTAACCTAGTCGAAAGGATTCATCCCATCCTGCGGCTCAAACCAAACCAAAGGTGCCTTACCTCTCCACCGAAGCTCCTTGTAGAACATGGTATTGATGATCCTCGATCCGCCGTCGGGCCGGGTGCCTCATCTTGGTGTCTTCGTGGCGCTCGGGCCATGCATACCCGGTAAATAGCGGCTTTTGACTTTGCACATGCAAACAGCCTATGCACCGAGGAGCTATTGGGAAATACCAAACGACTTTATTGGGACCTCCTCGCTCTTGCTACCTTCATTTGATGGCCCATGCTTGTAGCGTGGTTCTTTACACTTGGGGCATGCATCCAACTTCCCGTATTTTTCTCCACGGTACAATATACAATCATTGACACATGCGTGGATTTTTTCGACCTCGAGGCGAGGCGCATCATCCCGCTTGGCACGGTATGTCTTCTCTGCCAACTCATTGTCTTTTTTGGGAGTAATTTCCTGATTACACTTAACAAGAAATCGGCCTTTGTCGCTCACCCCTTCTACGGATTTGTAGTCTAACGACAATATGTTGGCCTCCGGTTTGCTCACTTCACAATCCTTGTACAATGGTGTTTTTCCATCTTTCCTCATTTTCTCTAGCTTTTGCGGTTTGTTTGGCACTAAAAATGCGGACTCGCATTACGTAGCAACAAAGAAAGGCCATCCTCTTCGCCGTTGTCATCGGCAAAGAGTACCACTAAACGAAGCCCGGTGATTGCCCTCGTGCTTGCTAAGCCCATGGCGGCGTCGTTGTTTTCCCTGATCATCATTGTTTTCCTGCGTTGCGGCGCAGGAATGGCGATCATCATTGTTTTCCTCACGGAACATTCAAGCCAATCTCACCATGCTCGGTCCATGTGGTATACCGGCATGAACCCCGTGTATACAAGTGGTTCCGACACACACTCTGTGTTAGCATATTTCCGTTCATTCTTGCAATCAAGCATGGGCATAAAACATACTTCCCAACCCCAAAGATGAGCTCTAGTAACACGCCAGTAAATGCGGTAGACTCCATGAAAAGAACCCTCGGTTTGCAAAGGGACCCATACATCCACTCCATCCATCTCTACAAAAAGGTAAAATTGAAGACTTGATCAATTGAAATCGAAAAATGTGGGCTCTCGTAGGTGACACATGGACTATTTAGATCGGCAAAATTGTAAAATCTCGACTCACATACTAACAAGAAATAATTATAGCACCACAGGAAAATGGCGTGAATTAATTAGGCGACCAACCTTATAGATGATGGATTTTTCACAAAATTGCTTGGAAGCCTAGCGAAATTACGCCTCAATTGGGCTCATGGCTCTACAATGTAGAAAGAACAAGAACAAGAATCAAGGGATGTACCCATCATAACAGAGGTAAATAGGAATAAAATCAAAGGAGCGTATGATTGTTACTAACCTTAAACCAAATACCGTCAAGCCATTCTTCAAATACAAGTGATTCCTTCCGCGGATTAGAACGGTCGCAAAGATCGGGGGGAGGGTCTAAACGAAATTCGCTCTTGGGATGGTACGAGTAGGAAGGAGGAACACTCCTGTCACCCTTTGAGGTGCCCGACTTATCCCGCCGCGGCATTATTTTAAAACCGAGAGTGAACGGACACTACTACCGGATCGGTCACACCATAGTTTTCAATGACAATAACCGACAGTGCATGCAGAGATATCGCTGTCCGGTTCTTACTTACACCCGCAGCAGTGATATGAGTCCATCGATCACTGCCGGGCTTAATTTTCACCGGTAGAGATATAAATCTTCACTGCCGGTATTGGTCGAGTCCGTGGAGTTTCGGTTTTGTCCCGCCCTAAACGGTTTCATCACTGCCGGTAGCGGTTCATCACGCCGGTGAACTAAATTTCGGCAAAGATACCGGCGTAGTGATGAGAACGAATCTGTAGTAGTGATGGGCGGGGAAAGCTTAACCCGCATCATATCACTAGCAACACCTTCTTCCTCTTCCTCTTCCTCTTAGCTGCTTTGCTCTTGCTTTGCTAGAGGACTCACTCGACCAGTTGAGACACGGTATTGGACTCTGCATGCCCACCAGAATAACGACCCAATTTGGTTCAAATCCTCCTCGCATGGCGACTGAGAATATTCCCGGGCATGCAATAGCACCCAGGCTAGCCATCGTTGTCCACCTTTTTATGCCACGGCAACGCACTAGTGTAGGGCATCAACAAAGGTAGATCAAAATAAGATTAACATGATTACAACATTTGTTTTGAATCATGTTATCAGGGTAACTGATCAAAACATTAACAACTACCAAACAAATGACATCCTATTTTTATAAGGAAAAAAAAAAGATTACATAAGATTATGAGACATTTTCAATCAACCATGAGCAACCATCTATCAGGGAACACTAAAAAGTCCTATTGAAGCACTTTTGACAAAAGCTTCACCAAGGGGACATATGGTAACTATGATTTATGTGCTATACTTAGAAAAAAAAAAGGCAGACAAAAAATTATTTATTGCAAAAAGAATACAAACTACCACAAATTCTAGTTAGGAGATGCACAAAAATAGACCCTTTTTATGAGACCTCAAAAGCATATGCCCTTTTGTTTGAACTCAAAAAGATTTAACTTGTATGCATTTGTTATTATCCTCAACCGAGCAATTACTTAAACCACATGATCCTAGTGTAGAAGCGAACATGGCATGCCTATAACAAAATGATCTGAACTCATGTTGGAATCGTGAGAATAAACCAGCCAAGGATCACTATTTGCAAATTATGTTCTAACTTAAGTACTGGCCAATATTAACAAGGCCGCATAACTTGCAAAAACATGTATGTAGATAATGTCTTACACACCAAGTAGCTGAACACATGAAGAAACTAAGAACTGACAGCATGGCTCTGGGAGCTAAGTAGGTCACAAAGAGGCCTTCAGTTATGAAAAGAGTACTGGATGAGACGCCTCACTTGTGATTGAACAATATCGGATCTAAAGGTTTACTCTCTTAAGAAAGGAGCTTCTTCAGATATTTTGTTAGACTGAATCACAGAACTAACATAAGTGTGAGACTGAGCTGCAATTCATATGTAGTTTCATCTCCTCACCTCAGGTTTTGTATGTTCATAGTGAGGACGAGGAGGCCAACTGTTGAGGGTCATCATCGTGGTATCTTCCTGCCCTTAAACTTGTGGTGCTACTCTGTTTGCAAATTAAAGAGAAAAAAAAGGTCCAGGACACGTAAATTTCTTGGAAGATCATATTGTGTTGAAAATAAAGTCCAGGCCATATACATGTATACAAACAAACTAAATAATAAATTGTATATGTAAATTCAATAACTGAGCAAATCAAATTATTCTGCAACCAACTCATAATATATATTTCTGCAACGATGAGCATTGCTATTATGGAATTCTTCCACTCCGTACATGGATGGATAGGCGGACCAAAGACATAATTCGTATTTGCTGAAAGCTAAATGTTGAAACAGCATTCAACATTCTTAATCCAAGATTTTTTATTTGAACACCCAGAGTAGCATGTGGCTACAGGTTCTGGGACTTGCTTGTCTTCTCTATACATTCTGAGAAGCCAATGCATCCTCTTTGAACTTAAAGTTTCGGTATACCTAATGCATGCAAGACGGACAGAATTGATGACACTTTTAGCAAAAGTTGTATTTCAGAAATCTCAATGATTCCTGAAATGCAAATACACATGATTTGCATACATGTGTTCAGTCTGAATTTGCTAGCAACTGGTTGTAGAAAGAAATCTCAATGACCCTCTACACCTAGCATTTGCTCAACTGATTTAGCGGAAATAAAAATAGTATTCGCAACCAATGACACGTGATTTAGTAGATCAGGTTGGACAACCAAATCAAAATCCCAACACAGCAAGAAGAAATATACCTCTGCTTGGAAATCAAAATCAGTAAGAGTAGGCCAGGTGGCGTGGTCAGCGTCGCAGCCCGAGGTAATCCTCGTCGAAGCGGTGGTGTATTGTCGGTGAGAAGGTCGATGCGGCTGGAAATGCCCTCGGGGGGCGAGGAAGGCTGGTGGCGCCCTACGGCCGGGCGCCCTCGCCGGCGGAACGAGGAGAGGGAGGCCAGGTGTGCGAGGTCGGCGTCGCGGCGTCCTCTTGGCGGGAGCATTCAGCGCGCTGGCGTAGCGGCGCCGATTCGGCGAGATCATGGGCGAAAGTGGCGGGCGTGGGAAGTATTTATAGATGTCTGCGGGGCGCGTGCCGCCCCCGCCTGCGGCGCCGGGCCGGGCCGGCACGGCAGACGGTGCGGGCCACGCGTCGGCCACTGGCCGACGGGCGGGCCTGCACCGCGCTACGGGCGGGGTGCGGCCACGACCGGCCCACGGACCATCGGGCGGCCCGAGAGCGATACACGGGCCAGCAGCCGGGCATGGAGCCTTGTGGTGCGCCGCCACGCTGGCGCGCGCCGCTGCCGGCTGCTGGGCCCGCCCGCGTGCCGCTTCAGCGCGCCCGGTTGCCCCGCCGCTGCTTTCGCTTCAAGGCCGCCAAGGCTGCTAAGGCAAGCGCCGCGAGCGCTGGGTTCGCCATTGCCAAGCTGGCAGGTCGCGTCTTGGGCCGCCGCCGGCGTGTACGCAGCGGCGGTGGGCGAGAGCGAGTGGAAGGGGAGAGCGCGGCGCAGTCAAGACCGGCGCAGACGCGAAGACGGGCGAACGGCGAGAAGATAGGGTTGATTGGTGGGCGGTGGGATGGAGATTTTTCTTTTTTTCTTTTTTAGTGGAGATTGGGCTGATCCTTGTTGGGCTGATATATTGGACTCTGCTAAGAAATTATCACCGGGCCACCGGGCGGACGGGCGATCTTGTACCTCGGGCGAGGCGACGGCCCATGGCCCGTCCGCACGGGGCCAGGTCGCCCGCGGCCCGCACATGTCCGGGCGGACCGTGCCACGGACCGGGCCAAAATACCGGGCCAAATGTACATCTTTAGAAGTAGGGGTCGTGGGAGCCGAGGACGCGAGTGGGGAGGGCGTGGGAAGTGGGGGTGGTGGGAGCCGAGGACTGCGGCATCTGTCCTCGCGAAGGGAAACGCGGCGGACGAGGAAACGTGCCGGGCCAAGGCGAAAACTGTCCTTATTTGTGGACCGTGGACGTGATCCGCGGCGAATTAAACCGGCAACAGATGGCGCGCTACAGGCACGGCCTTCCGATAACTGAGCTGTAATCGTACACACTTTTCCTTGTGTTTGGTTCTTTTGCATGCATAATGGAAGGAAAAAAAAATTAAAATCACAACCAATGTGGTACATAATCATGTTCGGTTTTCTTTTTGTAAGGAAAATCATAACCGTAGAAGTTAGTTTCCTTTTTCTTATTCGGCCAGGTGGCCTTTCGCTAAAAGATCTATGAGAGATTGGCCAAAATATATATAAAAAAAGTAGCCCCAAATTTATTGATTTAGCTACCCTCTAATATAAATTAGATGAGATAAAAAAATACTAGAGTACAACAAACTCCATAAAAATGATGGCTAGTGAGGTAGATTATCCAAAAATAAAGAGCGAATGAGATGGGATGGTGAACTACTAAATTTGGAGAGTCTTTTTGCAGAGCTAATCTCTCAGAGATGCTCTAAGAACTATTCATATTGAGTCCGCAGGGGTGGTATTTGGAGGGAAGAAAGCAGGTGTTGTCCGGGTCATTTCATGGATGCACATGAAAACTTTGAATTTTTATATATACATATTAATAAAAAGCCAGGCTTGGCACTGTTGATGAAACTTAAAATTTTTATATATATATTAATCCAAAATCTACATATACACATTATTTTATATACATCAATCCAAAATCAACATAAGTCATAAACACATTATAATCATATTAATACCTATTTTTGACAAGAATCATATTAATACCTTTTACGCTTTCTACGATTCGAATCTGATAGTGAAGTTGCACTTTGAGAACCTCACACATTCGATGAAACTTGATGATGACAACATTGTAGGATCCTTGACGAGGCGATATCATTCTACATCCGACAAGCCCAGACCTCAACCAAACTAGCCAACTAAAATAATGTCTATCCTTTGACTTTTCCTTTTTTTTAAAAAATAAAACAAAAGCTTATGAGTGTGTTTGGCTTCTGGCCCAAACCCAGCCAAGCCAACTTGGGCCAACTTTTTGGCCGTTTGGTTGGCTCGGCCAGCCCGATAGGGTTTTCACGGACCTCCGTATTGGAGTTAGCGGGGCTCCAAAAAAAAAACCCACGGTTTATTTTTCTAGGGCTGGCTTGGTTGTTTCACATTCACCTTTTTTCCCTCCCGTGCGGTGCGTTTCCTCGTGACGCATTGTGCAAAAATAAGTAGTACGGTTACCTCATTGAGGCATTCTATCTCAAATAAGCGGTGGCACACTGCGAAAAATAATATTGAAGTCAAAGGAGTACGTAGAGCTCTTTGGATGCGTGAGGGAAATTTCCCTTCACGTATCTAGGCATTCCGATGCACTACGAGAAAACTCTCAAATAAGCGGTGGCACTCAATAGAAGAACGCTTCAAAAAAAAAAAAGTTGAGTAGTTGGAAAGGGAAGCTTCTCTCCTCGGTGGTAGACTAGTGTTGATTAATTCAGTCCTTTCAAAGTCTTCCCATGTTCATGTTGTCCTTTTTCGTTATCCCTAAAGGGGTGAGGAAAAAGATTAGACTATTACCGATCTAGGTTTTTTTTGGCAAAGTGACGGACATAAGAAGAAGTACGAGGCTAGCAAAGTGGGATATTCTTTGTAAACCAAGGAGTATGGGGGGGTTTGGGGATTTTGAACCTTGAGTTGAGAACAAATGTCTTCTAAGTAAGTGGTTGTTCAAGCTCATGAATGAAGACGGTTTATGGCAGGATGTTCTTAGGAGGAAATATATTAAGGGCAAGTGTTTGACTCACGTCAAAAACGCCCGGGAGACTCACAATTTTTGGTCTGGTTTGATGGAGGTGAAAGAGTTGGTGTTGCGGCATGGGAGGTTCAAGGTAAATTGTGGCAGCCAAGTGAGGTTTTGGGAGGACCTATGGGTTGACCAACAACTTCCTAATGCAGAAATTCCCCAGATCTGTACATGTTAGCAAAAGGAAGAAAGGGGTTTCAGTTGTTAGTGTACTTAGTGCATCACCGCTGAATATTTCTTTTTAGACAGGGGGCTAGTGGGGAGAGACTAAAAAGATTGGTTTAGCTTAGTGGCTTTAGTCTTACAGGTAAAGCTAAACAGTCACAAAGATAAGTTTGTCCTGGCATTTAAAAGAATGGGTTTTTCTCAACGCAATCTATGTATAGAGAAATGATGAAGAAAGAGAAAACTGGGAGGCAAAGAAATTTTTGAGGAAAGCGAAAATGCCTTTGAAGATTAAGATCTTTCTTTGGTATCTAAAAGAGGTGTAATCCTAACAAAAGATAACTTACTAAAAAAAATGAGAAGGGGATACTAAGTGTAATGTGTGCATTGGATGAAAATAGCCAACATTTGTTTTTTGACTAGCAGGTGTGGCAAGATTTGTTTGAATGCATTGTTTATCACGTTTAATATTCAACCACCAAAGAATACTACTCATGTTTGGTGCTTGGATTAGAGGTTTTGGTCTAATCTAAGAAACCAAATGATAGTAGGATGGCGGCCTTTTGTTGGGTGTTATGGTTGAGCGAGAAACGATCGCAGTATTCCAAAAAACAGTTACTAACTCATATTTGCAGATTATTTTTAGAGGGACGTATTGGATCAGGCAATGGTTGCTGCTATCTAAAGAGGAAGAGAACAACGTTGAAGGAAGGATGTACAATTATGGAAAGGGGAGTTGCTTTACAGTTTCTTAGCTCTTGCGGAGACACCAAAGGAGGATTGATGCTTAATATCTTGTTGTTTTGGATGTGGTGGCGCTTTATTTAGTGTCGTGGTACATTTACTAACGGGTGCTACGTTTGGTGCCATGTACCTACTAGAGCATGGTTTTTATCTCCAATGTGGATGGATGTTTGATTAGAATTGGCTTGGTTTTAGGCATTGGTTGTCGGGTGTTAAGTAAGACCAGCATGGTTTGAGGTTTTAGTATGTCTGTGCGGCTATTTGGCTTGTTTGAGCCTTCTTTGGTTTTAGTTGTCGCATGAGGATTTTTTTTCATTTGGTTTTTTTGGCGCCGGGACTGTGGGGAGTTCCCACAGTAAGAACAAATTAAAAGAATAAAGAGTACATGTTACAAGTTACAAATTCTGTGGGGTAACAAACCGTGATTAACTAAATGCATGAACCAAGAACAGAAAAGATGATCTAAGATCGGACTTAAATTAATAGATTGCAGCAAACATTGGTTTTTGAAATTGGCGAGCCAATTTGCGGAGACGGCTGCCTTCTCTCGAAAATATCTTATCATTTCTAATTTTCCACAATTCCCAAGCTGCTATGATTTGCTTGATGAAGAACTCAAGATTGAGCACATTACTCGCCTCCATCAATCTTTCCATCAAGGGGAGATTCATATTCCAATTATAATTGATTAGATTCCAGCACTGTACAGCAGCAAATGAACATTCAAAGAACAAGTGATCGATGTCTTCTTCCAAGCCAGCATCACACATCA
Organism: Hyparrhenia diplandra; assembly: GCA_015847255.1. Classification (NCBI taxonomy): domain Eukaryota; kingdom Viridiplantae; phylum Streptophyta; class Magnoliopsida; order Poales; family Poaceae; genus Hyparrhenia; species Hyparrhenia diplandra. Next base: position 10,076 of record JADLZK010002253.1, on the reverse strand, counting down.
CACACAACTCATTGTCTTCTATATTTAAATTTCTCCTTCGAAGCATGGTTTTGGTATTTAGTCGATCCACTAAAACCAGCCAGGCAAAAATTTTATCCTGGGTGTATTTAGATTTCTATAGTAACTTAAAGACCGGATGGGGCTTGTACTTCACTCGAAAACATGGGCATAAAACGGCGAGATGAATAACTAGGGGCCCTGTGTTGGTACCCATATATCGCGCCAACATTTTTTCATCATAAGGATATCATCCAACTGGTTCTCGTAGAAGCAGTCCGGTTCTTCATGTGCTTCAACCGAGAGTGGAAAATAGAAGACGTCCTCTAGATTTTCTTACGTCATCATGCTGCGACTGAAATGCCTTTTGTTGATTGCAAATGAGTAAAGCCTTGGAAATTTGGTGGAGAGGGGCTGATTCAGACCAAACATCATTCAAAAAGGAAACAAGTGGATCCATCTCCTAGAGTGCATTTGGCATTCTTCTATAAATAATATGGAGCGCATAATATCACGCCACCGAATGAGCCCAATTCTCTACACTCATGTGGCACTTTGTTGTCATAATATTTATTCCAAATTAAGGTCACCCATGGGATGTTGGCTTTGTTGTAAAATTTATGTAATTGCTTCAAAAGGAGAGCGTCATTTTGCAATCTTGGATTAATGACACTAAGTCCCCTTTTCTCTTTAGGTCGGCATACTTGCTTTCCCAGGTGACTAAATTACCACCTTTGCACTTTGTGTCATCACTTCCTCTCCATAAGCACCGCTTTACGTGCGCGATCAACATTGTCAATGAAACCCTTCGGCACCTTGATAATACATAGAGTATATGTGACAATGGGAGTAATTGCTGAATTAATCATCTCTAATCTTCCTCGAAGGTGATAGCCAAATTGGACAAGAAGATAGTCGCCGTTAAACTCAGCTTCCATCATTGATTGTGACATCATCAATTCTTGGTTTTGTGGTGCCCATTGGAAGGCCCAAATACGTGAACGGCATAGTCCCAACTTGGCAACCAAAGGTACTTGCCAAGTGCTGCACTTTTTCGAACTTAAGTTGATTGGTATCATAAGAGATTTATTGTAATTTACTTTCAAATCCGATGCCATTTCATAACTCAGTAGAAGGGCTTTGAGGAAGAACAATTGATTTGCATCGCCTTGCAACATTAGCAAAGTATCATCGGCGTCTTTGGATTATGGGGAATTCATCATCATCATGCGGGAGGGCAATTTCACATGTCCCTGACTTCTTTGCTTTGTTGACAAAAGGATTTGAAGCGGTTAAATTTGCAATGACAAAGAGTAGAGGTGACAATGGATCTCCCTGTCTTACACCACGTTTGCATTTAAAAATTTTCCGGGAACTCCATTTAGGGAGGATTGCCGATGAGCCGATGAGAGAATTGCATTGATCAAGTCTCGCCACCGAACGGAAAACCCAAAACTTCTGTAACATCGAGTATTGTTGTATGCTCAATAGTGTCAAATGCTTTCTCAAAATCAAGTTTTAGGATGATAGCTTCCTTCTAGATTGATGACACCGATGAATGTACTTTCGAAACTCCATGCTAGGCAATCTTGAATGGATCGAGAGCGAAACCCATATTGATTTTTATATGAACAATCCTTAGAATGATCGTATTGCAGCCTACGGCTAGAATTTTAGTGAGAAGCTTTTTAGGCTTATATTCAACAAAGAGATTGGTCTAAAATCGCTTGTTGTCTACGGGTTAGCGTTTTGGGTATCATCAGTGATATAGAATTATTAATGCACTCCAAGTTAATCGAGGCAGAATAAAACTCATCACAAAGTTTATAGAAATCAAATTTGATAATTTGCCACATTTCTTCATAAAGACCCCATTGAAACCATCGGACCAGGCGCCTTGTCGAAGGCATCTTTTTGACAATGTTATCAATCTCGCTATGCTGGAAAGGTTGGACAAGCTCATCTAGATCATGTGTTTCAGTGACCAATGAACTAAGGTCAAAAACCATTGTAGGTTCAGATGAGATCCCCATGCGTTTTAAAAAGCATTCCAGAGCAGACCTCTTTGCTTTTTATGATCTTGCACCCAGTTGCCTTGATCATTCAGAAGCTGAGGATGGAGTTTCTTCTGTGTGAGATGGTTGCCATAGCATGAAAAAATTTAGTGCACTCATCTCAAACTTAATTCTATTCACTGTGTATCTCTTCTTCCAATATTCATTTTATAATGAAGTACTGTAGCTAGCTGCCGCTTCACTAGATTTCTGAGGTTGATCTCTGTGTTTTTTTTTCATTTGGTTGTAACCGCTTTGCGAAATGTTAGGCTATGCCCCTTTATATTGTGACTTTTAGGGGGTGTAATCATCCACAACGTAGGATATGAAGCTAGAATGAAGGTTCCCTTTTAAAAAAAAATAAATAAACATCTTTGCAGAAGCTCGGACTTGGGTAAGACAAAACAACCCAACATATACCCTCTCATCTCTCTCAGGCTAGACTTCCGAAGTGTCCTGGCTCCGATTTTTAGCTAGCCAAGCATAAACAACAAACCAAAAACAAATGCCATCTCGAACTGCGCAGGCGTCTGGCTGATTGTCTCAAAACAACCCCACAAGGGGCAGTTTGGACCTTTCCTGTGACCCGACCGCCAGCGCATATCCTCTGCGCACGGGGATAATGGCGAGCACTACCGGCCAGCGCAACCGTCCCCGCGTACACCGTCAGCAATTGCCGCCGATGCCATAAAAAACTCCAACTCAAATTCCTAACGCGCCAGCCCAACCGATCTGCTCCGTCCATCGCCTCAGTCGACGGCTCTCCTCCCGCCACCTGGTGGGTCCCAAATCACTCCAACTCCCACCGCCTTCCTTTCCCAATCCACCCGACTGATTTTATTTTATTTTATTCATTCACGACCAAAAACCTAAAAGAAGAAACGGAAGAAGAGCAGCAGGCGAAGCATCGCCAGGTAATCACCTCGTCCTCCTGTCCTCCTTCCCCTGGCCTCACCTGCCCGCGAAATTCGGCGCGATTCGGGCGGATTTTCTCAGTTGGAATTCTCTGAGAATCGGAGCGTTTTTTTTGGGACTCGTGTGGTAGATTGGTATATTGATCGATTGATTGATCGATCGGTGGCGGAGGAAGGGGAGGAGGAGGGCGGCAGATGGCGGCGTGCCGGGGCTTCTTCGGAGTGCCTGCTCAGGCTGCTCAACTTCATCCTCACCGTCGCCGGCCTCGCCATGGTCGGCTACGGGATCTACCTGCTCGTCGAGTGGATGAAGATTTCCGAGGACGGCAGCGGCGCGGGATTGACGGCGGAGGTGCTCGTCTCCGCCGGCCGTTGTTGGGGGCTGTCGCTCTCGGTGACAGCTTCCTCGACGACCTACCAAAAGCATGGTGAGATGGTTCCTTGCCCATGGACATTTTTCTGTTTCTGATGATGTATCGATGTTGGTTTCGTCCATGTGAATGATCTCGCAACTGATTAGGATTTTGGATTGAGAGGAACTGCGAAATCACAAATATGATTACGACAAGTGTTACTTTTAATTTTCCATGTAGTGGATGGTTACGAGGCGAATTGTGTGAAATATGCAATGATAGCCAATACTCGCGGTTTGTAAATTTCAGTCTGACGAAGCATTTTTGTTACTCACCTTTAGATTGATGAGCCTGTAGCTCGGAGGGTAAATTCTATGTGATTAGAACTGGTGTTCAGTTTCCAACCAGAACCATTGACTCCTTAGTTTGACAAATTATGAGATTGTTCTTTCTTTTTTTTTACTGCCAGGAGATTGTTGTTTGACGTGGAATCGCCTCTGTTCCCTGCAGGTTTATTTATTTGTTCATTGGTGTTGGTGCTATCGTCTTCCTCGTGTCTCTGTTTGAGCTGCATTGGGAGCAGGGACAAGAAACACCTGCTGCTTGTGTTTCGTATCCTGTTTAATGTGCCTCTTATACATTCTAAAGAAGATTCCATTTTGTCACCACAAGACACTGAAAAGTACTTGGAATTATGCTCAACATTAAACCCAGATGCACTATTAGTAGCTGAACATGCTAGACCAATAAATTTATTTCTGTACTACTCTGAACGCCAACTTATAGAACAGCAGTAGCAGAGCAATAAGATTAAATATTTCTGCAGCCCTATGGTGTTTCGTCCAAGGCAGTTAATTAACATTTTATAATGATAGGATCACAGTGTTAATTCATACTTGTTTCCTTTGACTTCTTAAAAGTATGCTTTCTGGTCATATTGTTGATCCTTGCTGAAGCTGGAGCTGCTGCATTCATATTCTTTGACCAGAGCTGGAAAAAGATGAGTATTCTGTTTGGTGCTTGTCTTGGCAACTAAGGAACTAAACTACTAATGTAAACTTATCTTATCATTTCCTTGAGTAGCTGTAGTTATCGATATACTTCTTTTTGCAGGTAATTCCAGTGGACAAGACACATAACTTTCTTTGATGTTATGTATGACTTTCTGGAAGGAAAACTGGGAGATTGCAAGATGGGTTGCTCTTACAAAGGTTGTTTTTGTTTGGTAGGAGACAGATCAATCTCTTACTTTGATCTTAACTAAACTCAAAAGGATACTCATCTTATCCTTATTTTTTCCAATGCCGCTGTATTTGCTTCTAAATTCTACTCCATAAGTTGTCCTAATATTCATGCAAATGCTTTCCGGCTCTAAATCCCATCCTGGCCCGCTTTCTAATTTCTCGTCACCCCACACTGTTTGTTTTGTTTTTAACCTGTTAGTAGAGTATGTGGAGTCTTCGGCTTTCTGTCTTGAGATGCATAGATGTTTGTCCAACGTGCAGAGATTTATTCTTGCTAATATGTTTGTTTTAATCAGCTCACAATGAACAAATTATAGGTAATCTGAAAAAACTTAGCATCATAATAATGGGTTGGCCCAGAAACTATTGACACCTTAATTCTGTATTGCCTTAGAAAGGATTTTGTCTTTTTCATTTAGCTGTTGCCTGTCAAGTATAGGTTATGTTGGTAGTCACCAAAACTAAAAACTAATGTTGACTGATTTGCAACAGGCATTGCTCTTTCTGTTAGCTCTGGTTGTCAGGGCAATGAACAAACCTGCTGGTATGACAGTGATGATGAAATTATTGCAATTGGCGAAGCCCTACCATGCGGCAGCCATTGATCCATGCCCAAAATGTGCCTGCCACTGGTGTTCCTATCCCAACACTTGATCAGCGTGCAAGTAGAAATGATGCCTGGAGCCAGAGGATGTGAAGGTACATTACTTGTGGATTGTTTCAGCGTTATGGTATGATATGCTTTGTTCTCTCTCTCGTGACCACAGTTGTTTGCACCTAAAATGCGAGTATGGTCTGGACACGAGCCAGTTCACGTACAACCCTTCAAGACCCAAGCAGGTACCAGCAGAATGGGGCACCACAGGCTGAAGAAAGGGGTCGATGCACTATAATGTGATGATGGATCCTTGATGAGGTTCTACGAGATAATGGTTTTCTTGAACAGAGCTACCTCTGCTTGTGTAAGTTTGGTGTTACAGTGTTGTTCAGACTTCTAGCGCCGTGTGAAATAGAAGAATCCCGACCATATTGTTTGTCACGCTTGATATGTCTTCTCTGCAAATGTTCTATACACCTGTAATCTTATTGTGAATGAGGAACTGTTAGCCATTGACATCATCTATTTTGTATTTTGGGGTTGTTTCTTGTTGCCGGTTTTGCATGTAGCTCTGTTGATAATCTAAGATTTGGTTGTGCCGTGAGTGAGATGAGCTTACTACTAGAATCTCTGTTTTTGCTTTGTGTATATGGAAGTATTTTAGGATTTCTTGAGGGTAAAAAGTTTCCATCTGGCATTGTGTATATTGGAAAGACCTTAGCCCCGATGAAGGATTTGTCGTTTACACGCTTCAAGGCTCATTCTGATCTGCAACGTAATCTCCCTCCACGATGCCAGGAATACCAGTACCGAAGAACAAACTCGACAGTTTTACCATTTTGTGTTTGGCATGTGAAAACTTAAAACCGACAGTTTGGCATGTGTGGAGTTAGCGATTTAGTGAAGTGATTGGCGCGAATCAGACGGACGGCGTTGCGGCGTTCCGTCGACATTAACATTCATGGTACATCGTCTTTATTAGAAGAGGTGGAAGGGTATAATAGTTTTTTTACGTCTCGGGGTTCCTAAGGTAAGTTTTCAAGAGGGTGGAAGGATATAAGTATAATTTTGTTTCTCTTCTGGGTTCACGATGTAAATTAGATCGTGAATGGTTATCTTGTGTTGGAGATGAGCTAACTTTTTTGACTTTGGAATTTCGTTTCACGTTTAGCCGATAGGTGCGGCCCAGTACTACCAATGCTTGGAGATCACTACAAGGTCTGCGTAGGTGGAGGCAGCCGGGGGCATTGATTCTGTAATCTTATTTTTAAAGAATATATTAATATATCAACCTCTACATCAAGCAATCATATGGTTTTCATTTATTCACATCGACACAAAAATTTAATGACAACACACACACATTGAAGGTCAAGTTGCCTTACCAAAAGAACACAGCCTCAACTAGGCCAATAGCTTCCTTGCCACAAGGCTAACCACCATAATAAGAGCGTAGAGCCACGAGCACGAGCTTCCAAAGCGGCGCCTCCCGCGAGAGAAATCTGGCGCCGCAGTAAGCCTAACCAAAGGTCTTGGTTTTCACGGGGAATATGGTCCGCGACTTGTCTTTGCTCCGGCCGCCACCCGATTGACCATGCATAGCTGTCTTTACGTGAGGGAGGAAGCCGCACGTGAAAAGGCTGTGCACATTTGCATGATCTCTACGATTGCGGCGTCAAAGCTACCAGCGGTCAGTGTCTCTCGTCGAGCCCGAGCCGGATCCGAGCCAGGAACGCTGAGATTCAGCCACCGGACCACTGAAAAACCCGCCGCTCGGCGGCATAGGCGGCTAGCTGCGTCGGTGAGGAAAGGAAACTCCGCGCCCTCGGCCGCGCGCCATCACCCTTCACCAGATTCCGGCCACCATACAGAGCCCACCTTGATGCTTAGCCGGGCAGCGCCGGTGGCGATACCGCGGAAGAAGCCGAAAAGGCGAGAGATCCCGCGCCGTCAGTACTCCGCGTAAGCCATAGCCAGCGTTATCGCCATACGGCCGTTTGCCCGAGCGTCCCGCCCGAGACCCACGCGGCCCAACAAGGTGGCTGTTGTTGACCCACTGTAGCACCGCGCCGCCATACCACGAAAACAGCGAGGGAAGGGACCCAGCTGCCACCATCCGTGAAGCCGCGTGGCCCTCACAGGTGACACTGCTACTGGCGTGGCCCGAGGCGAGGTAGGGGAGGAGAAGGTGAGGGTAGCACTAGGGTTTTGGGCCTGGGTTGCCCACGTGGGAAGGCGATGCGGGGTTCACTCCTCCGATGGATGTGGGGAGTATCCGATTATGTGCTATGATTTGATTATATTCCAAAATCATCGAATTTGTATGACTATAGACTAGTGCATTCCAAATTCATACACTAGTGATTGTTTGATTCAATTTCTTTCCATGATCAGACTAGGCCCTCGTGAAACCTCTCAGTCCCCCGATGGTACACTTTACAATAAGGTCTCACACCAATATATATGTATGTAAACTTATATGAATTATAGATTCAACTATTTTTAGTATGCAAGACCATTAAACATCATCCATGTATAATATACAGAAAATCCATAATCAATAAATTTAGTTTATCAATTTCATCTCACTATAATTTTACAAATAAACCATAATCAAGAGTATCAATTTTGCATATCTTATTTTTGCATCTGCAGTAGAAATCAGATTCTATGGATTACCAAGCTTATGCACGTGAATATTCATGCTACGATTAGAGTGGTTTTAGATTTCAAAGTTGCTAGTCTACATCGTCACATGCTATCTTTTGATGTATGTTATGTCGTCCTGCCCTCGATTTCTCGTTGTATTCTATTTAGTTTGAACATTCCTACAGGCCAAAGTGACCGTTGCAAATAGAATGGTGATTGGTTTGATTGGTTCCCCAAAATCAATTGAGAAGATTTTGACAGATACAAAAACGTTGTTTTAGTGGCTCCTAAAATCAACTTAGAGATGATTTAGGCACCAAGATTAGCAAAAACGAACTAAGCAATCACATCGGTTAGTGCATGCGCTTTGGGAAGTGAAACATGAACCGTGTAACAAGGTGATTAATTAAAAATACGCACTTGAGTTTTAGTACTCCTCGGCGGTCATTATACTTGGGAGAGCTAATATGAGCTCGATAGATGAGCAGGAGGGAGTATTGGAGTTTGGTTAAAAAGTATTAACTAGAACGCCAAATTTATAAGATACTGATAAGAGTATGCAATAATACTCGCAAAGATATCTATCGAGAGACTCAGTAGCCTATGGCACAATGACCAAAGGTATTAAAAGCTATCTTGCGGGCTCACGAATTAATCATACCTAAGACTACGATGCGTGTTTCATTTCCCCAAAGATGCATACAAACACATAGGTGAGCATATGCATGGCACTGCCGCGTGATGCGGCGTCGTATGTTATTAGCAAAATGAGAGACCACCTAATATCCTCCAATTTTGGAGTTTTAGTAATATCCCTCAGAATACATGGACGAGGGAGTAGCATTTAATATGCGACTAAGGGCCCCTTTGGTTCCAAAAGGGTAAACAAAGAATTTACGATAGGATAGGATTTTCTCAGGATTGTTTCTTACACACTGGCCTTTGGTTTGCTTCAAAAACAAAGGAAAGATTCCTCAGGATTCTAGTCCTACAAGCCAATTCCAGAGGAATCCTAACATGAGCTCAGACTTGATGGATCCCTGGCGGGAAGAAAGCGTGCGCTCCCGCTCTCCTTTTTTGGTTGGCGGCTTCTAGTTTGGAAGAACTTCGGCTGCTTTAGAGCTTCTGGGTCATTCAGGCAAACACAAAAAGCAAGAGAAACGAGAGGGTCCTCCAGTTCGCCAGCACGCTTGACTTCATCTCCGCCCGCGACCTCCACGACACAGGGGCTCCTCATCGCCGGAGACGACACGTGAGGGTGCCCCATCGCTACTGGGTGGCGTTGTGGACCCCATCGACGGCCACGCGAGGCCGGTGCACTCGCCAGCCAGGCATCGTCTCCGTCAGTGTGGGTCGCCGAGGCGGCCATCGGGGTGGGGAAGCCGTGCCCCTCGCCGAGTCTTGTCGCTGTCCTCGCCGAGCCCCACTGTCGGCTCATGGAAAAAGTTTCCATGAGCTTGGAGCTTTCCCTTGCGGGAAGACCCCACGCGCGCAGGCAGCCAGCGATGCACCATCCGTCTCGCCGTCGTCCTGGCACCGAGAAGAACAGAGCAGCAACAGGAAGGGGGCGGAGGTAGGGCACCGCACCCGTAGGCGGAGTGGGTGTGTTGGGTCCACTCCGACGCTGGCAACGATATCGCTCCCGCCTCCCTCGACGGCTCACGTGGGCCGTCCGCACCACATGCGGCGGCGGCGGGTCCAAGCCGGAGCCATGGTTGACCGAGCTGCCGAGAGAGATAGATAGAGAGAGCCGTGGGGAAGGGGGCACAGGTGGGGCGCGCGCCGCTCGCCTGAGCCGCGGGGGCCAGCAACGCCGTCGGGAACCCGACAACCCGCAGCTGCTGCCGGCAGGCTACGAGGCGTTGGCGCTTCGTCAACACCACCTCGCGCTCGAGATCCGGATGCACCGCGTGGCCGCCGGTGGGTGGGAGAGGGCGACGCCGTCCCGCCTGACGGAAGAGAGCCGTGGGGATGAGGGAGCGTTGCTGTCTGCCTCGGTCGCTGACGACCGGAGAGAGGTTGGGGGCGGCGAATGCCGGATGGGGAGCGTCGGGAGAGATAGAGCCGCGAGGTGTTTCTTTCTTTTTCTGGTCATGTTGGGCGTTTCACACGATTGGACCAAAGGCAAACCAAAGGACCGGCCGGATGTCTTTCCTACAGGCTAAATTCCTACAGGATCAGACCAGGAGCCACCTTCTAATCCTATATTTCTCCTATTCCTATCTATCTCTTTCCCACCATGCAAAAGGGGGCCTAAGTGTTACTAG